>OY804609.1:32709190-33012343 GCA_963680895.1 Fragum sueziense | reverse complement strand
CTGCAGTAGCCCTGGTATGACGAATCCATGGTAAGGTGTTCCAATATGTCTGATATTTTGTTTCAGGAAAAAATTGTATTAGATCTAATTATTTTGTAACCACAACCAGGGAAAGATAGTCTTTAGACTCTAAACACGAATAAAATATCAGAGTACTTCCAGCACAGTAATTAGACGACTTTGATTGATTCAGCGGAATTGTAAATGAATTATAGGCGTTTCATTTCTGCATTTCTTTAAAATCAGATTTATGTTTAAATCTAGCCTAAACCACTGCGGTCGTTTTCCCCTTTACGTTTGTTGGAGATAAAAGTCGAAAAAAACATGGTAAAAAAGATATTGTCTAAGTAGAATTTGAACCCATGGCCTGCCAGATATAAACCTGTGTAATAAGTAGGCTTACAGGGCGAATGTTCTATCGCGGCTTTCATCTATGTAGCGCGTTGGCTTACAATTTAAATACATTACGTTGTCTCATCCTTCAAATGTTAACAAAAGGTAGAGCTGACGATGAAACCATACATGGTTAAATCGAAACAAGAATACGAAATTGGTAATCAAAAGGCATTAATTGAATTGGGTAATTAAATTAATAGTGTTTGTTCATAGAGACAAATCAGTTGTCTTGAAACGGCAATAAAATCAATTTGAAGTCTGAGAGGGTTTTTGGTGACAAAGCCCATTTTTTAGCGAGCCGGGACTTTATGTCCGGGGAGCTAATGTCACAGCCCTAGTGTCGGCGTCGCGTCGCGTCGCGTCCCGTCCCGTCCCGTCTTCACTTGAAAAACTTTAACCTGGTCTATATCTCAGGCACTATTAGAGACACAGTCTTGATATTTCACACATAGATAATTATCGACAAGACCTTTCATTTCAGACCATGACCTTTGACCTAGTGACCTTGACCTTGGAGTTTGACCTACTTTTAAAAAAACTTTAACCTGGCCTATATCTCATGCACTATTATAGATAGAGCCTTGATATTTCACACATGGATACCTCCTACCAAGACCTTTCATTTGAGACCATGACTTTTGACCTAGTGACCTTGACCTTGGAGTTTGACCTACTTTTAAAAAACTTTAACCTGGCCTATATCTCATGCACTATTATAGATAAAGCCTCAATATTTCACACATGGATACCTCCTTCCAAGACCTTTCATTTGTGACCATGACCTTTGACCTTGTGACCTTGACCTTGGAGTTTGACCTACTTTTTAAAAAAAATAGCTGTTTTTGTGACAAGCCATCGTATAGGCGAGCTACGTTGTCCGCGGACAACTCTTGTTATGGCCTAAACTGGTCCTATAAAATCTAAAAGGTCTAATTAAACAAAAAAGAATGAAATGTTATCGTCCATGTACAATCCCGCTCAATCATTCAGAGACGTCAATTTATAGGGATCTCAGCACTTTGATAAAGTCCTGTAATCAACGGTTGTTGAGTCCTAAGTTTTTTCTGAAGTTTGCTTTCAAAATCGCCACAAACAAAGCATCACTTTTGCGCGGTTATTCATTTATTGTGCATGTAAATTCAAAGACACGTTTAATCAAATATCCATTTCGATCTAAGCAATAAGGCCGCTGACGAATCTCAAATCTGACACAAAGGCAATTGATTTGTTATGTTTCAAATGTAAATTGATTTATCTACGGGCATAAATCAGTTGTGAATCTTTAAAGCTACAGCAACGTGCATGGTAAAATTGCAAAAAACGAAAAAAATGGAATGAAATGCAGAACTTTAATAATGGCCACCTTTGGAATAGTTACAGAAGGCGGTTCAGACAAACAACGAACCAAAAGTAGGTTAGTAAATGCAGGAATCAAGGGAAATCCGTTGAAAAAATGAAATATATTTACAGCTAAAACGAGTTAAATGTATCAAATACGAGAAATACCTGCCCCATGTACCTAAGAAGCTATGTTTGTACGATTACATTGACGAATCGTCTTTAACATAATGTCATAGGGGTGGTCAAATAGAAATAATAACAAAACCCTATAATTATATCTGATTAAATATGTGAGAGTAATGTCTCGATAAGTCGGAAAATGGGTAAAAATACAGCTGTCCTACCTCGGGATGGTCCAGTTCATCACTTTTGTACGGAGAGTACATATATAATACATATACAGTATACCTAGTATCCCAACCAGTAGCTTTTCCAAATTGTTTTAGTTGTGAAATAAAGAATTTTAAGATAAATGCATTTTTCTGCGAACAATTATGCATATGTCCCATGATCTGGTGTGAATTACGTTATTTAGTTTTACACACTTCATAAAACGAAACTATGTTTTGAATACATAATATAAATATCATTTATAAATAGTCAACAGCATGTGCAAACACATATTACTCTTGTTGGTAGCAGTAGATTGTAGTAAGTCACACTTTGCAATGAAGGAAGCTACCCCGCTCAAGGAGCAGTACATGTGAATTACGTTAACCCTCATCCTACCAACTGGGGTCAATCTGACCCCACGCATCATTTTTTGCGTGTCATATTTTACCGCATGCACTCTGGTGTCCACATTTTAGGAGTTTGTTGGTCTACCACAACCTTCTTCATGTCGAGCAACATTTTCAGATTTTAGCATAATTTGAGTTTGTATTATTGATTTTATTGCTGAGGTCCGTTTGGACCCCACTATAATTACTCTTTATTACAACTATTTAAACTTATTTAAATTTTCTTGTTAAAAATCTTCATCTAAAAACCACCAAATGCATTTCAACTAAACTTCATAGGAATAATCTTTGGGCAACCCTCTCTGAGATTCCTTCAAGGAATTTTGATTTGATAAAAAATACCCGAGTTATCTGCCCTTTGTTTCCCAAAATTGCGGTTTAGACTAATTTTTTACTATTTTTACTCTCACATCAACAAATTTTGACTAGTCAAAATAAAACGAGAACAGAATGTTGGTGACTATGATATCTTATCTGAGTGCAATTTTCAGCTTGATCGAAATCTTAGATCATGAGTTATATACCCTTGAATTTTATGCAAAAAATTGCATAAAATAGTAAAATAAATACATGCCTATGGAGCGAGTCAAGCCCTTTAGGGCCTTCTAGTTTTTCATTTCCGTATGTTTTTGTGCTATTACCATTTGCTAGTAACCAATATGACATTTAACCAAAGAATATATCTTTTGTTAAACTTATTTTTGTCATGAAATTCAAAAGTACGTGTGGGGTCCAAATGGACCCCAGTTGGTAGGATGTGTATGTAAAATATGTTGGTAGGATGAGAGTTAATGCTCTGTAAAATTTCACACACTCAACGCTTAAGTTAAATACATAGTTGGGCATGTACCTACATATGTGTAGATTACATAAACCAAGCAGAAAATTTCTCTTCAGAATTATTACCTGTGGAATTTTATTTGTATGTTCAAAATTGTGAACTACGTGTCTGTGAATTACGTTACGTCATTTAACGTTCCATAAAATATTTTATTCATTAAATGTCGCAAAATTGGAAACACTCGGGTCATGTTTTAAAATCTTTGTTAAATTCAAGTAGTTAATTGATAGTAAAACCGAAATGTGTCAATGAGAAAAATCTAAGACCGAAACTATAGTGGGACACTTTTCGTTCGTAATTGTGCAACTCAACTCGTTTTAGCTGCTCATCACTGTTTACATTTTGCCCAGATGCAAACAAAGAATTTTTGTATAAAACACCATAAAACTCTTAAAAAGTAGTGACGTATATACGGTGAAAATTTAGGTAGAGTGATAAAGCGGTATGTCTCCTGTACCGGAGAACCGAGTTCGATCCTAGGTCACGTTTTTTCTTTTTCTCTCTCTCTCTCTCTTTTTGTTATTTTGTATTTTGTCCTTTATCGTACTCATTTGTATTTTTTACACAAAATACAAGCTGTTATCAACACAACAAATGAAATTTCATAGCTCATTGCCACTAATGACGAATTAAAAAGTATAAAAAATCTGCAGATATCTGGGTTCGAACTCGGAGCGCCAAAACTGAAAACGGACCGCCCTACCTGTGTACCTAATATAAAGAACATATTGTGTTTAATCCATGTGCCACTTGATCTCGCGCGAACTGTAGAAGAAATCAAATTCCAAAAGATAGGAGCTTTAGATCCACGCCTTTATCAGGGATCAAACAGAGCGATGGAAAGGTGAATGGATAGGCCTAATCAAAGCTGACACAAACCATTTTGCCAAAACGCTGATCGCTACATCAATAGTGGTCACGTGAGAAGACTCATGGGGGTGTGCCCGAGTATGACATCATCAAAGTACTTTTTCTGTAATTAGCGGTTTTGTGGAAAATCCCCTTCGGCATTACATTATGAAAGAGAATTTCATTGAATTTGACTACAATTGAGCTGGAAGGGTGTATTGTTTTGAAAATATCATTAATGACCATGCGAATGAGCCCCAAATGGTTTTAAGATTGATTTTCGAGAAAAAATCTAGACAAAGCACCTTTAAACCAACTATTATTTTCATTTTTTGTACCATACGATACACTCATTTATTTTATAATTTGCAGGAACAACGACGGGGACGGCTACCATCGCGATTATCTCACCTATTTGCAGCTCAGCAACAGCTAACAGCATCGGCATTATAGCGCTTGTTACGGCCTTAGTGTTTCAAGCTATGAAATATCTATAAAGTGCAGCAATTTGGCGTATTGTAGATATCCAGTTTCTTTTGTTCGTTTTGTTCAATTTCTGTTCTTTTTTTTCTTGCGAAAAATTCATGGCCTGGTGTAAATTAAGACATGTGCAGAGAACATAATCAATTTCACAAATAATAGACAAATGTTGTGATATATATACAGAAATAAGGACAATACAGACGGAAAATGCAGATTTTCAAATTGTCATTTTCACAATTATTTGCCCAAGCTGTTTCTATACATAATACCCCAATAGCAAAGTTCTTTTATGAAATGTATTATATTTGAAAGTCAATATGCGTTGGAAAATACAAGATTTGAAATGGCAAAGTTATTGAAAGTAATGCATCACGATTAAAATGAAAAAATAAACTTTACAAATCAGGTTGAGTAATATTTATAGATATTTGTCAAAGGGGAACTACATTTATTATCAACATTTATAATGGATTTAAGAAGTTTTCAACACAGTACGAAAACTTTTTTCCTTTAATAAATATACTTTTGAACAAAACAGAACTATGAACCTGTGAGACTGCGTGTGCCATGTTTGTAACTTCTTTTAGCTTGGAATTTCATCTCCATGTGTCACAAACCGTATTCGCCAAATTGATGCTTTGCAGCTCCGCTGCTTTTCTTCCAAGACATCGTAGCTTCAACTTTTGTTAAGCCGAAGTTATGATGTCTTTTTAAGAATAGCAGGGACATTTTTGGACATAGATTTTACCTCACTCCTCTGCCTTCTGAATTAAAACAAACAGTAATAGAATACGCGTACTTATTTTTCAGTCAGGTCTTATTCTGCCCTTTCCAAAAAGCATTCACAATCATTTTCCTAATTAGGCAGGGCAATTTACAACTCTATGAATGACATCTGGATTGGATGAAGCAAATTTTCGCCTGTTTGATTTGTTGAAAGACTATAACAGGAGAGCAATGTGATTGGCGAATACGGAATCATTTATGTATCAACTTAGAAGTGTTAGTGTATACATGTCGTATTCTCTTTTAATACCAAGCAGAAGTGAGAAACTAAATTTTACTTTTTTTAAAGGGGCCGCGGCCTTAGCGCAGTTGGTAGCGCATCTGACCCTCATACGAGAGGTCCCGGGTTCGATACCCGGCCGCGGCTAATACCCTTTCTGACAAAATTGTCACCCACCAATGGGTTTGAAATCGTTAACCTAAGTGGGCGAGCAGCTGGAGGCTCGGTAAGGGTGTTGTGGTAGTACTGGTTTGAGAAACAACAGGAATCCATGGGTAGGTGCTCCAGCCGCCGCGATATGACCCTGGTAGTTGAAAACGGCGTAAAACCCCAATAAACTCAAACTTTTTTTAAAACCCGCCATGGCAATCTCACAATATTTGTTTTAAATTTGGTGTGTTAAACTAGAAAAACTCCTATTGACTGTGTTATTTTTAATTGTTGCATAAGTTATATATATCATATACTTTGACAGCACCCAAATGGCAAATACTGAAAAAATCTGCATTGAAACAACTGAATTTATATCGATCCTTAATCAATCCTTAAGAACAGAGAAACATTGGTATTATATGATATTTGTAAAAAAAACATAGATAAAATGTACGTAATGTTTGACATTAACTATTCCACCGAAGTCTTTAAGAATATAAACACTTAGAATTTATATATCAAAAATAATAATTTAAAAAAAAAACGTCGCTTATTTTTTAAGAAGTGCAACGATACATGCTTTGTTGAGGTGCGATGGGTGTTATTGTTAGAGCTATATTCATAAAATTGCAAAAACATTAATGAGTCCCACTATGAGTTTGACAACAATAGCTTTAAAATGTTTCATTTGTAAAATTTGGTGCCTTTTAATTCTTTTTTTGCAAGTACAAGTTTTGTCACTTACTCTTACATATTAAATCTGTGAATGTAATTTGACATAAAAACCAAATTTCGTTTTGTTTAAAAAATTACGCCCTAAAATAATGTTGTTATGATCAAATATTTATCGCCTAATTAGTATCTAAAACCATATGTAAAAGACGTTGACGTAAAAAATGCAGAATTTATTATGTTGTTATTGTAAAAATACTATGGATGTAAACCTCATAGCGGCCCTCATTTTTTCTCTATGATGCATCTTGCTACGAGTATGGCTGCAATTTTATGAATATGTGTTTGTGATTGTGAGAACCAGCATGTTATAATACATGGTTGCTTTTCAACAAAAAGCTCGTAACTGCAGCTTGTTTTAGCTGCAGTTACGAGGTTTTCGCTGAAAATTGACATCATCAATGATCACCTTCCTTACAACGTGAACGTTCCACCATATAGTCGACAACAGGAATCGTTGTCCTTGATTTACGGACTGTTAATCGCATTAAATGCTTGCACATTTTTAACATTTACTGTGATTTATATCGCAAATTAGAAAAAAAAAACATTAAGTTTATTATCTTGTAATTAGAAAATATAGATTTACCAATCAAATTTAATTTATTCAATTGGGTCATTTGTATTTCGGAATTCATACAAACAAATACACATGTAAAATAGATTTTTTTTGTTCTTACGCAATAGTAGAAATGAATTATTACTTCTGTTACAGTGATTACAGACGTAATCTTTTTTAGTAAATAGAGCAATCTTCGGAGTCTATTGACGAAATGTTATGTTTTAGCCCTTTTAAATTAGCGTGACTATTAACCAATCAATTGACATTTGACTCGCTGTATCTTGCTGGTCTCTCAGAACTTAAGTTTAATATGATGTATACACTCACGGTTCTATGTTGATCAAGGCACTGTCTTTGATGAAGTGTTTGTTTACGCAAACATTGAAGTAAGAGAGTGTTTCATGTATTTAATTTTTGTGTTATTAATTTTATTTTTACTTTATTCTTTATTTTTTACTATTTTTTTTTGTATTTTATAATATTTCAGAGTTTGATGTATTATTTACTATATCAAATACAGTACTAACATTGACCAATACTTTTAGACACACCCCATTCCAATTTCATAGTTTAGAGTATGTTTTGATCCTAAGATTGGTTACATTATTGCGTTGAATTGCTATCAGTTTTTAATTGTGGCCGATAATGCATTAAAAACGTTTTGAATTTCGAGATGGAAATCACAAGATCTTTTCAAATGTGTACTATGGTTAGCTACAATCAATTTAATTTTAAGGGAAAACATATTCCTCGTATATAGCGCAAAACTTTGGCTTGAAGATTTTAGATGCATGCTATTGCCGATAGAAATAAAAGAAAAGTTGCCTATAAGGTTTTTATGCAATTTTATTATCAATGTTATTCAGGCAATATTTGGGGTAAACAATAAGTTATCTGGTACTTACCCACTTATTGTCAAGCACCTTCTTTTTACATGTATATCCATAAATGCTTTCAATATTATTCTTGAAAACACCTCAGACAAATATGGTCAATTACTCATGTAGATAAGAATTCGAAAAAAACAACAATTGCAATGTTTTTCTTCGGAATCTCACCAATGTTATGTTCAATCGTTTCAAGTAACATTTAACTGTTTAGACGATAGGAACTTAGGATCAGGAATTTTACAATTTACAAATGTATATATTTTTGCATACTTGTATTGAAAATATACAAGGTCGGCAGTGGCGTTTTGTAAGTTTTGGTATGATGATTATCGGCATTTTATCATTTTGTCTCAGTATTTTTACAAAGCTTTCTAAAAACCGGGTCTTGTTTGAAAAATGGTTAGTATTTTATCATTACACATTATTTCTTAATCTAATGCATTACTTAAACTGAAGAATTATAATTATAATAATATCGATTACAAATTGATTATAAGAGTTTTAACAAGAAACATTTACAGTTCATTAAATGGATTAATGCATCAAATCTAAAGAGAGAAAAAGAGAGACAACCCCCTCCACAAGAAAACCGGAGATAAAATACTGTTTTATCTTTGAGACTGTGATACATTGTTTTAAATTACATTTACATTTGTATTATCATTAACTAATATGTGTCTGTCTTTGAATAAAACTTTTAACACTTACTGAATTGTATCTTTTTCATTTCATGAAACTGACTCACGGCCTAACGTAGACTGGGTTCCAGACTGATCATTTTCCCTCCTTTACTTTCTCCGGTCCAAAGATCCGTCTGGGGCCAAACGAATTTACTTCGCACTGCCATCTATGATTTTCGCCAATTTTTGGGGATGAAATCACGAACGATAACTCGTTCAGAAATTTATTTAGTGCTATATTTAGTAACAGAAATCCCCAAGGACTAGACTGGTCCCCGTATTTCTTCATGGAAATCAGGTACCCGTCTTTTTGAAGATAATTCTCATAAGGCTAACAAATATTGCACAATTCAACAATTATTGGATTTCATATCTTTTGGTAAAGTGTTATTGCTAAGGGTTAAACGGTTGGCCACAAATCCTATGGCGTCCGTCGCTTAACCCTTTTAAAAACGGCAAAAATTTTGACCGTTTTATTTTAAATACTGCTGACAGGAATGTTGAACAGAAAAGCATTTGTGAACCAAGCAGGTTAGAAAAAACTGAGGCAAAAGGAGAAAATGATGTTTATCAGCAATTTCTTCTTTCGCTTCAACGTTTCCACAAGCCCTTTCAATTAAACACGTTGAAACCAGGTCTTGTTTGAGAAAAGGTTTGCCCTTCCCCGAAAAAGACCGTAATTGGAAACGCTTGATCTAAAAGATGGAGAAAAAAGAAGAAAATTCTTATTACAATCAGTTTTCTCCTTTCGTCTCAATATTTTTTTACTGTGAACAAATGCCATCTTTATCAACAACAATTTTGTGGTTTACAGCGTTTTCAAATTTGATCAGTCGATCTTAAGCTTTGTTCCTGTTAGAAAGGGTTGACTAATAACCAGAAAATAAAATTTCAATCTTGTCTCAATTCAAAGATATTGCTGACGACAATTTCAAGTAAATGATATGTAACAATTTTTTTCTTTATGTAGAAAATATTGCGAGAAATGAAGAAACTATTTGCCACAAGCAATTTCTTCATTGTTCACTATGTTTTTAAAAAGCTTTATCATGTGGGGTGTCAAAAGCGTCAATGTGTGGGAATGGGTTAATGTGCGACACACTTACAGTAGACAATAACACATAACACCTCTTCTTATCAGTCTGTTCATCTTATACACCAATTAACCCTTTAACAAACGGCTGAAATTTAGACTTTCCCATTTTAGAAGATGCTTGCAGGCGACAAAATTTGAGATGATAAAGGTAGGATTTGTTTAAAATAATGCAAGAAAATACTCAGACAAAAGGAGAAAATGGTGAGTATCAAAATAACTTCCTAGCCTTTTCTATTGGGAAGGTCATGTTCGGCAAACGATTAAATAGTTTAAATGACGCATGGATGCGTTAGTTTTTACAAAAAAAAAAAAAAAAAAAACAACATTTTTTTCGAAAGTAAAAAATAGAACATAGCATTATTAACAACATTAATTTCTCCTTCAGTCGTAAATTTGAAGGAATTTGATAGTTAAACGAACTAGCTAGTGTTCGAACTAAAAACTGTTTTGTAATTGTTACAGAATAAATATACTATGTGCAGTTTGGGAATGGCTAATCTATCAGCATTGGATTTGCCATGGCTGCCGCGGATCCAGGATTTCCGTGAGGGGGGTTCGAATATACAGATAAGGGGGGCTCGTTTTTCTAGTATCACACAATTTTGACTGAATTTCTGCATGAAAATGAAAGATTCGGGCTGCAGAGGGGGGTTCGTTTGAACCCCCCGAACCCCCCCCCCCCTGGATCCGCCACTGCATGGCTCACATAAAGACCACTGTCTGCACGTTTTGAACATTTTAATTAAACATTTTTTCAACATTTTCCCCAGAATGCATTATTAAAAATCTATTCATCCGTGCAAAACCAAATTTAACCTGACACTGAATATGTGATTTTTACAAGCAAAACGAAAGAAGCACCTTAGAAAAATTATGGGAAAATAATGAGAAAATGCTAGAATTTGCAGAAATTTAATTATCTATCAACATTTCAAATATAATTCAATCCATTATAGCAGATGTTGCCTCTATCCCGTTAACGAGCCTCGTTTTAAAACGATAGGCTTTACATAGATTATACGGCTAAAAATAGATCATTCGGTTTATCGGCTTATCATTGGAAAATACCATGCTTGTTCCCAGGCGTCAATATCAACACGATCAAAAACGGATGCCGCAATATGTAACGGGTATTGTTTTTTTATGCGCTATCTTACAGACCAAATTGTATATTGACGACTGGACCCAGGCTAGGCCTAACGAAGCTGATAATTGTTTCATAATGGCCATGTTCCAATCAAATTCTGTATCAACCTTTTTGGTTGAACTGAATGTTGATTTAGAAACAAATAATATTGGTATGCGAGTAAATAATGGACAGTTAACAAATAAACTGTAAGTTAAGAATCCAGAAGCGCAAATTCTGTCCAAAACATTGTTTTGTGAAATCGAAGCCAACTTTAGAAATATTTGTAGTTCTTCCATTCATTATACCATGTACGGGGGGCTTTTGAAAAAAAAGTATCAAGAATAGTTTAATAACTTTCTAACTTTTATGCCAACTGCTATGAATTTATTACTCAAATACTCTGGATAATTATGAGTTTGGTCCTGCAACAAAATCTATGCTGTTTCAATTCAGACGCATTCGACAGTCGCTATGGAAACGTAGAGTCAAGTTAAGCGCAGAAACTTTTGATTATTGGTAAAAATGTAACTAATCAATCGCTTATAAAGAGTTCATATTTTGTATTTCTCAAGTCAAAAGTTGTCCAAAATGCTTCATTACCTTTGATCATATATTTTTCTTGGCAATCGCCACTTCATACCATATGGCATCAAGTACGTAAACAACCGTACATTGCTACTTCGCTTCGCTGAAATATCCAATATGGTTGCTTGATGGGCGGTATTCAAAACTGTTTTACGTTTTAAAGGGTCAATCAAAACCAGAGACAATCTCTATGGTAATGAACAAGCACGGCAACAGTTATATAAAATAAATCAAGAATTTTATTACGCTTTTCTAAACGATTTTTGCGTAATATTGCCGACCGTTAAAGATCTTGACGTTCGAACACGGCGTCGGTGGAAAGGTAGATGAATTGCCAATTGTTTAACTATCCCTAACATTCCATCGGTACAATTCATGTCCTTCTTTAAGAAATGGATTCATAGGTGGGAGAAGTGGATATCGTGCAGTACCAAACATATCGAACATATGTAAATATTAGATGTGTAAGGTACACTTTTCTGATGTTGTATCCGTGCAAGAACTAAGTTGTCCCACTCAACGTGACCCTACATTGCCAAAGCTACAGTATAACGCACCCTAAAGTTTACGATGCAGGATCAAATGTATGATTCTCAAAAGTATAGGTGTAATGTATAATATATTACTACAAATAGAAAATAAATGAAAAAAAGTTATGAAATAATTTCGGATACTTATCAGCCCTCTTACATGTATATTTTTGCGTCATATGTTACACAGTCTGCTGTAGTAGGTCCTAAATCAAAGTAGTGACAGTAATCAACGTTTACAAATTGTTTATTATGATTGTTTCCTTTTTAACGACGCATTTTTGTCACAATATCCACCACCGCACAGCGTGTTAACGATGTTGAAATGGCAATTCTTTTAACAGCGAATATGATCTGGTGGCATGTAAAAGTTCATTAATACATGTTTGTGGACTGTCTTAATACCAACTCATGAAAATTATACAAGCCAATGTGTTTTTCTACATTGAACATTTTGGATTATAAAAGTTTTTTTAACATGATAGGCCATTCATAATGGTCTACTATTTGGAGTTATATAAATGAAAATGATAAAATTAAAGATTTTTATTGCAAATAAAACCCTCTGTGCTCTGGACTGCATGTTAAGGCAAAAACCTCGGGCTAGGCCCACGGTATCTACTTGACACATATACCGATCGAGCCAATAGTCGTCTAACACAAGTCAAATTAAATGAAAAAAATCTAATCAAAGACTAGATTTTGTCTCCGTACCACCTTGAAAACCCATTAACTCACATTAACGCATTCAACCCTGACGCCCTATAAAATATTATCTCTGGTAAAAATGAAAAGTGAATTAATTACTTAAGAAGAAAAATGTCTTCATTCTCCGCAATGTGATGTATCCGAAATGACCATTTAATGTAAAATTTCAGTTTTTCGAAATTGTTGTCTGTAACAACATCTTTGAACCAGTCTAAAAGTTTGCTGTCTGCTAAAGAGTTTTACGCATATCGTCGTTGTTAATACAAAACCTCGTATCTCATTTTTGGAAAATTTTAACGGGGAAGGAAAAAAGTGCAATAAATTTTGCAAAACTGAAAGGTTTTACCCGAAATTAGGACATTCTGTTCACAAATACTGTGCTGTCAATACTGATCAGTTAAAATATCTCAAAACAAACAAGAATTATCACAACTGGACACACAAGATTAAAGTTTGAAAATCGCAACAATCGACATACGAGGTTTTGCATGTACACCGACGATATGTTCAATTATCTCCTGATCAATTGGCGGCAAGCTATACGATATACAAACTCGAAATTCAACAAAGTAAAAAATGTGGAATTTTGTTTTTGATTCCGTTGAAATAAACACCAGCATCGCCATAAAAATACATACCAAATACCCACACGGAGACTCAAAAGACCGTCGTCATTCATGGCTTCATGGGGACATTTGGTATGTATTTCATATGCATCTAAATTAAATGGTCAAAAAAATCTGGGAGATGACCGCAAGACCCACCCAAGCGGTATGAAGCTCGCCATGAAGCCTTCCCCGATACACGAGGCGTGTGTTTTCCGAACACTTCATTTTAGGCTAACTACACCAGTGTCAATACATGTTCTACTTAACAGTTAAGATAATGAATGGATTGGACACAAATGACAGAAAGGGAATATGTCGCGGTCGGGGATCCATCTCGGTTAGCCCTCTCCCAAACGCCTAAATTTAGGGGCCGTCCTATTTGAAAGCTGATGCACAAGACAAAAGTGATGGCAATAAAGTTAGGATTTGTGTATAATACAGCACAGAAAATATTGAGACAAAAGGAGAAACTGCTGGTTATCAACAGTTTCTTCTTTTGTCTCAATGTTTTCCAAAGGCTTTTCTATTAGGGGCGTCAAAACCAGGCCTTGTTTTGGAAAGGATTAAGAGCCAGGCGCTCTACCGTCAGCTTCATAACCGCCCGTTTTTGTTGCTTAAGCGGCCGCAGCCATATCTCAGTTGGTAGCATTCTAGCTCTCATTCGAGAGGTCACGGGTTCTATCCCCGGCCGCGGAAATTATCCTCTCTGACAAAATATCACCTAGCAATGGTTTGATATAGTTAACCTATGTGGGCGAGCAGCTGTAGGCTCGGTAAGCGTGTTATGGTATATGTCGAACTGATATGAGAAACAACGGGAATCAATGGGTAGGCGCTCCAGCCTCTGCGATATGACCATAGCAGGATGCCCAGTGACTTTTGGTGTCAAAAATATAGGTACACCCCAAAAATATAGGTTTCTGTCAGCCAGAAATATAGGATAATATAGGTTGCCTTTACTATGAAGAAAACACTACTTTAAATGTTTCTGTACCACCACCACCTTTCATAACTCTTTCCTCTATTAATATGACAACAGGAGAAACAGATGAGGCAGTCATTGGCTATCACTTTCTGTTCAGGATATTCATTAGCACTAAGGTATTCCAGAGAATACCATAAACATATCAGGACGAGATAGCCAAGATGACCATATGTTGCTCACCTTTAGAGAACACGAAGGTTTTGAGGAGATGTCTGTATGTTATCTTCCGTAACATCCCAGACGAATAACTTTCAGCCAATTTTCATTGCAGGAGGGCATTTGAACAAATTTTGACATAAAGTTATGCCGTCATGATACATATAAAATTTCAATATAGGGCCTCAGACGAAATGATTTGTCAGGAGATGTATGCTTCAGATTTCGTTCCAAGTTGTTTGTCTCTATATGAAAACTGATATATCACAAAATTGGGTCAAATTTATACTAAAGACATCAATTAACCCTTTCCAAAACAAGATCTGGTTTTGACGTCCCTATTAGAAAAGGCTTGGAAAACATTAAGACAAAAGAAGAAACTGCTGATAACCAGCAGTTTCTCCTTTTGCCTCAATATATTTTTTGACTATATCACACACAATTTCATTCTTTATCACCGTCCATTTTGTCGCGTGCAACAGGTTTTGAATTGAATCACCCTAAAGTTTTGTCGTTTGGGAAAGGGTCAAATGGTTTGGGAAAAGAAGATTGTACAAAATTTACTTTTTTTAATCTCTTTATGAAATCTGAGATCCCACAACATATATGGCATATTTTACATGGACAAAAAACTTTGGTAGAGGGCCATTTGAAAATGCTGCACACCAAAGTTCAAAGCCCTACATCAAATGGTTAAGGAGCAAATGATTGTCTTTGTCTCTTATGAAATCTAATATCCCACAACATAGGGCCAACAGCCATTGTACCACAATAATTTGAAGGTTATTGGTAGAGGACCATTAGATGATTCTACACAACAGATTCAAAGCACTAGGCTAAATTGTTTAGGAGTAGAAGATAGTAAAAGATTTCCTTTTTTGTCTCTTTATATGAAGTCAGGTACCAAACACACAGGACTGGTTTTCACCGTGCCTCTTAAATTTGAAGGGTATTGGTAGAAGGCAATAAGACAATGCTACAAACCAAATCTCAAAAACCATAGGCAAAATAGATCAGGAGAAGATTGTACAATTCTTTCTTTATTTGTCCAACAACATAGGGCCAGTTTTCATTATACCATGATAAATTGTGTTCAATTGTTTTGAAGGGGGCAGAAGACAATTTGAATTTTTTCATAATACCAATTTCAAAGCCATAATGCCAAACGATTCAGGAGAAAATTGACATTTTTTCATATGATATGAAATATCCAGAGCAAAGAGCAAATTTTCATGATACCTATATAATTTGAAGTATTTTTGAAGGGAGCTTTCAGATGATGCTACATACAAAATGTCATGATAAAAATTGGGAAGACAAGTTTTTAGTAATTAAGATAGCCAGACAGATGGATGACAATGGTAAGCAATCACAATACCTCATCCATAGCATTTCCTACAAAGGTGAGCTAAAAATAAATATTAAACCTCTTGGTTGTCTTTAACATTAAACACAACAAGACAATTAACTACATGTATGACTTGCTATCTATCTCTGTGACAGTAATGCTAGGTTCCCACTGCCGATCAAGTTAACTCGATCAAACCCGACCAAGCGATCGAGTACCGGTCGAGTTCGGTCGGCAAGGTTGATCGGGATAACTCGAGATGGTCGAGTTTGGTCTGCATCGATCGGTAATCCTGCCAACTTGTTTTGGCACGTCAAAAAAATCCGTGTAGCGGTCGAGTAGAAAACACATCGAGAAGATGCTCGAGTATCGATCGTATAGAAGATCGAGCTGATCGACAATCACTCGTGTAGAGATTGTGTGTGCTCGAGTCGATATCTTTTACCGAGATTTGATTGGATGAACAGTTGGAGCAGAAGTCGAGTTGATCGGGAATGCGTTCGGGAATAACTCGTACAAATCGAGGTGATCGAGTGCTTCCAACTGCTCTATGACAGCGGATCAACTCGATCTACTCGATCGTTTAAGTGCACTCGATCAATCCCGACCATATGACTTCTTCTCGATCTTTAGTCGATCAAACCCGACCTCTTCATCTGATTTGATTGAGTGAACAGATGAATCAGAGGTCGAGTTGATCGGGTTGTGGTCAGAAATTACTCGAGTACAGGTCGAGGTAATCGAGTGCACAATCGGTGCAGGTCGGAATACAAATTATCTACCCGATCACACTCGATCTCTTGACCCGACTGATTCACGACAAGGTCGATCTTCTACCCGATCAATGCACAATCGCTTCTCGATCATTTTTGTACTCGATCGCACTCGACTGTTTTTGCATGTCAAAAAAACTCGAGTAGGAAGCCCGAGCGATGCAGATCAATTCCGATCATCTCGACCGCTCCCAATCACTCTTGCAGACCTAGCTCGACCTGTATTCGACCGCTTGATCGAGTTGATCTGGTCGGCAGTGGGAACACTAGGTCGTGTGGTAATAAATGTGTACAAACAGCACGAGATCCCGCGCAGAGTATATTAACAGAAATATTGAAAATTGTCGGAAATTGTGTCTCACGTGATTCCCCGCTCTGAGACATAACACGTACGATTGATATAATGGTATTAAATGCCTTAAAGAATGCATTTATCTTTATATTTAATCAGATTAAGGATGATTCAATAGTTAAAAGTACATTTACGTCACATTTAAATTATGTACAAATTTAAACTGCCAATATTATGAAGTTATTATGAATATGTGATAATCACAGACGCTGCAGAAAGATTTTCATTCAGAACACCTAGAATAAAATCAGCTCGATCTGGTCGTGTACAGATCGAGATGGTCGGATCTTGATCGTGTAGGGCTCGAATTAAGGTCGGGATGATCGGGTAGACATCGGAAAGATGGTCGGGCTTCAATCGGGAAATGATCGGGAGTGCTCGGGCGGTAGTCTAGTTTGATCGACTAGAGATCGAGAAGAAGTCGTGTATACACATTTGGTCTGGCTTGATCGGGTAAATAAGTGGTCGTGTTGATCGAGTTGATCAGATCGGCAGTGGGAACCTAGCATAAGATGAAAATTACAATATTTCTAGCTAAATTTGACCTCTAGTCATTACACAGTGAGTAGACAAAAGGTTGTTAATTCTTTAATCTTCCCCTGAACTAAAATGGGAGACAGGTACTGACTATGCGATAACTTAAGGACAGAAACTCACTCTAAGCTATGTAAATCAGAAGCAACGCTGTCCTATTTTATGTTATTACCATAACTTTTTTCTTGCATTTATATAGAGAAGTAATAATTCACTCCATAAATTTACTTCCATAAGTAATACTTGCATAAAAATTATTTGAATAGAACTTAACTGTTCCTAAAGGGAAGTTAATCACTTAATAAAATGGTTAATAGATCTACCAGTAAAAGATGGAACATTCACTTACATGCGATCTTCTTTCGCAATGATAATCATTATGATTGATCAGTCCATACTTGGCATTTCAGTGTTAAAAAGACCTACAAGGAATACTAATCTCTACTGTACACAAATGACAGAATGATAATACCCTGGTAGTCACTTTTAAATCATAGACAATTGCTTTTTAGCTCACCTGAGCACGAAGTGCTAAAGGTGAGCTATTGTGGTCGCTTTTTGTCCGTCGTCCGTCCGTCTGTCCGTCTGTCCGTCTGTCCGTCTGTTCACAATTTGTTGTTACCACTCTAGCATCCACAAATATTGACCAATCTTGACCAAACTTGGTCAAAACATGTATGACCATAAGTTCTCGGACGAGTTCGATTTTGGGTCAGATCGGACTAGGAAGTCCGGAGTTATGTGCCCCTGAATATCAAAAATAGCTAGTTTAGACTTTAGTTACCACTCTAGCATCTACAAATATTGACCAATGAAGAACTTGGCCACAATGTTAGTAACCTTAAGATCTTGGATGAGTTCAATTTTCAGTGTCATCGAAGCAGGAAGTCTGGAGTTATATGCCCTTGAACGTCAAAAATGGCTAGTTTTGACTTTGTTACCACTCTAGTATCTACAATAATTGACCAATCTTAATCAAACTTCATCCAATTATGTATGACCATAAGTTCTCAGATGAGTGTAATTTTGAGTCAGATCGGACTAGGAAGTCCGGAGTTATGTGCCCGTGAACGTCAAAAATGGCTAGTTTTGACTTTGTTACCACTCTAGCAACTACAAATATTGACCAATCAAGACAAAAATTTGCCACAATGTTGGTAACTATAAGATCTTGGATGAGTTCAATTTTCAGTGTGATAGGAGCAGGAAGTCTGGAGTTATGTGCCCTTGAATTTGACAAAATTGCTGTTTTCGACTTTGTTTACACTGTAGCATCTACACTTGACTAATCAAGACAAAACTTGGCCACATTGTTGGTGACCATAAGATCCTTGATGAGTTAAATTTTCAGCTTGATTTGGCCAGAAAAACAAGAGTCATTGGCCCTTGAATTTCATAAAATTACCGTTTTCGACTTTTTTATTTTCTCTCTAACAAACAAATATGGACCAATCAAGACACAACTTGGTCGCAATGTTGGTGACAATAACATTTTAACTTTGTCAGATTGATTGGACTGAAAAAAAAAAATTGTGTGCCCTTGACGATTACAAAATTGCCGTTTTTGACTTTGTTTTCTCTCAAACAACAATAAATATTAACCAATAAAAAAACTTGGACATAATGTTGATGAGAATTTCTTTATCAGAACAGAGTTATATGCACTTTACTGTGACAAAATTGTTGTTTTCTTCCACTTTGTTTTTACTGTAACAGCTACAAATATTGATCATTCAAGATTATGAAAGCAGTTTTCAGCTGGATCATAATTTCGCATCTTAAATTATGTGCTCTTGAACTTGACAACATTGGGACTTTCATTCTATCTAGGTGCAGGTGAGCGATTAAGGACCATCATGGTCCTCTTGTTTGGTAGTATTTGTTTTAAACTTGTAATCCTTACTTACCAGAGACATAAAATATAGGTATTTATAGGTTTTTTGGCCAAAATAGGGGATATTATAGGTATTTATAGGTAAGGTTAAAAAATATAGGATAATATAGGTATTTATAGGTATTTATAGGTTACTGGGCGCCCTGCCATAGCAGTTGAAAACGACCCAAAACCTAAATAAACAAAACCAATTGTTGCTTAAGCTATTTATCAAAAGACAAAGATAAGAGCTTCTCCTAATAAAGACATTCTTCAGACGATAAACCGAGTCATGATCAAAACAGGATTTGTGTATAGCGCTTAATTAATACTGGCCAAAAGTCCTAACCGGCTACTTTAAAAATGACGATAACTTTCTTTAACAATATTACATTTTAATGAAATATGATATGTGAATTTTTCAGCATATTATATCTGGATTCCAATGATGATTTACCAGTTGTTATCAAATTGATATGTAATGAAGGAAAAGCTAAAAAAGATGTAAATCTTAATAGAGCTCGAGATATTACACTTTCAACAATTCAAAGTCCACAAATCGATAGCTGCAACCCAGGCCAAGAAAAAATTGGAAAACATTGTAAATTTTGTGTGACTTTTGAGTACAGAAAAGACAGAAAGAATAAGAGGCATGGTAAAATGGTGTTTAAATTCAACCGTCAAAACATTTTATCTTGCTAATATGCTCAAATATGGTCTGGTGTGGAAAAACAATGCAACAAACTAGTTTTCACACACATCTTAGTAATACATTGTGTAGCTCGCCGGGAATTATTAGTCTATATTTAAAGCATTTTCGAAGAAAAGCGTGTTTTAGGTGTTGTCTTTAGGAACCCCGTTTCTGCATACATACGCTCTTTCACTTTCTTCAAGGGCTATATACCACGCACATTTGTCGAAAATTTTCACTTTTTTCTTAGTCTATGTTGCACCTAACAATCCAAAAGACATAGATCACTACATTGACGATATTTCAAGTTCTTTTTTAATTTAGAGCTTTTCTCATGTTGCGCTTTAAATTAAAAAACAAGGGTAACTTTTCGCCATAATCATCTGGTAAGTAGCTCAAAAACTCACATAGCAAATTTCATTAAAATCCAATCATCACAGACAAAATGGCCGGATGGAAGTTTTGACAAGTTTATATCCGCGTATTAAGAACTTTGACAAACATTCTACGGTGAAGAGGTAAAAACAATAAACCAGGGTAGAACATTGACTAATTTACACTTTCAATGACCAAAGGGAGACAAATGTTGCAAATGTTCGACAGAATGTGGTTTGATTCCCTATTGCACCCGATTGAGTTTTGAAGATGCTGTCAGAGAGCAACCACGATCTTGGTACTACCGCATGTGAGCGACGGCTTTTCTGTGCCTTTGGTCACCGTTGCCATTTAGTCACTTACCCTGGTCTCAGTTTAAACCATTCCCAAACAGTGGATCATCGTGATACTTTACGAAATGAAAGCTCTTTAAAGCACTATGTAAAACAAGTGCGTGTCGTATTGCGATGCAATACAGTAGTTCCCGACCGGATAACAAAAAAGTCATTTCTATAATATATCTCCTACTTACTGAATCTATTACTCTTTAAAATCTTTGAAGTTGCTAGCACTTTAAGTTTCGGACAATATATCCCGAACAAAAATATATGGGTAAAAACAACAAAGGGCAATAACTCAATTTGGTTGTGGTTAAGGAGTGGCGAAATAACGGTCCTTGTACATGACACTTCTTCTCAAAAAGATCTATCAGTGTACAAAGTTTGAAGTTGCTGGCACTTATGGTTTAAGAGACATGTTCCGGACAAGAACGTAAGGGTAAAAACAACAAAGGGCGATAACTCAAAAAGTGGGCGTGGAAGGCAGAGTAACAGTTTTTTAACATGACACTTTTCCTCAATTAAATCTATAAGTGTACACAGTTTGAAGTTGCTAGCTCTAACGGTTTAGGAGATATGTTCCGGAAAAGATTGTAGGGTTAAAACAACAAATGGCAATAACTCAAAAAGTGGGCGTACCCAATAACAGTTCCTAAATATGACTCTTCTCCTAAATGAGATCTATAAGTGTACAAAGTTTGTTTGAAGTTGCTAGCACTTATGGTTTAGGAAATATGTTCCGAACAAGAATGAAAGGGTAAAAACAACAAAGGGCAATACTCAAAAAATGGGCGTGGCAGAGTAACGGTTCTTAAATATGACACTTCTCCTTGGTGAGATATATAAGTGTAGAAAGTTTGAAATTGCTAGCGCTAATGGTTTAGGAGATATGTTCCGGACAAGATTGTAAGGGTAAAAACAACAAAGGGCAATAACTCAAAAAGAAGGCATAGCCAAGTAACAATTCTTAAACATAACACTTTTCCTAATGACATCTATAAGTGTAGAAAGTTTGAAGTTGCTAACGCTAATGGTTTAGGAGATATGTTACAGAAAAGATTGTAAGGGTAAAAACAACAAAGGGTAATAACTAAAAAAGAGGGCGTAGCTCAGTTACAGTTTTTAAACATGACACTTTTCCTTAATGACATCTATAAGTGTAGAAAGTTTGAAGTTCCTAGCGCTAATGGTTTAGGAGATATCTTCCAGACAAGAATTTAGGGGAAAAAACTACAAAGGGCAATAACTTAAAAAGTAGGCGTGGCAAAGTAGCAGTTTTTAAACATGACACTTCTCTTCCATGAGATCTATCAGTGTACAAAGTTTGAAGCTGCTAGTGCTTTTGGTTTGGGAGATATATTACGGACAAGAATGTAATGGTAAAAACAACAAAGGACAATAACTCAAAAAGTGGGCGTGACAGAGTAACGATTTTTAAACATTACACTTTTCCCTTATGAGATCTATAAGTGTACAAAATTCGAAGTTGCTAGCACTTATGGTTTAGGGGATATGTTCCGGAAAAGAATGTAAGGGTAAAAACAACAAAGGACAATAACTCAAAAGGTGGGCGTGGCAGAGTAACGGTTCTTAAACATAACACTTCTCCTCAATTTTATCTATAAGTGTACCAAGTTTGAAGTTGCTAACACATATGGTTTTGAAGGTATGACCCGGACAAAAGCAGGACGGACGGACAGACAGACGGACGGACGGAATTGAGCAAACCTATAACCGGTAACCGATGGGGACTAATTAAGTCGTTGTTTGGCACAAGCAGTTCCTTCATTTATTACAATATTTGCGATCCAGTAAGACTGAGATGTGAAAAAAAGATCAATTTGTGTTATAATCTGTAACAAATTTTAATTCAGGTCAGCGAAGAATACATATCTTAAGGTGCCAAAAGAATGAAATGTGTATATATCAAAGGATAAAAGTGTAGGTCATCAGCAATGACAATCACCTAAATGTTTCACAGAACAGAAAACTTTCGAACCTAAGTTCCTGAGTCATTTGGCGTTTTTTATATACTTTTGTACTTTTGTTAGATTTTGCCAAAACCATCATAAAGGGAGGCAACAGGTATTTTTTATGTATGTTTTGGTGGATTAAAGAAAATTAAATAAGACATTTAATTTAATGAAATTTAATTTGTAGCAAAGAATCCATTTTGTGCATTTTTTATTCACAAATAAATATTATTCAACTTTGATTATTGGTTCATTACATATTACTGCGGACTCGACACGTTATACCCTTACAGCCATCTAGTTAGAAAGGGTTGCTGCTTTTTGTCGTTTTAATATTTAGTGAGTGTTCGACAGTGAGACAAATGCAAAATGTGGTTACATCTGTACGTTTTATTCATTTTTCTAACTACACCCCAACCTTTTTTTTATACACATGTATCAGATACGTAAAAGAAGATCATGTCTAGAAAAGGATTTTTTTCATTCAAGTCTTCAATATAGCTATTTTGGGAGTATTGCTAAGGAACCATTGAAAAGGTATGGTATTTATATGAAGAATGAACTGCAAAATGGGCCTTTATAGGTTATCAGGCTATCATGGATTCATGTCAGCCTGTGTATTTGTGTAGGATAATCTATTTATGATACTATCCTATACTTGCACTTTTATGCTTCCCGACAAAAAAGAAATTCGGGGGAGCATGCAATCGCCACACTATCCGTCCGTCCGTCCGTCCACAGTCAGATCTCAGCAACCCTTCGACCAAATTCAATGAAACTTCACATGTGAACTCCCTGGGTTACTTCCTGGGGATCTTTTTCTGCGTTTCTTAATTCGTCATGGGAAAAGGGGCCTAAGTGTAGAAATTCATTTTTCTGTAATTTGTCTTCATCTAATGGGCAGATTTTTATGAAATTGTGTTATTTGCGATAAAGAGGATGTTCTAGTACATATTCTATAAATAATGTGTGTACAAGAAATCTGTCATGATAAAATGGGGCTTAATGTATGTGACAAACACTTTTTCCTCGGAAACAACAGCGGTCATAGCTCACGCTACATGACCCCTGGGGCACTTGGCCACTTGAACTTTGAATTAGCCGCCGAAAATCGATACGAAACGCGTGAGTGCAAGGCCCAATCAAATAACGGCTCTCATAAGTCAATGCGTTGTCAATTACAACCAAGATGGCTGCGCTCATGATAAGATGTAATTTGTGCGACAACGAGATAAAAAATTACAGATCGCTGACATGTCAGTCAGCTTTGAAATAGAAAGATAGGGAAAGTTTCTCTTTGGAAGTCTATTAAACTTGAAACATTAAATTTTTCACACACTAAACGATAATAATCCTCCATATTGACAACTTACCCGAATCGATTTATCAATCTCCTACGCAGTTATCTACCCTGAATCAGGATTAAATTAAGTAGTTCTGACGTAATCACTTTTTAGAGGTTGGCGATTTGTATCGGCCAGTTTGATTGGTCTACTTACCCATCATGAAATGATGATGGAACCAATGAAACGGCGGCATTTGGGAGCGGCTAATACAAAGTTTTCCTCGCCAAGTGCCCCAGGGGTCATGTAGCGTAGCTATGACCGCGGGGTTTCCGAGGAGGCAAACACTTATTCGAGGAACATGATCTGTCTATGACGGCTCTTGTTTTAACAAGAGGAAGCTAGAGTTAAACATCGACCTTAATCAGACTAAGTGTCAAAGCAGGGAAATCTTTGCGAATGTAAGTCTCAATATGATATAAAATCACTCTCCCAGATCCGGACTGCTCTATCGCTGTTTTTCAACACAAACCTCGTAACTGCAGCTTATTTGAAGCTGCAATTATGAGGTATTTGCTTAAAAGCAGCGATTATGTACGTATGTGATATAATCTTAAAATTTTAAATTAGTCGTTTGAAGTTTTAAGTAAGCCTTTTAGATATGCTAATACTCTGCTATTTTACCTTTTTGCGTAATGTGTTTTTTCTATTCTTTTTTCTATATTGAATCGTCAAAATGTCGTCTAGATCTTTTCAATTCATAACATTGCACGCTCGGTCGAAATGTTGTTCTGTTGAATATATATATTTTCTAAAAACTTCATAAGATGGTAGGACTGAAAGCTCTAACCGTTAATATCAAATGCACTATGTGTAAAAAATGTCGAAGTTCTTGGTTGCCAAAATCATTAATTAAACATCTGTACTTTTTGTCCAGGGACGATTGTAGTATGATATTTTTAGCTGATATTCACCCGGAAAGTTGACTATCACCGAAACAAATAGTGGTCGCTTTCTAAGATGACCACCATTGATATGTGTAAGTCAATTTTCCATGTGAATATCAGCTAACAAATATTAATGGCCATCATCTTGGAAAGCGACCACTATATTTTTTTCGGTGACCTACTATTTTGTTCTTTTTTTTGTCGTAAGCAAATAAGATCCAAGACTCTTTTTGACGAATTAAATATCAAACTTATATATTATTAATATTGTGTTATTTAAAATTCATCTCTGTAAATGAAATACGAGATTTTTTAAAATGTATGTTTGAGTCTTGCCTATTTCTCAACTGGTTACCAGAAAGATATGTAAAAGAGACGTTTAACTCATCCATTTGAAAAAGCGAACCATTCTACCGATATTTCTTCTGGTAAAGACATGGGAAACACCGAAACAAACGAAGGTCAGGCTGGTAATCAACAAATTTTCCTCTTGCATCAATATCAGTTTTTATTTAAAGATATCAGTTATCGAAGAATGTATGTTATTTCTTAATTAAATAACATCGAGTTATATATTTTCAAGCTAAAAGTTTAGATATTTCTAAAAAGCAATTTAAAATTTAAAACGACACTAAGATGCTCAAATAAACATGATACTTTCCTAAATGACTAGATATTACAGTGCTCATATTTAACCCATTAACACACACTGACTCTTTTTGCATCCCCACAAGATAAAAGCTTTGGAAAACACTGTAGAAAATGAAGAAATTGCTTGTGACAAGCATTTTTTTCATTTTCCACAATGTTTTCTAAACTAAAATGGAAATATTTTTTTCAAATGTCATCAACTTGAAATTATCGTCTGCAACATCTTTAAATTTGTACCGGTCTATTTTTGTCGGTTCGGAAAGGGTTAAAGCGGCTTCAGAGGACAAATCGGTTGTTGATGAACATATGCTAGTTATACAATATAGCAAGCACATAACTACATGTATCAAGGGAAAAGGAGAAAATGCTGCCTATCACCTTTTGTCTCAATATTTACACGTGGTTTATTTTCTAAGGACATCAAACGTCAAAAATAGGTTTTCTTTTGAGAAATGATCAAATCTGAAACGATAACAAAATAAACAACTTAATTTAGTAAAGTGACGGTCCATAGAATTTATGAGTATTATGATATTATGATTTAAACAGTTTCAAATAATATTCAAAATTTGAAATTCAAAATTTCACGCATCATACGTAAAGGGGAATTTTTTGAAACTTTAACCCTTTCTTAATAAGCGTTTTATGTCGCTAGTATATGCTATTATTTTATTTTACTCTTGCATGTTGTATTTTACGAAGGTTGTCTGAAAAATTTGCGGAATTCGCTTCTCTGTTTTTCTTTTTTATTTCGTGTTAAAAACTCGCACAGTTTAGAAAATCACGCCACACGATTAAACCATTAATGATAAATGATTCATACCGACCATCATGTCTTTTTCTGTCTCAATATTATCATATTTTCCCGACGTTGTTTTGGGTGTGTTTTTTAGATAATTTTGCAAATGAAAATCGTGCAAAGGAAACATAACCGTGTGCGCCAGAACTTTGGAAATTAAGTTTATTCTTGAATGACATAGTGTATGCATTTTCTAAATTATGCCATTCGTCAGTGACTTACTAAAGGAAACAATTATGTGAAAGCGCATACACAGTGCCTTTAACAAAGCTGCCCATGGAGACTTCGTTGAAACAACCATCGGTTCGTTTAATTCTAGTTTTCACAGACATGACATCATAGATTGTGATATGACGTTAAGCGACTTGCTCTGGCGTGAGACCGCCGGTCCAACATAGCTTTATGTAATAGTATCGGTAGAATTTATATACAGACGTATCATGTTGATATTTTGCCTTCCTTATAGCTGATAGTTAAGATTTGTTATGAAACAGATTTGATTTTGATATTCAAATTTACTTTTGAATCACAAAATTATTCTGTGAATTTATCAAACGACACTCGTACATCTTGCTATTCTTTCATTTAGCCCGTTCTTATTTGACGCGCAAAAATACATCACCCATGTCCCCAAAAATGTGCAGTCAGACGTTGGCGACAAAAGTAACTAAGATTTTCGTAGATACACAAAGTACGTTTCATTTTAAAATATAGAGAAATATTGATTGACAATACGAAAGGACATCTGTTAGAAAAAGATGACACAGATTAATGTAAAAGACAAGCAAGCCGTGGACGTTCCAGTGGAAAACACTGTAAGTTGGCATTAATTAAGTTTTCTAATTATCATAATAGAGATTAAAGTAACTATCTTTTGTTTTAACTTTCGTTCATTGCATCTTATTTTTTTTTCTTGTTACATAATTGAAGAGTTACGATAAATAAACATGTGCATCTAATATTGGTCAACAATTTGCGGTTCCAAAAATGACAACAAAGTTAAGATATCAAAGCACACAACTATAGCTGTTGGCATGCTCAATGCGCTAAATCATACAGGACGTGACTTTCGGGACTATTAACCGCACTGGTCGGTCCTCACTCTCCATCAAATCAGCTCTATCAACTCGATCGCTAATCGCAACAATAGTTATAGATTTTGTGCTAAAAATAGACTAGGTTTACTGTTATGTTTTGATAAACCGTCGGTGTTGTTATAAAATTTCGTAACTATAATTGGACATCGAGTCGTGAGCCTCGACGAAAGGTAACGGTATATTCCAATACCTATAAATAGGGAGGAGTGCCTATTTTCCACCGAATAAAAGCGAACAATGACCGGTATTGCGTGCTGTCCGTGATGCCATGTCAGTTCAGTAGTTTTATCCAGAAAGTACTTTGTTGATTTATTACAGGGGGACGGGTTCGAGTCACATTATTTTCCTAATTCGAAATCCCTCTTCCCCCGTCAATTTAGACTCGCTGATCTTTGATCATTCACATGTCGTTGTCTATCTATACAAGCCGTAGTTACGAGATTTTATAACAACACCTACGAAAATACCAATGTTTGTCCTAAATAACATCACAGTTTACTTGATAAAATAGTTCCATATACCTTGTTCAAACACGACCTAATGACTTCTTCTTGATCTCAGTCGATCAAACATACATGTTTTAATTCAATATGTACCAGTGGTCTGATATACTTTGTCGTCACACAACTTTTGACGTGGCTTTGTCTTCGAGTATTTTTTTCCATTAGGCACAATAATTTAGATATACATCAACAGGTGTACCCCAAAATGAAGAGTAGATGGTTGTTAACAGTTGTCCTGTGTTTTGTAACAGTCTTTCTGATTGTTGGAGCCGGTCTTATTGGATTTCTCACTGGACAGCATATGACAACAAGCACATACGAGGTAAAAAAGATTATTTCATATACTTGTAAATTGTTACCCAGTAAAATTGTACTTGTATGGCACGAAATACAAATGTATACTATTATGAGTTTTGTTTATCGTATTATTTTAAAGCTGAAATCAACTTAGATCATTGTGCTTCATCGCTATTTCAACACTTAAAAGTGCCATTAACATACTCCAGCTTTTTGGTCACATTATAACTATGTTTTATATTGTTTGAATCTCGGATATTATACCGGAATACAACCACCGGCACCATTATCAAGCAGAAATATTAACAAAAAGAGATTTCGCTCGGAAAAACGAACACATGTTGTTGTCATACTTTGAGAAAGGGACATACTTTATTATGTAATTATGAATGGGGAATATCATATATGTTTTAGTCTGGGCATGATGGTATGACACGTGTTGACACATATTAACAATGTAAACAACACAATACCAAACCCTAAAATCCTATAATTGTGCATGCCATGGTTCTAAACTTGCGGGCGTCTAACACCTGCAAAATCCGAACCATCACAAGCAAAATTGTATCAAAATTTTACCCCCCCCCCCGCTGTTTACAAAGGTAAATTTTGTATAGATGTGCCATGATATTATGACTAGATCTAGTTTATATATGTGTTTGTATGTATATTATAGGAATCCTGGGCTGCATACCGGAACACAGTTACCGGAACTACAATAAAACAGAGATACATTCTGGACGGTGATGAACTGCTGATTGTCAAGCCCGGTGAACTCAGTCTCATATATGACTATGGAAAGGTAAATATTTATTTTGGTTATATGATATTCTACATTCTCTTTATATGTGTATCTTTTTCCTTGGTCGAATCGTGAAGTATCTAAATTACACACGCATAATCACGAGTAAGAAGTAAGAACATGTCTTAACGGTTTAAATGCTCACGTTGGAAACGCTAAAAAATTGATATTTTATTATCCACTTGAGGACTACGTTTAGTATCATAATTCAAGATCGCCTAATCTTTAACTACATGTAATTGATTTCTAACCGATTGTGTTTCTTGTTTTGGCTGTGTTCATTTACGAGGGCCCATCAATAATTTCGCGAACTAAGTCTACTATTTACTTACCCGCTGACGTATTTTCACAAAATTTGGTATGCTTAAAGCTCATTCAATTTCCAACCGGCTCGCCTTATTAGAAAACGATGACGTGAAAACAATATGACGTCATCGAATAATTATGACGTCATGTCAATAGCGTTTGTTTAAAAAATTTTGAGCAACTCCTTATAATAAAGTTTTATGTATATCTCAATAATTCCTGTACAGACATCCCTGAAACTCTACATGTATTGTAAAGAGACATATGTTTATCGAATAACGTTATTTGAAAGCGGATACGACTCTACAGAGACGGTGGAGAGATAAGAGAAAATGAGTGATTTTACTAGCAGACCGGATACTATAAAGCTGAGAAGAAATCATCTAAATCCTAGAATTTATTCTTGAAAATTGAAAATAAGGTGTTCAAATAGTAATAAGACACTTGGGTGATTTGTATGATACGGCTAAGGGCAGTATGACCAGTAATCTCGGAATGCGCCGTGCATCGGCAGGACGGGTATCGCACTGGCCGCTTCTAGGCCGAATGGGGCAGGAGGTAAAAAGGCGTCGTAAATAATACCAAAGTTATAATGATGACCGCCACAACTTTGCAAATCAAATAAATACATGTGACATGACATTGATGCATCACTATTGAATCGGAAAGTAAAGAACAAATTCAATTTGGAAACATTATTCTTCATTCTGACCCACAAAATCATTGATTTCCAGATGTGCCGGTGAGACAAATCTTATAATTTTCATCGATGTTCGAGGAATCAAACTGAAATTTTTCATGTCTATATAAAGTCGAGTAAATACTTATAATTTTGCAGCAGTAATCAAATCTGATCTGCAACCGGATTTAATGAGACAGCGCGCAAAGATTATAAGGTCCGGAATTCTGCCACGCTATGATAGCGCGTCTCGCCATAGCTAACGCGTTGAAAAGGCCAGTATCGTGAAACTGATTATAGCAATATTACCAATCCCTCTGCACCGCGCAGATTATGCAATTTGTTACTTCTAGTTATTTCCAAACCTTAAAAATAACTTACGGGGTGAAAATAGTGAGTAAAAAGAAGAGTTTGGGTGTGACATTTACAAATGTTGGCGGGACATGTCACGTGACGGGCTGCAGCACGTGCCATGGGCGTGGGTCAAGAGGTGGAATGAATGCAAACAAGGGGTGTTACTTTTATAAGTAATTGATAATGTTTCTAAGTTTATCAACGTTTTTTTCTGATGTAAGATTAGTTCGCGAAATTATTGATGGGCCCTCGTATGTAAATATTACTTCGGTTATTCACTAATCGACCTAGTACTAAATGCAATCCTTTATCATACAGAATCAAGCTGTTATTCAGATGACCATCAATAAAGTATACACGTTATATGTCTTGTGTTTGTTGTTCTGCTATCTTCTGCATATCGTCGCTTTTTAACCCAAACACCTCGTAACCACAACCTGTTTTTGTTAAAAAGCGACGAAACATATTTTATTTGATTGTTCAAGAAAATGAATAAAGGTTGTCATTCTACTGCTGCACGTGATGCTTACCTTTATAATTCAGAGTCAAGCTGTTATTCAAGTGGATGGAATGAAGTATAAAGCCACTAACGACTGCCTGTGTCTGGTGTATGATTTTGACACAACAGAGAAGATTGGACTGGACCAACTTGTCGACTTGATGAAGAATAAAGAGGTACTTATTAATAAGTTGTTATGTAAAGCCAAATTTATCTAACAGACGGCTATAACTAGAGGCTCGTTCTTTAGAGCATTTTTTCAAAAATATCTTACAATTTATATTTCTCTCATTTTCAAGATATCTTCAAGCCATTGAAAGGGAGCGTCATTACCATTACTTCTAGCTGAACACATTGGTAAATTTTACAGAAACCAAAGAACAGACAATTGAAAAAAGAGTAATTCCGATTGCTCCATAATCCATAAACCGCGGTGCTCCGAATGCTCCATGCTTTATACAAATATCGTGATGACGTCATTTGTAAAAAGTATGGAGCATTCGGCAGACTTCGGTCAGAATGTCTTAATTTGTCTTAAAAGTGTTGTATCTATAACATCTCAAGATATGTTAAAAATCTTGCTATGAAGAACGCGCCTCGGTGATGCACAACTTCAATTTTTAGTTTGCCTGTCCGGTACTGTCTCAATTCATTATGTACGTCAATTTTACGAAGCGCCATCAAGCAATTTTTACACGAGAATAAAAGCCACAGACACGCAAAAAAATCATCATAATCAACATCTTTGAAAGTAATTCGAATCCTAATGATTTTGACCAGAATGTATTTGTTTGCTAAATATAGACTGTTTTACATGTCAGATTGATAAATACTTTTGCGTTTGTCCGAAGGTACGGTACGGTTTACTTGATATAATGAACCCCATTGAACTCTTTAGATTCAAGAAAGTGGTACCATCAAGACGGAGAAAACCGTGCTGGAGGCTACCGGAAACAAGATGACCATTTCTGACTTGTCCAAGCGCTCACAGGAGCTGTGTCATGGATGTGCCATACTGGAAGCTGTTGTCAAAGAGACACAAGGTGATTAATTAAGGATGTTAAAATATTGTTATACTAGTACTAAACATGATCTGAATTGGTCGAGTCGGAATTTGAAAATTTCAGAGATAAGCACAGGCCATTATAACATTGCCTTTATTCACATTTTAATTTGGATCATTTGTTGTCTAAAATTCAATAAGATTCTTTTCGCCATTCGATCATACTGGTAGATTGTATTGTGCATGTTTTGTTTTTATCTTATTGTAGACCGAGGGAGTAACGACATGATAGTAGGGAAAAGATATGGTCGTAGTGCGAGTTGTGAATCTTCTACCGCGTGTTACCCTTTCTCCTCTGATGGCAAAATCGTATGCTGGCAGTTCGGCTTTGATGTATTTGGTTCTTGCCTTTATTATGGTCGTCGATAATTTGGACGTTAAGAAGAGAAAAAGTAATAATAGTGGGGCGCATAACTCATATAATCGTTCAGTTTGTGATACAAGCATGAAATTTGGCATATATATAGTTTCAAGTGTATATTTTCAGAAAAAAGTGCTAGCCACTTGAAATTCAATATGGCGGCCATTTTCTGAGATGGCCGCCATCTGTGCATTATAGAGCTTCCCTGTGCAATGATATGACGCACTTAAACTAATAGAAACTTGCATTTTTCATTTCAAACACTCAGACATAAATGCCAAATGTAAAAAAGACAATATTTGTGCGCGAGATGGCAACCAAAATCTCATATAGCAGCCATACAATATAAAGTCCTTCATTTCTTTATGAAAATTGCGAATTTACCGCTGGAAAAAATCTTTGATTTACTTTTTCGACTTATAAGCTCTACTGGCTAATTTCATAAATAAATTTTAAAAAAGAATCAACTAACTTGATAACAGATGGCAGCCAACCAAGCCCGTGTAATCATTATTTTCTTACTCTATTAATCGATTGCCATTGATATCTGCAAATGTAATATGTAGTGTATATACGTTTGATGAGATAATTAATTTAGAGCCACAGAACCTACTAATAAGTATATATATAGTTTCAAGTGAGCATTTTCAGAACAAAGTGCTAGTCACTTGAAATTCAATACGGCGGCCATTTTCTGAGATGGCCGCCATCTGGGCATTAAAGAGCTTCCCTGTGTAATGATATGATGCACTAAAACTAATATAAACTTGCATTTTTCATTTCAAACACTCAGACATAAATGCCAGATGTATAAAAGACAATATTTGTGCTTGAGATGGCAACCAAAATCTCATACGGCTGCCATACAATATAAAGTTTTTCATGTTTTATATGAAAATTGCAATTTTACCACTGGAAAAAATCTTTGATTTGCTTTTTCCACTTATAACCCCCACTGGCTTATTTCATTGACGAATTATATAAAATTCGACTGACTTACTTTTTCGACTTATAAGCTCTACTGGCTAATTTCATTAATAAATTTTAAAAAAAGAATCAACTAACTTGATAACAGATGGCAGCAAACCAAGTCCGTGTTGTCATTATTTTCTTACTCTTTTAATCGATTACCATAGATCCTTTACACCAAATGTCAACAACACTCCACCAGAAGTACCGATCGGAGAGGACAAACTGGAATTTGTAACTAGCTTCTGCTACCTGGGTGACACACTTTCAACCAGTGGCGGTTGCGAACTAGCTGCAACAACACGGTGTAAGTCAGCCTGGAAGAAGTTTAGGGAGCTCCTCCCCATTCTTACAAACAGGAACCTCCCTATCACAACAAGAGGCAGACTCTACTCCATATACATACGCCCAGTGTTGCTGTATGGATCCGAGACATGAGCTGTGTCATCCAGCCCCCTAAAGAAACTGAACAGAAACGACAAAGCCACGATAAGATGGATATCTGGCATCAGACCAGAAGACAAGGTTACTCTTGATACACTGTTGTCGCAGTTACACATCAAAGACCTGTCCAGTATCTTAAGGGCAAACCGATTAAGATGGATTTGCCACGTTGAACGCAGCACTGGTTGGGTGTCTAACGTGCGTACTATCAACGTACAAGAGAACAGAGTGCGTGGACGACCAAAGCTGACATGGGAAGAACTAGTAAGGAGAGATCGCGAGGACGCAGGACTGAAGAACACCAATCCATTCGATCGCCAGACATGGAGAGGGAGAGGGAGACTTCGCTCTAGACTGGGCAGCCAGGCCCCACCCTCGGAGGAGAACTAATCCACGGCCTGGATAAACTAAACAGGATGATGATGATGATGATGATGATGATGATGATGATGATGATGATAATGATGATGATGATGATGATAGATAGATATCTGCAAATGTAATATGTAGTGTATATCAGTTTGGTGAGACAATTAATTTAGAGCCACAGAACCTACCGTAACAAGTAGACTACAAGATTGGGTCCATCAACAAAGAGAAATGGTATGTAGAATACAAGTGAGATATAGTGTTTGTGGACCCGAGATGGCAATCATCTGGAACAAGTCCCAAGTGATATGGTTTTCAAATTTGATAAGATCCCCATGAGAGATGGCAGCCAACCGGCTTTTTTCAAAGAAGCTCACTAAAAATGCAGCAGACGATTTCCAATTTTGACAATATGCCTACAAGAGATGGCAGCCAATCCCACTGAGGCTAATTATTGTTTTAACGCCGTCTCAGTTGATTCCTATTTTCAACATCCATGTGTCCGGTGTATTCGTTTTTTGGCCAGAATAGTTCTGTAAATCAACAGCTTTTACAAGGAAACTAGCCCTCACCCCATATGGGGTCCCTCGACAACAAGAGATGGTATGTAGAATACAAGCAAGGTTTCGTGCTTGTGAACATAGCCATATCAACACTGAAGCAGCTATAACATAGATGGCCACTACTGTTTATATATGATTTTAACTTTCATGTGATATTTCACAGACGCAGATATAGAGTGAAGTGCAGAAAAGCCCGGCTTTCTGTTATCTTACACAGTCCACTTCAAATTTTTGCACCCATTCGTAGCCATCTGTCTGCAGCATTACGAAACTGGGTCCAAACAACTCTCCAACATTCATTTTCTTTTGACAATTCCCATTTCGACCGGAATTAATAATTCGGTTGCTGAAAATTACACAGTCTCTAAATATGGCCAGCTTTGTATGCTGCCTGTTTTGCGCATTGATATGGTGCTTATACAATAGAACTAAGTCATGAAGTTTGAAAACTGGACTTTCTCAGAAGCCACGAATTCCATGATATATCGGTATATAACAAGTTAAAAAAGCCACATGATACTTGTAAATCTTTTACAAAACTATTGTTGTGTCATATGTTGTTAAGACCTCGTCGAGTTATACAACTCTACTAAGCTGTTTGTGTGATACTTTAACTCTTGAACGAAAACACGTACAACTGCGCTGAGTTTTACAAGCAACTTCCCATTTTCCATAGTTTAAACGCATTTATTAAGCTTGTCTCAAAATTTGCGAATCGTGCTACGAATGCATAAGAAACGTTGCATCTTTTGCAAATCAGATTCTATAGACCTTTTACAGCTGTCTGTCTTCATCTGTAATGGAACCTTGTTTCTGTGCCCGTTTGAGCTTTATATTGTAGATAAAAGACGGTATCTATTATGCTACTTGGCTTATGCAGTGTCAAAGTTTTCTCTTTGCCCTCATTATCATCTGATAGAGCTGGATTGAACGAAGTTGGTATATCATTGAAGGCAAGGTATAAAGGAATATCTGTTGCAGTATTATTGTACATTTGTATCCACTAAGATCTTGCTCTTTCTGTAAATTACTCAGAAGAGAAATAAGCAAATCATTAGACTTGTCCTCTTGGCAGGGATAACATTTACTTTACATATTTTGTTGATTTGTTTTACAATCATCCATTATTAATGTAAGAAAGACTTCCTTTTACACTATCTCGTTTAGAATGCATGAGTTTTCTGATATTTGGTGTGGACGATTCCAAGGATGATTTGAACACTAGGTTTTGACTTACTTAGCGCAAAGCGACTTATCACACGAAAGTGCTTTAAACCATATTAATGAAGCTGATGTTATTTAAATTAATCGACGATAATCGGTATTTAATTATTGAGGCCAATAAGACAGTTAATATAATACAAAAATGGTCGCCATTTCAATAGCAAAATATATATTCTCTTAGAACAATTTTGTTTGTATCTCATTCATTTTATTAGCTGATACTTAAAAACAGGGGTTGATATCTTTTTTGTTAAAATTAATAAGATTTCCTTGAAGAAACTATGAACATTTGAATATTTTGGCGGCCATCTTGGAAAAAGGCAGCCATGTTATAAAGACATCAAGTTGGTTTATATTGGTTACAAAAAAGACTATGCAGGAAAGGTATATAAAAATCCCGACGAAATTCATCACTTGGGATTCATTTCTATTTGATATTTTCATATATAGGCCTAATTAATACATGAGAATGGCGGCTATTTTGAAAGATGGCAACCGGATGCGATTTTCATGTGGCTAAATCGGTTTGTGTTTCATTCCATAATGCTGGTTGAAATTTTATGACAAGGATTGATAATATCTTATTAAAAATAATATCTAATTGAAGAAACGGCAATTTTTGGAGTATTTTGGCGGCCATCTCGGATAAACGACCGCAATGCTGTAAAAAAGCCATGCTAGTTTATTAATCAATTACAAAATTGACTATGTTGGGACGATTTATTAGAAAAATCTCGGCGGATTTCAGCATTTGGAGTGTCTTTCTATCTGATATATAGACTATATTTTATCCGAATGGCGGCCATCTTGGAAAATGGCCATCGGATGCGAATTTCAAGTGGCTAGCACTTTTTTTCTGATTCAGGGACCCTAAATGACTTACCATACCAAAATTCATGCTTGTATCACAAAGTGAACGATTAGGCCAAATTTTCGTAGTTGTGCGTCCCACTATAATTTCATGGTGGAAAATCACGTAAAAGTACGATATCATAAGCAGAAAAAGTTGATGAACTACCTAGCTGTGGTAGATCTTTCAAAATGAGCTGAATGAAAGCTATTAGAAAAATAAAGTTTTCCTTGGTCGTCAGTATCTTTTTTATCAGCGGGCTTTTTAAAGATTTACAACATCCAATAAATGATTAAATCTCTAACCAGTTTCTCCCTTCTTTGCTTCAAACCATTTTGGTCACGTATTAAAGTGACATTTCAGATTTTTCTCATTAAATTTACTTTTATTTTTATCTAAAATAGCATATTTTCTTATGAAAACTCTGAAAATTTCAAGCTAAAATATTGCAACGTTTACGAGCAATATGTATCTTTGTGTTAAAATTAAACATATTGTCGTCCACAACAGTTCAGATGTATATAGAATTTGTCGTTTCAGTCTCAACTTTAAAGGCGTGTTTATCGCTTATCATCAACAACTTCAAAAAACTGATAGCATTTATTCCCATTAGAATAACCAATATTGGCATCAAGACATGCTTTAAAAAAATTGAAATGGGTATGAAATGTCCCTTTAACATGTAACATATTTTCTGCAAATGTTTAGTAATGTGATTCCCCGCTACAAAAACCCAGTGTCTTGAAAGATTTTGGTGCATACGATTAGACTGTATTTAATGATACCGGTATTCAGTACTAAAGTACCAATACGACTTCCATTCCCTGAATCTACAGATTAACCCGAAGCAAACCAAGGCCTAGTGTTGAAGTCCGCGATAGAAAAGCAATGAGAATCATTAAGATTAAAGAGAAAAAATTACTGCTGACAATTAATACCCCTTTTTACTCATTTCTTTCGAAATTGTACTTTTGACAGCAAAACCTGGTGTTCCTTGTGGAGAGCCTGGATGTCTAACCATCAATACATTTCACCCTTTGTCAAACAGAAAATATTTAGACTCAAATTAAAAGCTGCTGAAGTATCGATCCTAGTCAGTCTGCGCAATCTGGGTCGATTATTTACACACTTTAATTAAGGCCTTTGTTAGTGTCACACTATTATCCCATTACCACACAGTGACTCCTTTTGACTCCCCACGAGATAACGGCTTTGGAAAACATCGTGGAAAATAAAAAAAATGCTTGTGACAAGAAATTTCTTCATTTCCCACGATGTTTTCCACGTAAAAAAATATTCACTTGAAATTACCGTCTGCATCATCTATGAATTTGGAATAGTCCAAAATTTTGCCGTTTGGAAATGGGTTAAATGCGTGTCTCATGTCTTAACAAACACCAACCCATTTACCTGTCGTGTTATTTCCTTTCGAATACGGACTGATTTGAGTATTGATACAAACCTAAAATATATTGTTGACACTCTTTATTGTTCGCCATGTTGTATATTTTGTTGTACATTTTACATGCATTTTACATTATTGGTCAATGGCCTTGTGATTTTATTGTTGGCGCAAGATCGTATGGCGCATGTTTACACTTTGTCCAAATTAATACAAAACAGTGTTGTATAAAAGATGAATAAATTCTTTATAAGTAGTGAAGTAGACATCTTGAACATTTAGGTACAGTGATAGAGCGGTCTATTCACTGTTTATAGTTTTCTGTGTTTTATTAAACATTGTTTTATTTACATTTGAACAAAACGTAAACATGTGTCATACGATTTTGCGCCAACAATAGTAAAGTTTATATATACATGTAGAAACCATCTCTGATACGAACGTACACTAGGTAAAGGCTAAGTAAACGCCATTGGGCTGTGAAGAGAATATTTGAGACAATATTGAAAGAAAACACATTATTTTTGGATTGTCATAGACTGCTGCTTTTTGTGTTTGGACTGGAAAACAATTTGTATAGTCACGATAAATCACCCGACAGAGTATATCTAGCTATAAGCTATAGATGCTCTGGCAGGTCATTTATCATGAGCTATAACAACCATATCTGCCGGATTTGTATAGCCCAACATTGATTTGTATGTGTGTGTGCATGGTTTTGATTAAAATGTTATAACTCTACATGTATTCCCCACTTACAGGACATATGTTATACATTATATAGTTTTGCGGAATTAGTATGTACCTTAAAATAGAATAATTTACCTATCTTGATAAAAAGGAAACAGCTTTCGCATATGAAGTCTTTGCCCTCTTTTTTGTTGAAACCATTTGCTTTGACAAGGTCATAAAATTAGTCAGAAATACTAGTTTTCGTTATACCTCACGAGTAATGACCTGGCAGAGCAGCCCATGCTACATTGTAATCGAAATGAATGCTCTGTCAGGTCAATTCTCGTCCGCTATAACTAGTGTGTAATCGTGTGAATACATGTAAACTTGCATGTGACTGTAAGAATTCCTTAGCTTGCGTTTGGATTTCAATCATCTGTAACTTAATTGACCATTTTTCAAACGACAATTGTTAGGCCTGTCCAAATCAAAAGCTGTGTATGAAATAGCACATTATATATACATGTATATAATTGCGGATTTTTTTGCCTAGCGCGATTATCATTGGCCTCCGTCCGTCCCTGTAGACGATAGATTGCGCGTCGTTGAAGTGGAACAGCGTCTGCGGTGACTGTACAGTCCAATCATGGAATGACATTCTCTGGAGCAGTCACGGCAGATGAAAGTTGAGTTCTCTCCTCTGTCCTTGTCCGATGCTTTACGCCTTTGTCTGGCAATTTTCCTCTTCTCTGTTCGTCGAGACTCTGATTCCTTCGTCCCAGATTTAATAGCTAGTCTCCACTGGCTCCTCTCTAGCGCTGTATCTTCCCACGTTTCGATGTTGATCCCGGAAGATGCAAAGTCCCGTTTGCACGAGTCCTTATATCTGAGGCAGGGACGCCCAACTGAACGGGAGCCATTCTCCAGCTGCCCTTAAAGAAGATCCTTTGGTATGCGTCCATCACCCATTCGCCTAACATGGACAAGTCTGCGTTCTGAGAGCATTGCCTGGATAGTGACTGTCCTCGTTTTAGTAAGGACTTCTGTGTTAGTTACCTTGTCTTCCCAGGAAATGTTCAGTAGTCTGCGGAGGCATCTCACGTGGAAAGCGTTCAGCTTGGACTCTTGTCTGGTGTATGTAGTCCATGTCTCACTGCCGTAGAGGAGAGTGCTGATAACGCATGCTTGGTAGACTCTCAGCGTGGTGTTAAAAGTCAGGTTCTTATTTTCCCATACTCGTTTGTTTAGTCTTGCCATCACAGTTGCCGCTTTACCTATTCTGCTGTTTAACTGTTAGAGCCTAGGTATTTGAAGTTGTTCACTACAGCGAGTTCAGAGTCATTGATGGTTATGGTTGGTGGAATCTCTACATTCTGTGCTATCACTTCTGTTTTCTTAATGGTGATCTTGAGAGCAAAGTCACTGCATGCCTTGGAAAAGATGTCTATGAGGCGTTGGAGGCCATCAGTTGTATGGCTTGCTAGAGCAGCATCGTCAGCAAATAGTAGTTCTCTAATTAGGATGCGGGTTGTCTTTGTCTTTGCCCGAAGTCGTGCTATATTAAAGAGCTTACCATCATGTCTGGTGTGGATGTAGAAACCATAGGTTGACTCCTTGAAGGCATGAGAAAGGAGTAGGGAGAAGAAAATTCCAAAACGTGTGGGAGCAAGCACACATACCTGCATGACACCACTCTGGATCTTAAAAGGTTCTGAGTTCTCGCCATCGAAACTGACCGTACCAAGCATGTCTGTATGGAAGGATTTGATGATGCTCAAAAGTGTGGGTGGACATTGAGAGTCAACAGCGTATACAATCGAAAAAGTGATGATTTCTTTCCCTATCAATGTCTTGCGACATTTTGACTCTTTCCACCTAACAAAATCCGTACTGCAGTTTGGCGCTGGTTTTGGCGTTGCCCCACTTTGCGTAGTGTAGTGAGAAGTGTGTGAAAGCTTTGGCCTCTTCTTGGTCTATGTTTTAGCTTGTTTAAAGATGTTTTTTTGATAGTGGTCATTTAGAAAACACTGCATGGGACAATCAGTTTTCAACCATTTGCTATGTATCACGTGATGGATTTACGACATCTGAAGAAAAGTACATTACATTTATGCGTATGGAGGAAGGAGTATCAAAAATGCACTCAATAGTCATTAAAAACATAGTTTGTCTAAAATATTATCAAAAATTGGGGTTGCGTATCTTTTTTGTTCTAGTATATATGTCGGAAGCAATCTTGAAACTATGCAGTTTTAAGACTGCTCAAATGTAACGGAACTCATTTTAAGCAGTTTCGAAACTGCTGAATATAGCGTTTATAATGTTATTTTGAAGTAGAACGACGTATTCTCAATGCAGAACCTATCTTAAACATATTTCTTTTTGGGAAGGAAATTTGATAAAACACGAAACAAATCATATTAGGCTGTTTTAATTGAATACATGTTCGGAATCGAACAGCCGAACCGAAAACCCAATCCTTACAACTTCCGTTCTACCGAAAACGATGCGTACCCTAAAAAATCCGTACCTTAACTTTACCAGTTCGTTTACATGAACAAAAACAAGCATATCGTCCAATTTATAGACAAAATTGTCATTATAGTGATATGGTTACTCGATTCTGGTCAATTATTTTCGAAAAGGTTGCAGTGATTGCTGTTATTCTATTTTGCATCATCATTTACAGTTTTTTCAATGGACCGATTTTTTGTACTATTGCCTAGTATATATTGTTTTGAACCATAATTTAATCTAATTATTTATTTAAAGTTTTCTAACCATCGAAATTATAATGCTTAATCTTAGTTGAAATTCACTGGGTAGATCAAATTGATTATACAAATGAGAGAAATATAGCGACTATCTTGGCATTTGTCAAATATTTCCTTGTGACTAAAAAGTTTCAGTAAGTTTACACAAACAACTCTGTATAACTTATTCATCAACCCTATCATGTTGGTCAGTATATGCGAACAACTCGCTGGAACTAATTCGTTCATCGTATAATGTCGGTCAGTAAACATGAACAACTTAGTAGATGTAATTCATCCATCCAATAACGTCGGTCAGTTAAAGCAAACAACTCAGTAGATGTAATTCATTCGCCCGTTATTGTCGGTCAGTAAACGCGAACAATTCGGTAGATCTAATTCATCCATCCAATAATGTCGGTCATTTAACGCAAACAACTCGGTAGATGTAATTCATTCGCCCTATATTGTCAGGCAGAATACGCAAACAACTCAGTAGATGTAATTCATTCGTCCTAAGTTGTCGGTAAGTAAATTGGAAAAACTCGGTAGATGTACTTCATCCATCCCATATTGCCAGTCAGTAAACGAGAATAACTCGCTAGATGTAATTCATTCGTCCTATATTGTCGGTCAGTTAACGCGAACAACTGGGTAGATGTAATTCATCCGTCATATATTGTCGGTCAGTATATGCGAACAACTCGGTAGATTTAATTCATTCGTCCTATATTGTTGGTCAGTATACGCGAACAACTCGGTAGGTGTAACTCATTTGTCCTTTATTGTCGGTCAGTAAACATGAACAACTTGGTAAATGTAATTCATTCACCGTATAATGTCAGCCAGTATACACGAACAACTCTGTAGATGTAAGTCATCCATCCCATATTGTCAGTCAGTAAAGCAAACAACTCGGTAGATGTAATTCATCCATCCAATAAGTCGGTCAGTTAAAGGGGGACGAGCTAGGCTGTCGAAAATGCAAATGGCACAATAATTACAAACCAGAAATAACGTATGAAATTACCAACCTGAAGGGGTAGATCATTTATGTCCATTGTTACCACTCGTCGAGCTTTATTAAGTATTTAAATCCAAGTCAATTAATAACATGCTGGTCGTCCTTGTTATTGTTTTGTAACGGCTACATATGCCCAACCTTCAAAAATCAATTACGTCAGAGATACGTCATCTGTGCTCAGCGAAATTTAACACACCTTACAACCGGCTGCGTCGAAAGTCAGCGAAGACAGATTCGGCATCTGATGTCATGTGCATGGTAGGTCAAATGAATTTACTTTTATAAATAAACGAAAGAATCTTTGGTATTCTATAGTTGATAAATACGCTTATAAATGTTCAGTGCTTGTACAAAATAAACCTTTTCACATATTCCTCGCAAATAAGGTCACACTCATCGACACAGCCGGTTGTACGGTTGATAATATCGCGGAGGTGTGTCTCGTTGACCTTGACCTTGTCTTGTTTTGAAGTAAAAATAGAATGTGTAAACACGCTTGTAAAGGATTGATCTATAGCAAAGGAAAGATGTTTTTCGCCGAGACTGAGGTTTTTATCCATTACTAATTGTTTTTCCATGCACAAATATGAGTTCCCGAACAGTTCGGAAGCATATAAACATAGAATGAGCCCCTTTAAAGCGAACAACTCAGTAGATGTAATTCATTTGTCCTTTTTTGTCAGTCATTAATTGCAAACAATTCGGTAGATCTAATTCATCCATCCAAAAATGTCGGTCAGTAAATGCGAACTCAGGAGTTGTAATTTATTCGTCCTATATTGTTGGTCAGTATACGCAAACTACTCGGTAGATATAAAACATTTGTCCTATAATACAGGTCAGTAAATGCAAACCACTTGGTAGATGTAATTCATTCGTCCTATATTGTCGGTCAGTATACGAGAACAACTCGGTAGATGTAATCATTCGTCCTATATTGTCGGTCAGTATACGAGAACAATCCGGTAGATGTAATTCATTCGCCCTGTATTGTCATTATACACGAAAAACTCAATAGATGTAAATTATCCATCCAATAATGTCGGTCAGTTAAAGCGAACAACTCAGGCCTAAGTTTGAATCTGGGTTTTTTAGAAATTCTTCTGGGTGCTGTCGTGCTGACACTGACCATGGGCGGATCTAGAGGGGGGTCGAGGGGTCCGGACCCCCATGGTATTGGCCGAAAATCAATTTTTGACTATACAAAATTAGTGTAACGTTACATATTAACTACATTTTAAGCCATAATTCGGGCTTGGACCCCCCCCCCCGGAAAAAATCCTGGATCCGCCCGTGCTGACAGCCATGGCAACCCCTCAATCTCTTAAAACAAAGATAGAATGAAGACCGGAGTTGATGCAGCATACTAGTTTAAATAGTTTAAATCTGAAGTAGCTTTCACATTGGACCTAAACTGTTGCTGTTTTAACAGACGGAATATTATAGACGGGTAAAAACCTCAAAAAATGTACAGACAATCTTAAGTGAACAAAACAAAAAGAAATGTTTTTTGGACAGAAAATATCGTTGAAAATGACCAATGAGTCCGTCGTTGATAATTTCTTCATTATCCACGATGTTTGCTCAAGCCATCTTTCAAACGAAAGTACGTGAGAAATGGGTTAAAATAGACCAGAACATTAATCTTTTTTATATTCGATTTCAAAAGTGCAGATATTATTTCTGATTGACACAGTTTCGCAAATTAGAGTGAGCTAAATCGATAAAAAAAATCGAAATTAACACTTAAAAGGACATTTCAGGTCGTGTTTGATTTAAATATCAATAATTCAGTGAAAATTAAAGGCTACCAAGCTAGACAGTAGATTTCACCATATATTGGAGGAAAATCATTAAATTAACGTGTTTTATAAAAGATCCTCCAAACTGAATTGTTTTAAAAGTTTTGTTTGATTTTCTTTACGTCGTTACTTGGATGATTTTCGAGAAAATACTGATCGGCAATTTCCGTAAAATTGCCACGGATTGTCGTCATACAATGGCTTGACTCCGCCCTCAATCTAGAGCATGAAGTTTTGACAAAGATAAAGTGTGCGACTTTTCTGTCATAAAGCGAAGTCACGGTTTTTATCCATTTCGCGATGGTCAGAGTAATACAGACTAACTTAAACCGTTCTTTGGGACATTCCTTCACTCACTAACGACCTATTTTTGACTGTTTTAACATTTTTTTCTTACATTTACTAAGGACGCATTCCGTGTTTCAGGTATCGATGGGGGAAGTCGAACATTAATCTTTTTTCAGAAATCTCAGGCTTTCCGGGAAATGACCCATGACTTCCCGTTTTTCCCGCCATGACGTTATTAAGTGGCCGATATGACGTCATAACTTCAAGTCTGAAGTTTGGCGTTTTTTCTTCGGTAAAGATCGGAAAAGAACAAAGTATCCAATTTAAAAGACAAAATAAAAACACTTCTAATTTTTGAAAATTGTAGAAACTTTGATATTTTGTTATTCGGAAGGTGTTTTTTCGACACAAGAGTTTATTTTTGCCAATCAACGGACACTTTAACTGTCTGGGTAGTTCTGCATGACATACAGAACTCATGCATACGCAGTTTTAAGACTGGATTCTCAGTTTCGAAACTGGTCGCCCAGTTTCGAGATTGAGCGAAGTTCCGTATACCCTTTGGTAAACGCAGTACAACGCTGTGTATTAGAACTTCTTTTTGTCAAAAACTTTGATTGTTGTGGCGGTATAAAAGGGGCAATATTTTATATCATAAAAATATGTTCTTTTTGTAAAGCTTTACATGGCCATGAGGTTTCAAATTTTAAGTTTGCTTAAGGGTGGACTTCAAGATGTAGATAATACATTTTGAGAAAATCCATTATAAGTTCAAGATTCGTCGAAGTATAAAAACAAATTGAAAGATAAAAGATAATATTTGCATATTTAAAACGTTTATTTGAAACTTGCCAAAAAAACTTACTTACGATTTTATTTCAACATTAAAATGTATGTGCAGTCTTACTAAAATCCATGTTATACTTAAGGTAGAATACCCCCAATGAAATTCACGCGACGTCGAAATCATTCGGGCGGAATCGAAAACATTTGGCGGTGAAACCGAATGTTTACGACCACACCCGAATAGGTTCGAAAACGTAACGACGCTGCTCGAAAAAAAGCCGATGTTTTATGAATCTCAAAATGTCTACATTACGGGTTTTCTACCTTAATGTATTTGTTTTTCACATGTGACAGCTGTATTGTATCGATGAACCAAGGTGGATAGTCGCGGGATGCAACAACATCGATTGCAGAAAATATTTTAACCCTCATGCTACCAGCAAATTTTACATACACAAACTACCAGGTGGGTTAATTTTGACCCCAGACGTCTTTTTAGATATTAGAAATATTTTTTGTTTTTGTCAGGAAATGACTTTTTCAACATTATTATTCATGAAATCATGCAAGAAGAAAGAATAAACAACTCTCGTGCTCTCGTCTGTTGGGCAATGTATCATTTCTGTTTAACATTTTAAAAACACGCATGTAACGGCGTCTGGCACACTCAAATCCCAATTTCCTATACTTTTCAATGAGTCTATATTGGGGTTATTTCTGAACCCAGCATAACAATGATAAATTATACAAACGTCGTTCAATGTTAAAGATAAGTTGACATATATTATTGACAAATAGTTCATTGACAAAGTCAAAAAAGAAAACGAGTATCGGAGAACAACTCTGAAAATTGCATAAATAGATATATGTCTGGAGGCATGAATGACCCCACCTGGTAGCTTGGGGGATAACAGTATCATAATAGTTCCTTTCGACAATGGTTTGAAGCAAAGAAGGCACAAAACGCAAAAGATCGGTGGACTGTTGTAGATTTTTTAAACCAGCATTTATTATAAAGGCACTACTAAACGAGCAAATATTTCAATTGCTCGACAATAACTTTTTATCGGGTGTTGTTCAAGAGATCCACCACGCACAACAAATCGTGACGTTTTTCTACTCTCACGACTCTCCTTGTTCTACTTTATTTCAAAGGAATGGTTGATTTTAAGACAAATTTAGTAAACAAAATTGAATTCAATTGGTGGTGTGGTGAAGGGACTAGATTTTATTAAAACCGTGTGCGATTTAGGCCGGTAGAGCTCATCTAAAAGAGTCTGGTTCCCGCCTCTGATACACTACGTTGTAAAACAAATACGACGTAGTGTATCAGAGGCGGGAACCAAACTAGCGCTATCACTTCTAGGAGAGCTCTACCGGCATAACTCGCACGCGGCTTAAGACTTCAGTTGAAACTCGATCCATTCGAAATCGTACATACAAAACAATGCAGAAAGTTTTATTAAATTACTCATGAATGATTTTCATAATGTCCGTTACCTGCAAACAGAGCGTGGTTGACGTCAAATTTATTTCTGGCCTCATAATTAATGAAAGAGATCAAAATGCTTGTAATCTTTAAACTGTCCCTTCCACGATGTTTCCCTCATCTGCCACGATAAAATATTTAATGTATGGTCTGGTGAAGTAGAGCAACATTTCTTCAGGCCGCGGCCTTAGCGCAGTTGGTAGCGCACCTGCCTCTCATTCGAGAGGTCTCGGGTTCGATACCTGGTGGCGGCAAATACCCTTTCTGACAAAATTGTCACCCAGCAATGGGTTTGAAATTGTTAACTTAAGTGGGAGAGCAGCTGGAGGCTCGGTAAGGGTGTTGTGGTAGTACTTGTTTGAAAAACAACAGGAATCCAAGGTTATGTGCTCCAGCCGCCGTGATATGACCATGGCAGTTGAAAACCCTAATACAGTCAACTCAAATATTTTTTTAACAAACCTAAACGTACTCAGACTGTGTTTTGTTTCAAAAGTAATCCCGTCAAATTAACACACTTACCACCGAGTTCAATGTCGTGGAGTTAGATGCAAGTTATCGACATGGGTGTATCGAATATAGATGCATTGTAAGTATTCACCCGAAGTCAAAAACCAATTTCGACGAACATTCATTCGGAAAATATGATGCAGAAAGAACATTGTGTTATACAAAGATTACTTTTTACCCTTTTGCAAACATGATTCTATACTAATTCTTTTGACACGAGTTGCAGACAATAAAAATTGATTGGTGTCAAAAGTTGGCCAAATGTATAATATAGTACAAAATGAAAATGTTGATTCGATCTAAACACAATTTCTTCTTTTCTCTTAAATTCATTCCAAACTATTTCCGTCAACGTCGCGTAAACTAGATCTGCATGTACACGTAGGTGGAAAATTTCAACCAATTTCCACATATGACACGTTTTAACAACCTTTATGACGAGGGCGTTCGAAAATATTGTACAAAATGAAGAATTTGATGTGACAAGAATTTCCTCCATTTCCCTCAATATTTCATGACCAAAGAAAACACAAAAATCTAAGACCAGTCTAATTATTTTGTGTCTAGTAATGGGTTAAGATGCATCGAGTTGCGACGCAAACAAATCAATTATAGAGAGCAACACTGCATAAATAATTGGATTTGGCTTCTGATTTTATTAATGTGTTTGCACCCTTGCGTGGTTTCGTCATTAAGATAAAAATATATAATTTTTGTGAAACCAATGCAATAAAACAGAAAATGCTTAACACTAGTGTCCCTTTTTTCTCTTTTTTCTCAACTGTTTATGTAAAAAACAACTATTCTCCATCAACATCCATTTTGTTGTCATTAAACAGATTGTTTGTGTTGCCATCATCAACAGTTTGCACAACTAACTCCTACATAATTTGATCACAATTCAGCCATATCCTTTATGATGAAATCAAAACAATTATTCCACTGTTTAACGCTTTATTCGAGCACTTAAAAAGTATGTGATCATTTGGTTTTATTTTGAAGCGTTGCAATCGTAATTGCATTAAAAAAAACTCTAAGGAGCATACTCCCCGCATAGCTGCTCCTGAAACAGAGGGACTAAATTGTGACAAGAGAGTTGCAAGCCACCTTTACAGAACAATGATCCCTGTAAACATTATCGTCTGGCTCAGATAAATAGAAACTAGGAAATACGTGTGTCTTCTTTTAATTGCCACAACAGCGATGCATGCGAAGTTTTTTTAAGAACGACAAGTAGAAAACTGAAAATGTCTAGTGGCGGGATAGGAAAGTGGAGATAGTGTTGAGACTCAAAAGAGCATATTCTAGGGCCTACGCAACTGTGCTTAGCTTGCAATAACTAAAAGGCTGCTTTGACTACGTCTGTCTACTTGTGAAGCCAAACGCTGATTCAAATGTGTTGTGTTGCATGCTTAGACAGAAGCTGAGGTCAATTTATCGTCCAAAGATGACATTATGCTCAACCTTTCATGAAATACGAGTCTATATTTCGTTACGGAATATCAATGTTCGAATTCACAGATAAACGCTTAAAATTAAGCGGCTTAGTTCTTCTATTTTCATACGTATTATTGCCTTCAATCTGTTATTGGCATTGGATAACGAGCAAAAATCAGTCCGATATAGTCAAAAACCGGTCGTTATTCAGTAAATTCACGTGCATTATCGGACTGGTTTTGCATTCACATATCCTCGATCGGGGATTTGTTGTGAGTGCTTGAAAAGAAAATTGAAAATAAAGCCGAAATTTTGCCATTTCCCTTTTCCGCGATGTAAATTCCCATTTCCAGTTTACACCCCAAAAAATAGTAAACTAGGTCTCCCAGTGTAACCATATCTGATGACGTAATATAGTGACGTAGGTTTAATTCTTGGAATCAAAAGGTAAACAAACGGACAGAGCTCTATCAGATTGAACTAAAAGGGGATTTCGTTGACATGGAAGAATATAAATTAGAATTGAGTGGTTGTGGTCTAGGTTAAATGTGATTGTAAGCCTATGTGTTTCTTGTTCTTCTTTTAGTTACTGCAATTTTTCCTTTACAACTTTGAAACTGAAACGAACTAACCAGAGATCTACCTCGGAAGTTCCGACCTTTTGTTTTATTGCTCGCACTGAAATGAACGTTAGAATATCCAGAGTATGTTTCAAAAGGAAAACTTAGTCGAAAATTGTTACGATTTCGCAAACCCAAATGAAGATTATGTCAGTAAAATGCGATGAAACTTGACTACATAGCTACACGATGAAAATCTAATGGCCCGTCTAGTGGATATCGTACTTACTCGATATATGTCAAGTCGAATTCCGGAAAACTCTGGTGTCTGTCGGTGTAAATATGGCTAAATTTTCACAAAGTTTTTTAGTTATTCGTCTTATTTTATTACATTTCTTTGCAGATTCTTCATATTTTAAGCAATAATAGCGTCAATTCACGTTTTATGGTCGTTAACATTCTCAGAGACCCACAAAATAGGTTATCACCTTCGACCTTCGGTCTCAGGCGATGACGCATTTTATGGGCCTCTGAGAATGTTAACGACCTCAAAAACGTGAATTAACCCTAAATTAACAGTTATCTATGTACAAATATAATTTATGATATGTTTTAGGTATCCATATATACGCACAAATTTCATACTCACATACAATGCATATGTTTCCGTAACAATTTGTAATATCATATGTGGCAAAACATAATAAAATAAGCTCCATATAGACGAAATCAAACTTAACGGAAACATCAAATCCATTTTGATTCACGCAAACTAAATCAATCGACAAAATAAATCACATTAATAGCCAGGACATGCCACCACCAAATAATACATGTATATGCTCTGTAACAGTTATTATGACCACAAAACAAATAGGGTAGATACTTTAATCACGAATTTCTTTGGGTTTTTCTTTTTTAGATACATATGCTCGTTTAACTAAAAAAGAATATACCATAAATAAAAGTTTGGTAGACGTAATCTGGAAATAAATAGTAAAATACTTTTTTCACATACATGTATTTCAACGTCGAATTTTACATTCAACATTCCACATTTCTACTTGCAGCAGCCAATTTATTGAACTCTAGATGTCTGTAGTGTCCCAGTTCTGACTTAATAGGCTAGTATTTGTAGCTGTTAGAGAAAAAAACGAAGTCGGCAATCTCAAAATTGACAAATTATTGATACATTTCTTTACATAACTAATTGAAGTTGAAAAACTAACGTATATATAAGTTTTTGCCGTCACCAATACTGTATCAAAATTTTGTTTTGATCGGCCAATATCTGTGGATGTTAGAATAAAAAAAAACAACTGCAATTGTTTTGCATTCAAGGGTACACAACTCAGCATTTTCTAGTCCAATCAGGCTGAAAATCGAACTCATATGAGATTATTATGACATTCACAGTGTGTCCACATTTCGATTTGATTGGTCATTATTTGTTGATACAAAATTGTCAATACTCGTAAATTTTACATGCACGAGCAAGAAAGTCAGTCCGATCAGGCCAAAAATCAAAGCAAACGAAAACTTACGATATGTCTTGTTTTGCCCAACTTGGTCAATATTCTTTTGGGGATGGTAAATGGTAAAACCCAAATTGCTTGACAGACAAAAGAATGTAAATACGGATCTGCAGACAGACAGCCGAACGGAAGACAGACAAATTGAAGACAAAAGCTAATTCTTACACCTGCGTGCTGAGGTGAGCTAGAAATTCGTAAATGTTCCTGACTTCCTGGACGTCCTGCCTTTAAATAACTAATCGTGGAAGGAAAATAAAATGTATTTAATGCTATGGATGGAAAAATAACAGAAACATTTTTATCATCAAAAGTTTTTGAAATATATCCTAATCTTGAAATAATTGACAAAATAAGTAGTATAAGTAGTATAAGTGAAAGACCGGAATCTCATAGTGGATTCACAAAAATTAAATAAGAAATATGACTCCGACTGCCGAAATTGAAATGATTGAGTTACCATTGAGTGCAAAGAAGAACAAACTGATAGTCAGTTTTTTCTCCTTTCGTCGCAAAGTTTATATTTTTATTTAGCAATTTCTCCAGCATATCCAACTCTTTCAAAAAGATCTTTCCTACTAAAATTCTAGTCATTCGATTTCCGGATCCTACATGCAGGGTTTTGGATGATAAAGAGCAAGTGATGCAATTTCTATCCAATATATCTAATTATCTGATATAAACAAAAAAGAAAGAAAAATACATATGCCGTTTTGCAAGAACAATGTGGAATAGAAGAGAAAAGTCTAGGTAAAGTTTTATTACATCTGTTAGAATAAAAGGATCGCAATTTATGCTTAATTTTATTTAATGTCAGTATTTCCCTATGTGTATCATTGACTGCAAAAAAAGTACTCTCGCAATGATAAGGTCAGCCGTCTGATCTTGAGCTATTCAATTCTTAAACAATCGTCCCGTAGCACAGTCTCTTTTTCGTGCACATTCTTGTGTCCACACGTCTTCTATCGCCTATGACACTAATATTTAACCTTTTCTCGTCAGAAAAGAGGGGCTAATTCCAAATTGCGTATTTTCAAAATGCTACATAAGGCGAAATGTTAGCGTTTTTGACGTTGTCATGTAACTGTACAACGTAAGGGGTCTGGCTACCGGACGTCTAGCTCTAAAATCAATGTTTTTAATTCGACATCGAACAATTCTACGGCTCAGTTAACGATTTCACGGATTTTTACTGCAGCATCCGGTAAAAAAGTCACGTCACGTCACGTTAATGCTAAACACGAATTTATTGGTCTTGGTTATGGATACTCTTATTTTTCGACCCCTAAGTGTTAAAATGCGTTCAAGAAGTTAACGATTAATTGACGGGTGCAGTTCATTAGCATAGAAACATAAAATTTCATCCTGGCTATCTCATCATGCTTAACGTCCTGTTTTTGTCGGCGTCGGCTTGCTTAACTTTTCTTGGTAACTGGAATACAAATATGGTCTTTTGTGTGGCGACCAACAAAGATCAAGCATGCGAAAAATAATGTCCCTATATACCACTACATTGTGTGGGTGGGGTGTTTTGGTATTTTTAACGATATGCACGTACAGATTGCTGTAACCTCGATGAAACGGATGTGTTCATTTAGAATATCAAAAAATAAGTGTGGAAACAAATGATCGTGAAAATACCATAAATATACTTTGAAATTAAGAAAATAGAATTATTCTAAAACTGTAAAGTTACTTTTGCCTTTGAGTATAATTTGATAAAGTAACGAGCCGTAGAGTTGTGAGTATTAACCCTTTCCCAAACGGCAAATTATCAGGGTGATCCACTTCAAAAACAACCAGAAAATACAAAACGGATTTGTGTAAAATATGACATAGAAAATGTTGAGACAAAAGGAGAAACTGCTGGTTATGAGCAGTTTCTTCTTTTGTTTCAATGTTTTCCCAAGCCTTTTCTATAAGGGACGTCAAAACCAGGTCTTGTTTGGGAAAGGGTTAAATGATCAAAACAAGTTTTAAACAATATTCAAATTTTGAAATGCACATTTTTACGCGTCATACATAAATTGGAACAATCTGACTACTTTAACCCTTTTTTAAACAAGGCATATGTTTGCGTCACCACGGTAATGAGATCAGGCAAACAAAAGGGTAATGGAAAAAATGTAAATACTTTGGTATTAACGTTAATTTTATCTGCTAGATTGTACAATCAAATATTTTTATCAGTATCATCTTTTGTCTTTTATCAAACACCAAAGTTATGCAATAAAATTCGTGTCGTTGAGAAAGGATTTAAACGACAAAATCATAAATAGTATATCAAGAACATAGAAAACATATTCCGTTTCAAAATTATAAAAACAAAAGACCTACAGAAGACAACAATTTCTGGGTAGGCAGCAACTCTGCGTGTAATTTTACACAAAAAAATCACCTTTCTTTTCTGTTTCCTATCTATTTGTAAATTACCTCTTAGATCTATATACACATTCGAAAAGAACACAACTTTAGACTGTTTAAAATTCAAAACTGTTGCATATGTTGAAAGTGATGTTGAACATATAGATAAGTATATATAGTTGTAACTAAAACAATGAAAATTTTGCGACAAAAGGAGAAAAAAATCTGACTTTCAGTTTGTTCTTCTTTGCACTTAATGGTTACTCAATCATTTCAACTTCGGCAGTCAGAGTCATAATTTCTTTGGGAAACGGTAAGACTAAACTATGCCCTGTAGCCCAGGTATGGGCTTCAAGTGCGTCGAAGTATACTCGTGAAATACTATGTTGTTCTTTAGGATACCCCATCTTTAGATAACGCGCAAACCATGCACCTATTTTCCAAAATTAGCTTATTTTAGCAAAGTCACCTGTCTTAAATCGTGCAGACGTTGACGGTAAATCAGCTTTATTTAAGACATTTACTCTTTAGCAAACTGCGTTTCAGTTGCACCTTGAAATCTTTTTTCAAAAATACCAAAGGATATTTATAAAAGAAAATGACACAGATTAATGTAAAAGACAAACCAACGACGGATGTTCCAGAAGAAAATACCGAAAGTTTGACTCTGTATTTATTAAAATTCTTTTAAAATAATATCAAAGAAAATTTAATCAAAAAATTCTCTTTCGTACTATTTTGTATTTATTTCCGAAATTTAGTCTGAGTGACTTCATTAGAAAAAGATAATTACTTTGCTTAAAATAGATACCCAGTTTTCTATTTTAACACACATTCTGAGTATGTGTCAACTTACTTACGAGGGGTATGCAATATATATTGTCAAATTGTATTAATAATGCAAAGTATAGTAAAATAAAGACCACTAGCACCAGCATTTTAGACGTTTCAATTTATAACCTTTATTACATACATGTCAAATTTATTCAGGCTATTTGAATATAGGAAACCTACAACTTTAAAAAGTATAAATAAATACCTCGGATGAAAAGGTTGGTACAAATTTCGATTTGGTAGAAGGGTCAGTTTCTATATGCTCCCCAGAGAAGACAAACTTTATGATCCAGAAATATCTAAGGATTCGGGATAGTCCAAAGAGGTACATTAGAGCACTAAAGTACGGTGGGCAGGACTGGCAATATTTGCACAATTGACTTTGTTCTATTATTTTGTCCGAATCGTTATGTGTCTTCATGAAAAATATGTCAATTTCTCTAATGCTTTTTGGTGTATTATCAGGTAATAACGGTAGATTATCATTTTGATACACTCACCGCCTATCCAGTGAAATTATCAAAAACTTTCGTTTCGCTTTCGTTCATTTCACCCTATCTGACGTTATAAAAGCCGCGCCAAATAAAAGACGTCATCATATGCTTTGCGTAGCAGTCACGTGTGAAATGACGCGCTTTCAAATATTTCATATTTTTTTGCATTTTGTCTAATATTTGCATTAAAGAAATAGAATAATCGTTGTTGTTTTTTGTTTCGTGTAAGATCGTTTGGTATTTCATTTCGTGAACAACGAAAGCTACATTTCCACTCGTGGGTTCGCCACTCGTGAAAATATAGCTTTTGTTGTTCACTCAATGAAATATAAATCGATCATACACTGAAACAAACGATTATCCTCTATATCAAAGAACCAATTACTATGTATATTTTCGAGTAAATAATCTTACATTTTAACATTTTACAGGTCCTTTATAAATACAAAAGAGCACATTTTTATAAAAGCTGTTCTCTGTGATTTGAAATCTTGACATCTCTTCAGATACATTTACAGGTCCACCCCAAAAGACAGAAAAGATGGATGTTAGCAGCTGTCCTGTGTTTCGTAACAGTCTTTCTGATTGGTGGAGCCGGTCTTCTTGGATTCATTTTCGGACAACATATGAAAACAAATAGATACGAGGTAACCAGATATCTAACAAACTTATTTAATGTTCCTGTATATTTTTTTTTAATTCTTAAAATATATATGATCTTAACTTCCGCCTGTTTTAAGCTGCATTAACGAGGCTTATGAGAAAAAAACGCATTGGAATAAAAAGCGCATTTTTGTAGTTTAGTCAATAATGTCAGTACAGAAAACAAGTTCGCTAGAAATAGCCGTTTTGAAATATATTGGGCATGATAAACTGCTTTCTCATGTCAAAATCGATATTTAAGTGTTTCAACCTTATCAAACCACTACTCAGATTCGACATTATCATTTAACAGTGCATTGTTTACATAGTTATGTGTTATATTACTTGAAGAGTTGATACATGCCGGAGAGCAATTACTGGAATTATCATCGAGAAAAGATACGCTGTATACGTTCGAATACCATACCTTATTACTATCATTGTTACCTAATCATTTTATTTCTATGTCAACATTTTATACAGGGATACTGGGAGTCTTTCCGGAACCAAGCATCATATCGGTGTGCTAAAATATCACACCTTTATGACTGTTTTATACACTCGAACAGAGCTAACGCTACGATTATGAAATATAGGTAGATTGTGGAGCACAATAGCCTGTTGTTTGAAAACACAGTGAAGACTGATGGTTTTCAATTGATGAAAAGTAAATGCAGTTTGATCTTCTCTTCTAATTTATTTGGGCCAAGATCGGGGTAAAGGCATTTGATCCAAACATGGTTCACAGTCAGCCTGCGTAGGCGCAATCTGATTTTGAACCATCTTGGTCTCCAAAAGCTTATTCATGACCTATAGCAACTGTAACACAACATTATGGTTCCCGGTCAGACTGTTTCGGCACTTGCTGGTCGTGAAACATGGCTGTCTCAAATGCTATAAGGGGGTTTCTAGATCCTGGCTCATTTTACATCACTTTTCAACGACAACCTTATAACTGCAGCTTCTTTTAAGCTTCAATTATGTGTTTTCGGTTTGAAAAGCAACGTTATATATTTCAGGAATCCTGGGCGACATACAGGAACACGATTACCGGTACCATTATCAAACAGAGATACATCGTTGACGATAATGAATTGCTGATTGTCAAACCAGGAGAACTCAATCTTATCTATATGACTATGAAAAGGTAACCTAGAAACAACACGAAATAATACCAAAGGGATATCAAATTAATTCTACTTGCTGATAAATAACTGTTTTAAAACAAGATGTGTTGGTGAAAGACAAATGCCCCCCAAAATGGCCATGTTTCTAAAAATGTTCAGTTTTCGTAGAGTGAATGGTTGATGAGGGTTGATGGATGACCTTGAGGAAGATCAAATTGCATGGAAAAGATAGATATCATTGAAAGGAAGTTGCATACCAAATTTGAGCTTTGTATGTCAAATACTTTTGGAGAAAAAGCAAATGTTAAGTTTTCGGACAGACAGACAGATGGATAGACAGACGGACAGACAAACAGACAAACAGACAGACTGACGGATACGAGTAAAGCAATATGCCCCCGATCTCTCGAAACGGGGGCATTTAAACAATCCACCGATCAAAATCCCCTGAAGAACAGCAATAACTAACGCATAACGAATTAAGGACCTTCTACAATGTCTTTTATATCTTCATATGACAAATTGATGTTTAGAACGTTTTCAATAAGATCGTTTTAAGTTCTTACGATTATTTCTTCAGCTTTAATAAGTTTACTATTGTTTACGTATGATTTAATATGCTGACATGATGTTCAAATGGAACAAATACATGAATAACGAGACAGCATGCCTAATGGTGAACATATAACGATTTAATTTTACATATCAGAAACCGCAATTTTATCAGGTATAAACAACAAGACCGACGTTCACTAACGTATTTATGCCTGTAGACAGAATAGTAAAGTTCTGTCCATATATAGAGTTTATCATTTTCATGAGACATATCCACCGCCTAACCATACAGTCTCGAGAAGATTTAGAAATGTTGTTTCTAAACTTACAAGAACTTTTTCAATTAACCCAATACTCGACAGCATCGAGTGAATAAAACCTTTTAAGTTTGGTCTTTCGGAATACAAACCATTGTGGGAAATGTAGAAAATTGCTTGTCACAAGCAATTTCTGTATTTCGAACAATATTTTCCATAGACTTATTCTCATTGAGGCGTGACATTTAGCGAATATCTTAGATATGCATCTATTACAGGGTCGAGCGGTAGTTCAAGTGGATGGCATGCAATACACTGCCACAAACGACTGTCTCTGTCTCGTGTATGATTTCGATACAACAGAGAGGGTTGGACTGGACCAACTTGTTGAATTGATGAAAAGCAAAGAAGTAGGTTGACAATAGTTCCCCCAGTCCTATTTGTTGTTTTGAGAAAACTACTTCGTTTCTTCAGTCATCATGTATGCATTTGCTGTGTGCTAGGCAAGACATATATACTTTCAGGTCCCTAGATCCTAAATAATGGTTAATATTCTCAGTACTTTCAGTAAAAAAGACGTCCCTCTAAATTGAAATTTTATTAAATAAAAGAAAAATAATTAAAATTGGCTAAATAATAATAAAGAATTACAGTTCGTTTTCAGATTTTCATTACGTAACGTAATACATGTATACTGTGTATTTTTCCCGGTCCTTCTTTATCCGTAATTATAACGTTGTTGCTCTGACATTTTTTTATTTTTGTGTCTCTCCAGATCAGCTTGTTGTCAATGAATGAATGAATGAATGAATGATGAATGATCGATGAATGAATGAAAAAAAGAAAGAAAGAATGAATGAATGAATGAAAGAAAGAAAGAAAGAAAGAAAGAAAGAATGAATGAATGAATGAATGAATGAATGAATGAATGAATGTGTGAATGTGTGGAGAAAGGCCCGTCGACAAGTAAGGTCATATTAGGCGCACTCTCTGTAGTCAAACAAATGGAATTTAGTAAAGATCCGTGCTGATAATATAGGGTTAATTCACGATTTTGAGGTCGTTAACATTCGCAGAGGCCCAAGAAATACGACAACGCCCGACTGCGAAGCAGGAGGGTCGTTTTCGTATTTTGCGGGCCTCTGCGAATGTTAACGACCGAAAAATACGTCAATTGACGCTATTATTGCATAAAAAACATAAAATTCCAATGATTACTTACCCCAAACCTCTTGATATGTGCGAAAAAAGAACCGAGTTGAGATAAGAAAATGTCCGCCATTGTAGTTTTGTTCTGATAAATCTTCCGAGGTTTTTTGTTATGCGTGACGTCGGTAAAACAACGTTACGTCATAATTTGGCGCTAAAAGGCGAACGTCGCTTATTTAACATAAGACGTTGAGAATTTTGATGGAAAAGAAACAATTGTTTATTTTGAAGGGTCAACTCGACGATATTTGAGTGCAAAACCGGTCCGATATCGCACGTCAATCTGCCGATTAATGCACGATTTCTCTGGATATCCGCCCGGTTTCTTCTCGTTATTCAATGTCGATAACGGCCCAAAACCACACTTTCTAGGTAATAATGCGTAAAAGGAACGATTGCATCCAGCTGACAGTGACGTAATTTCGGACAGACGAACAAACAGAACTTTGGGAGTCAAGCCGTAGTTACGAGATTTTATGACAACTCCAATACTTTATTTAAAAAAAAACATAACGGTAAAATAAGTTTATTTTAAGAACAAAATCCATTGCTATTACTATTGGCCATGACCATTTATTACAGAAAATTGTGGATACTTTTCAGACTATGGATATACAGGCTGATGTACATAAACATTGCTTTCAAATGCTATGAGAGCCCATTTTCGAGATGTTTTTTTATACATTTGGTAGATGATTTCTAATGAAATTATCATGTTTCAGATACAACAAACAGGGAGCAGCAAGATGACGTACATTCTGTTGGAGACCACTGGTAACAAAATGACCGTATCCGACTTGTCCAAGCGCTCCCAGGAGCTTTGTCATGGCTGTGCTATATCGGAAGCTGTTGTGAAGCAGTTTTCTGGTAAGGAGATGGGGTTTAAATTTTGCAATGTTCTCATTCTAAATGAATTGCGATATATATATAAGTCCTCTACAGAAAAAAATCAATCAAAGTGAACTTAATGCATACATCATATCATACCCGGCTTTATTATACCAATGGCAACTTTTAACACACAATTCGTGATTCACAGTCAGAAAAGATATAAAATTCATAAGCCCATAATGAGCTTGCTGATTCATCAAGTTTAGAAGAACCATCCATATTCAATCTCTATTGGTTGCAGGCATCAAACACATTTCTAGTGTCGATGGAAACTAGATTTGGTTTCATATGACAATTTTCACATATGTAGTCATTTTCAAATCTTCGTTTGTGTCTTCAACACTATTTTCTAATGAACAGTTGCAAAAAAAATCCAAATTTACTAAATATACAGAGTGTTTCTAATATATGTTACTATTACAAAGCAATACTAAGCATTGATTTCACATGCAATATAGCCATACTATGCATATTTCTAAAGGTTGCATAATGAAGTTTTGTGTCACCAAAAAAGAGAGAAATATTGACGTTATGACGTCTTTTTAGGCGTCATAATATTTGATAAGTTTTACAAAATGGCGCTGCACATAAAGCATGTACAGAAGTTGTTGAAGTACTTGATCAAATATTTATCAATGACTGTCATCAGATCTATGGAGAAACAGCATCCTTAACATGAAATATACACGCAAATGCTTAGAAAATGATTTTTTCTGAAAGGAGTATTTAACAGTATGGACATCAGTAGTTACCGGACAAATCTCTTTTGATAATGAACATTTTGACATTGAGCTAACAATTGTTGCATATATAAAAAGAAGACATGTGTTCCAGCATAAAAATATATACACTGTAGGTCCAGACCTTAATACCATTTGCATGCTTTGATTCCAGCAGGATGGTGCTAAAAGCAGTACCTCAAGGGAAAGCATTGCATGGATTGAGAAAACATTTTGGACACAAGATTGTTCATTCATGTCAGACAGTGTGTGCCGTGTGCACTCTCTAGATCTCAGTCCGTTTGAACTTTTCTTTGATGTATCTGGAATATCATGTACGTTAAATCATGCCACAATGTCAATAGATGAATTAAACATATACTTCCTTCCTGAAGGCGAAATGTTTCGTTGAACACATGTAAATATGTCATTTCAAACTTTAAGAAACGTCTTGACGTCGTTTTGCAGCATTGATGTCAGTCGTCGTGTAGAATGCTTTTTGGTAAAACTGACCAATGTGTGTGGGATCAAATACATGTTAATTCTTGATTCCAATTTACTATTTTTATATGCCAATTAAATGTTATTATGTCTTCTTTTATATAGTACAATTCATTTTAATGTGCATTTCTTGATTTAAACATATTTTAGATTCGAAATGGTAAAAAAATACTCGTATTATGAAAACCCCTAAATTGAAAATGTTTAGAGTGAAAAACTCCTAAAATACCAAAATCTTATATAATGTGTGTAATAGAAAATGTTGTTTTAATTTCAGGAGAAAGCGTGACTACACGAAAGAAGCGTTTTGACCCATGCAGGTCGACCGGCTTTTGTGATATACCCTTACCAGATGGGAAATGGGATTGTAACTACAATACATATGAATTTAAAAGCAATTTGCCTTGTCCCTTTTGGGGTCGTTAAGAAACATTTCGTACTCAATCACACGATGGCTTTTGCTGTTCAACGAACGACCGCTAATAGAGCAATTATACTTTTTAAATTGTCGGACTTGAATAACCGAACTAAATTTAGTAATGTTAAGGGGATTGACAGTTTTTCCTCATTTGGCATCCAAGTTAAGAATCCAAGACGAAGTCAGTTCATGACGATTTATGGTCGTTATGTGATTGGGGAATATTGGGCGAATATAAACATTTTCACACAAATATTTATTTTGTACACAAATTACCTGTTTATCAATAAGAACTAATAAATTATGGAAAGAAATCATATAAAAAAGATTTGTAAATTTTGCGCGGGGAGACCCGAAAAAAAATCTGAATGGCGATCGCGAAACTCAGACATTTGGCTAACGAATGCTTTAAAACCTCGCATCTGTGACTCTAGATTAGTTGTAGTTATGAGTTGATTAAGCAAGGACAACACACACACACGAATGAAAAAAAAATATTTTTATACACTTATTTGATTATCATACGCTTTTCAAAGGCGTAAACATATTTCTTCTTAAATTCATGAAAAAACTTCAAACAATTGTGATCAACAACTTAACTTACCCAGACACAGACTATCTTTCCTCTATGTTCAGTTAATCCAATCATATACAATGTATGAGCCAATCACAGATAGCTCAATCGGTAACGCCAAAGTATCTCAAACCAGACGTTTTGGGTTTGAATCCCGGATACCATTCTAACATTTTATAAAACCCAGTTGTCTCTCCAAAATGGACGTGAATCATCTATGTCAGAACAGCTAGATACTCGGATTGGATATTTTGGTTGTATTCCAGGAATTCACGTTTGATAGCTCCAGTCTCCGCGATATGACCATATCAGTTGAAAGATGCCATTCTTTAAATGTCTTGATGCCAAGACTAGTCATTTTAATGCGTTTATATGACATCCATTTTTTTTTAGATTGCTGCTGAATAGCAAAAGAAACACCTTTTCCATTTACGCTTTAATGCTGTATAAATCAATTACACAAATTTTGACAAGGAAAATGCTCAGAAACGGCGCAATGATTTGGTTTGAAATATTTAGAATTTTCATGAGAAACAAATTCTCTCTCAGATAGAAATAAAGCAAAAATTATTGAGAAAATATATGTGATTGCATCTTCAACATATTAAGTTTAATTCTGTGAAAATACATCTTAATGCAAATGTTCTGTTTTGACAAGTCGTTTCGCATATAAAATGCGATTAAATCCTTCAATAAATCTTCAAAGCATCGTGCGTATCAAATATTCAAAAATTGGTGATATCTTTGTCACTTATTTAAAAAGATATTAAAAATGGTGTATATGTTATTAACTTTTATTTTGCATAATTGAACTTGATACATTGTGTAGATGATAGTGCTATACTTTGATACCACATTTGTGAATGTACACCTCCAACGTAGTGAGCAATAGCGCATTTCCATCTGTATTCTTGAAAAGGACAAACTTGCATCAATATTTCCAATTTGACTTCTGACCTATTTAGAATTAATGCAAATAAGGAGACATGTTGAAATGAATGATTTATACAGGGTGTCCCAAAATATGTGTCCCCATTTTAAACATCTATAAAATTGACAAATGTTGTCACTGAGTAAAATCAGACACAGTGACCATGGAAGAAAAAAAAATAATAGGGTCAATTTGATGATCTTAGCATGGAAAAAGAATCTTTGTCAAATGAAAAAGATGACGTCGTTGACGTCACTTGGCAAAACAGTTAAAAATGACATTTTTTAAAACGTTATGTGGAATAACATTTCAGAAGTAAATATAGATGTTCTATATATCAAACAAAACTTTATCATGTCCCCTTCATACCTATGTAACTGATTTTACTCAGTGACAACATTTGTTATTTTTATAGATGTTTAAAATGGGGACACATATTTTGGGACACCCTGTAGAATATAGCTAAATGGCTTATGTATAGTCTCTTGCTTGCCACGAGTTGTCCTCCCTGCAACTATTCACAAGCCTTGTTAGGGAAACTCATATACATTAAAGTATGGTCATATAGTTCAGTCATTTCCACTGAGGAAAACCTGGCCCAAAATTGTATCTAAATCGAAGGAACAATTCGTTTTTTCTTAAAATGCCATTCGAAATGAAAGAAATCTGTCTATGCAATTGATACGCATATTTGTTCTGACACTTTTAATATATATATACATTTTATACCTGATGCTGTATATTATGCTCACTATACATATAAAATATTATATCATAATTTTTATCCACTTGTGTAATTTCAAAAGTAAAAGGGCCATCTTTATTTATGTACTCATATATTTATAAGTATGTATAAATGACAAGATTTTTGTTTTTTCTATTAGATCTATTAACCAAATCGAAAACAGTGACGCCTTTTGACCAATAACAATATATCAGTTTAAGAAAACATATTTTCAAGATTCTTCGTCACTTTCCCCAATGTTTCTATCCAAAAATTGAACAAAGGCCTTAGATTTAATTCACTTGAAATTGTCGTCTGAATCATTTTTCCTCTTTGGGAAGTCTGTATTTTGCCGTTTTAAAATGGGTTTAAAAAGAAATTAAAAAAAAACTGTACAAAAGAAATTCGGAAAGAACGTATTTTTCACTTCTTATTTACGTCCCTTTAGCAATTCTTTCGATAATTGAAGTATTTTTCGTTATACCATGAACCCTCGAGCAATCAGGTGGAATCATTTATGTATATTTGTGTTTGCCATTTGCAGAGTTGTTCTCCGACATACGTTTACTTTTTTAATTTTGTCCATCTTTTTTTCGTTGAAAAAATGTCAACTTTAATTTAACTTTGAATGACTTATGCAGGAATTATTATCTACTTTTGTGCTGGGGTAAAAAATTAACCAAGTATAAATGCATTGAAAAGCATATGAAATTGGGGTTTTGTTCCTCATTTTATTGCAAATGGAGTATGAAATCTTTTGATGTTCAACAAAACATTAAAGAACATTTGCACTACCATAAATTATAATTACCAACAATTTTGACGTACTTAATCATATAAAAATTTATGAAAAATCCCCTGAAATGGCGATTTTTGTCAAATGTTACATGTGATTTTGCATAATTTACGAATGAAAAAATGGTTAAGCACATTTTTATCAATCTATAGCATGATAACAATATCACATGGACAATACCATGACGTTACTATTGTTTTGGTATATTAAAAACTATGAAAAGCGAAACGGTTCTTGGTAAATCTCAAAGAGTAGTGTGTTTTAAAACTTGCTAAAATAATGTGCTAGACGCAATTATACACTTGTTTTAAAATATTAACCAGAAATGAAACATTGTCCAACAGACAAGAACAGTTGCCTTTTTTCTTCTAGTAGGTTTTCCCACATGACAATGCTAAAAAAGTCATTTTCTGACAAAAACAAAGATTTATTTCTTAAATAAGTGTTTGGGGTCAAAATAGCCCCACCTGGTTGTTTGTGTGTGTAAAATATGTTGGTAGCTTGAGGGTTAAGAAAAATGACATAACATTGCCTATTAATTTTGATATTTCAATATTTCAATGTTGGGAAAACACCTTAATGTATATTAATAGCAAACTATCTTAATAAAAGATTATACAACATTTTAAAGTGTTTTGTTATACTGATTCCGATATAGATCTAACAATTCAGTAAATGTAATATTGAATTCTATGTTGAAGACAATCCCACATAAGGCCAACTCTTGACTTTTCTGGTCGAAAAAGCTTTGCACAGAAAGTATAGTGAGAGAAAAGGTATATGCTGAGAAGCAAACTTTTTTCATTTTACCTCAATGTTTTCACTGTGACATGCATTGAAACTAAATTCAACACCTTCCAGAGCATCCATTACATACATATCGTATCATTTTGGAAAGGGGATAGAAAGGAGGTGGGAATTTGCTAATTAAAAAAAACCGTTGTATTCATAAGAAATAATTTGTGACCCGTTACGCTAAAAGGGACCTTATCCGAACTCCAAAAACCCAAATTTTTAAAAACTTGTCAAACTCACCAAAGGTCAACCTTATCCCGTATACTAGAAATGAACATATAGTAAGACAGGGAAGACATTCCGGATTTAGAAAATTACATAAAAGTGAAGAGTGTCGGCCCTAGTCTGGCTGCGCGGACTGCCCAGACTGACTAGGGTCGATATTGTTCACGCATCTGATAAGGTCCCTTTTAGCACGATGGGTCACATTTTATCTGAGCCCAACTACTAACTACATTCTAAGGTAACGACAAAAGAGAACTATCACAGTGTAGGAGCGGAAGTGTGTGAATGCTTGTCTTTGAGTGATAACTTGTGTGTTTGTACATCGAGGAAATGCAACTTGGTAAACATCAGCGGTTGACATAGGTAAGAAAAAGTTTATGATTGATAATTATTTCGACATATATCTTATGTTTTGTTGTAATGTCTTAATCTTGAATAAACATGGAATGCATCGTCCAAATATGCGCCCGGTCTGAGCTGTTTAAACCATAAAAAATGCCTTGAACATTTGGATGGGAAAATTGGCGCATGATTTTCACCACATAAAATTGCCATTTTTATCGCCTTTTTATCATTCATCGCATTGTTTCTTCCAAAAATTAAATGCCTTTATGTAAGTATTTTGTCACTAAGAACATGATTCAGACGAAATGATATCCATTCCAATAAAATTTCCGATTTAAGTGTCCGCAGTTTGACAGTTTTTATGTACAATCAATTGGCTAATGACAATTTCCTTATGAATTTATTGTACAATCACTTACAAGCAATTTGTAATGTCGCTTGCCTATGTAAACATCAACACAAACACGAACGTTCGGTTTATCTTCTTTAATTTGTTATCCAATGTTACACTGAATAGGCTTCTTCCTTTACCTATATTTCAAAATTAATTTTAGTGTGATGAATGAGTTTATACATGTATAATAGCAAGGAATTTTGTGCTAAACGTGTAGACTTGGTTTGTTAAACGTTATGTTTTGATAAACCGTCGGTGCCTTTTTGAAAACTCGTGACTTCGGCTAGAATCAAGCCGTTAGGTTTATTGGGGTTTTGCGCCGTTTTCAACTACTAAGGTCATATCGAGGCGGCTGGAGCACCTAACCACAGATTCCTGGTATTTCTCTCACCAGTACTACCACAACACCCTAACCGAGCCTCCAGCTGCTCCCCCACATAGGTTCACGATATCAAACCATTGATGGGTGACATTTTTGTCAGAAAGGGTATAAGCCGCGGCCGGGTATCGAACCCGGGACCTCTCGTATGAGAGGCAGATGCGCTACCAACTGCGCCTTGGCCGTGGCCTAAAGCCATTGGGTATGCCTTGATGAAATCACACTTTGAACAGTGCAAAATCGGGCATTTACAATTGTGATTTGTAAAATTATATATACTAGACAAAAAAAGAAACGCAACTTCCTTTTCGATGCCTTTAAGAAGATTATGCATTTAGATATCAAATTAGATTTAAACAAAATGTAATACATTTAAAGCAATAACATTTCACCTTGTAGAGTTCACAAAATCTTGTTTGTAGTAAATTCCATTTATAAGAAAACACCCAGTTTACACTGGGCATCAACACAATTTTACCAAAAAAAGTGAATGTAGGTCGAAAAACACAATCTGTTTCGTTCAGTTTGGTCCGATATTCGAATGTTGTGCAGTCCATGCTATTTATTAGAGGCCTCCGTTGCAGTTTTAAACCTATCCCATAGGTGGGGTTTACCTGACAATACGGTCCTGTCGTGACGTCATATCTCTTGCACGTCCGCTCCGTGCTTGATCGATTGTATTCCTATTGAGAGCAAACAGCGTATACAGTCGAAAATGTGTCGATTTGTTGCGACAACATTTTGTCTTTTTCCACCTAACAACATCCGCACTGCAGCTTGGCGCTGGTTTTTGCGTAGCCCCGCTATGCGTAGTGTAGTGAGAAGTGTGTGAAAGCTTTGGCCTCTTCTTGGTCTATGTTTCAGCTTGTGTTTGAAGAAAAATTATTTTGATAGTAGTCATTTAGAAAACACGACAGGGGATAATCAGTTATCAACAATTTGCTATGTATCACGTGATGAATTTACGACATCTGGAGAAAATGACACTATATTCATGCGTATGGAGGCAGGAATATTAAAAAGGTACTCAATAGCCATTAAAAACACAGTTTGTCGAAAATATTATGAAAAATTGGGGTTGCGTATCTTTTTTGTTCTAGTATATAACAGAAGATCTGTTTGGTTACAGTAAAACTAATCGGTTTTTGATTTCCCAGGGTCATGGATGATTACTATTAATTGGTCCCTGTCAAATGTTAATATCGGTTAAAGCCGGATTTTAACAGATTGACAAAGATTGAGACTTCAATTACACTTTAGTATAGTATTTTGACGTTGTAAATCAAAAACGTCGTAACTACAGCTTGATTGAATCAGTTGTTACGAGATTTTACATCTACACCGACAAAGGATCAAAATAAATTGGCAAACTCAGTATAATTGACAAAACGCCGGCTGTCAATCAAAATCATCGATAAGCCAATGGACGATTAGAAAAATACCACACCCCCATTGTCTTAAGATCTACGTTGCACGTGATATTGTATCGATCTATCGACTGACAATCAAAACAAGATCGATCAAGCGATCGAGTACTGATCGAGCTTGGTCGGCAAGAGTAATCGGGACATCCCGATCGAGCGTGGTCGGCAAAAATGGTCGGGAATTAATCGACAAGATGTAAAGTAGAAGTCATGTAAATACATTTGATCGAGTTTAATCGGGTTTGATCAAGGGATTAAGCCGATCGAGTTGATCGAGTTGATTTGGTCGGCAATAATGTTTTTGTCAGATGATTTTAAAAGATCTAACATACAAAGTTTATTTCTGATGTTTTTACACATTCTTTGCCCAAGCCAAATACAACTTGGTCAAATATTAAGATAGTTATTGAAGATTTTATGAAATTATGACACGTGATTCTCCATCATGCAAAAAATTTCTTATTTTCCCGACATTTTTTCTCTGTATCTTTTACGGGCGAGCATAAAATCATGAAAAAATCAGTCGAATATAATGCAAAAAGAGGTAAAGACGCATTTATTACAATCAATATGTCACATATGCAATTCAAGCCATTGTACAAAAGTAAATACTTCTTGTCAGGCTATTGTACAGGACTTGACAATTGATTGTACAAAAGAAGTTTTTTTTAAAACGGCAAAAATGGGAAGTATTAGACGGTTTTCTAACTAAATAATTATATCAGTCTCAACACACACAAATGCACGAGCTGTGAATGAAAATTTTGTTGAGAAAGACCCTACAGTATGCATCTATTCGAGTAAAAACTGCGACTCGTAACAGCTGAACCACCCGTTGTAGTTCATGCCCAAGTGAATCGGGCCTAAAATGATTTAAATCTAGAACCAATGGCTCTAAAAATGTTACAGGGAATAATGAATAAAGAGATTGGTACAATGATCTGACAACAGTATTGTGTTTATCCAGAAAAAAACATAAATTCTTACCAATGTCAACCGCTGGTGTTTACCAAGTTGCATTTCCTCGATGTACAGACACACAAGTAATCACTCAAAGACAAGAGTTCACACACTTCCGCTCCTACACTGTGACTATGCTCTCAAAAACTTATATCTTAGCCAATGTCTTCTTTGTTCTTTGTGTAAGTTTATTTTCAATGTTTATATAATGTACTTTGGTATACAGCTTCAAATATACCGAACAAGATTTGGAAAACATTGAGGTAAAAGAAAACATGCAGTTAGTCAGCCTTTTCTCCTTCTGCCTTTGTATTTCCTAAACTAAATTGTGCACAATTCTTAACTTTTATATTATTTTGTCGTCTGCACCAGCTTTTGAATTGGACCACCTTAAAAGTTGTTGTTTGGAAAAATGTTAAATTTTCACAGAAGTTTTCTTGCCATATGACAATGCGCATAGTTTTGCGGTTTTGTTATGTTATGCTGCATCATAGAAAAGGGTATTTCAATGTTTTGTCAATTGTTAACACTTTCTTCCATTTATGTATGCATTAATTTTGCATGAAACTATTACCGAGAGTTCCTCATTATGCAGCCTTTTATATAAAGACATGTTTTGGTGATGCTTCGGTGCGCTTTCATCAACAAATTACCACAGAGTGACTCATTTTGGCTCCCCACTGGAAAATGGCGGTCACGTGACTAGAATCGAAAGCCTGTATTTCTACAGACGAAAAAAGAAAACAGAACACAACACGTTTTTGTCCTGATCATAAAGCGACATGGATCATGATAAGAAACTCTAAGTGTGAAGGTTTATCAGGACTCTTACGATATATAGACAAAATACATTTGGATATGTTTCATTATTTTGAAACCTTGGACCGGTTGTATTAAGAACTTACAAACAAAAAATAATTGATTAAGGTATACAACCCATCATTAGCACAAAAGAGACAGAGGCGAAAGGATGGGTTGCAACAAGGGGTAAAAAAACAGATTTTCTTTGAATTTTGCGGATTGATATGGTTACATAATATCTTTAATTTGTATGTGTAAAAAATCTGGTTTCGGCTTTTTTTCGAGATATGGGTAAATAAAGTGGGTGGGGTAGGATGGACTGAAACACAGTATGGGTCATTTTAAGTCGCTTATCTTTTTTTTATTTTTAGCCCCAGATGCGTGAAAATTTGTTTGCGTGTCCTGTGATATATGCGTTTTAACATACACGGGCTTACATTTGATATTCCATGTATATCTTTTCCGTAATATTCATTCTTCTTTCTTTCGCAAAATTTCGCTATTTTTAACGACCAACTTTACCAAACTATCTCCATGCGTTTTATTTGAAACCAGATTTCTTAGAAAACTTTACAGATGTATTATCCAGATATTAATATAACTTTGTGTGAAATTTGAAAGCGTTGACCCGTTGTTGAGATATTTGACCTTGACCTTCAAAATAACATCATATTCGGGAATGTCCGTTAAAACTACGCATTATTGGGAAAATGGTTAGGGTTGAATTGCATGTGACAGCCCATTCATAAAAGAATGCATTTCACACATGATTGGGTTTTTTATGCCCCCGTATCGAGATATCGCGGGCATATTGTTTTACTCGTGTCCGTCTGTCTGTCCGTCTGTCCGTCCGTCTGTCCGAAAAATTAACCTTTGCCTTTTCTCCAAAAGTATATGACATACAAAGTTCAAAGTTGGTATGCAACTTCATTTTAATGATATCCATATGTTCCATGCAATTTGACCTTCCTCAAGGTCACCCGTTAACCCTTATAAACCCTTTACTCTACGAAAACTTAACCTTTTACTCCGAAAACTTAAAATTTGCCTTTTCTCCAAAGGTATTTGAAATACAAAGCTCAAACTTGGTATGCAACTTCCTTTCAATGATATATATCTGTTCCATGCAATTTGACCTTCCTTAAGGTTAACCCTTAATAACCCTTTACTCCACGAAAACATAACATTTTAGAAAAATGGCCATTTCGGGGGCATTTGTGTTTCACAAACACATCTTGTTATTGTATGATTTTACCGTTAAAATTGATATACTCAATATAATAAACTTGGTCACCTCTTAGAGTTACCCGATCATTACATCTAATGAAAACATTGATGTAACAGATATTTGTTTAAGGCATGTCTATACATTTAACATTATTTTCTTTTTGTTGATATTATATAACGTTATATAAATATTTAGCTCAAGTTAATTAATTGTAAGCACATTTGGTCGTTTAGTAAAATCATTCACAATGCGTCTTCTTTATAACCATATAAGAAATACAATCTGAAAATGATTAGTTTTCTCCTAGCAAATTGATAATTCTTGTCCGTCATGAGATTAGTGAATATAAACTCGGAGACAATTCAAGTTGCGTATAAAGCTTTGGTAGTTCTAGCAATCTAGATATAACATAATGCTAATATTTAATTTCACTTACCTGTGGTAGTAATATTAATCACAGCGCTTTCCGCGTAGACATGTTTCATGTGCAATATTTAGTTTGATAAGAAAACTGAGAAGTAAAAAGAATTTCTTTTCTTTCCCATTCTTCCGAATTGGTTGTACGATACAAAAAAGTAAATATTGCTACGAAACTCATTAGGAACAATAAAAAGAAGCCATGCTTCCAATCCTTCTGAATAAAATTGGCGCTCTTAACATATTCACAGTTCAATCATTTCGCAGAGGTGTGAGCACCAAATATAAGATGCATGACATTTCTCTGACAAGTAATATCACTACACCATTGCCTTTTACAAGCACGCAATTTGATCCACGACAAATATCATACTGACTGACTTGTGTCTCCGATCGCTAAATGGGTGGATACTTGTGAACGGTGAGTAGGGCGAGTAGCTGGAGGTTCGGAAAGGGTAATAGTACAACAGTTGAAGGCTCGCGTTAATTAATCATCATTCAGTCAATTAAAATTACGAGTATCCAGATGCATATCTGGATTAGTTTTACAATTATCAACCCATTGGTTGGAAACAAATGGTAAAAAATATACGGGTGGTCACGATCACTTCTCCTTTTTCCGTTGGCCCCTCATTATTCGAAATTTTCCTGAATTTCTACCGGCAATGTATCACGAATACAGGCAAAATAATTCGACTGACATTAACATATTCACAATTCAATTATGAAAGTCATGTGATAATCATGAGCAAAAAAGCAAAAATTTTTCTGTAAGAAAAAAAAAAGATATGAGGATTCCCTTTCCCAAATCCAGGACGTTAAGATTTGAATGCTATACTACAGCGACAAATGTACCGGGGCTGTTCCAGAAAAAAGTGGGACTTTTTAAATATTTTTCTAAATGTGACGTCCGATTGATATCAAATTTATACAGTATGTTATTTAAACATTTTAAAGGGGGACGAGCTAGGCTGTCGAAAATGCAAATGACACAATAATTACAAACCAGAAATAACGTATGAAATTACCAACCTGAAGGGGTAGATCATTTATGTCCATTGTCACCACTCGTCGAGCTTTATTAAGTATTAAAATCCAAGTCAATTGATAACATGCTGGTCGTCCTTATTTTTGTTTTGTAACGGCTACATATGCCCACCTTCAAAAATCAATTACGTCAGAGATACGTCATCTGTGCTCAGCGAGATTTAATACACCGTACAACCGGCTGCGTAGAAAGTCAGCGAAGACAGATTCGGCATCTGATGTCATGTGCATGGTAGGTCAAATGAATTTACTTTTATAAATAAACGAAAATATCTTTGGTATTCTATAGTTGATAAATACGCGTATAAATGTTCAGTGCTTGTACAAAATAAACCTTTTCATGTATTCCTCTAAAATAAGGTCACAGTCATCGGCACAGCCGGTTGTACGGTGTGTTAATACCGCGGGTGTGTGTCTCGTTGACCTTGACATTGTCTTGTTTTGAAGTAAAAATAAAATGTGTAAACACGCTTGTAAAGGATTGATCTATAGCAAAGGAAAGATGTTTTTTCGCCAAGATTGAGTTTTTTATGCATTGCTGATTGTTTTTCCATGCACAAATATGAGTTCCCGAACAGTTCGGAAGCATAAAAATATAGAATGAGCCCCTTTAAAACCCTTTAACATACATTCTGAAACAAAATAAAATACTTCTGCAAGGATACCCGATGCACGTCACATTTTTACTTTACAAACGTTCACACACTCGAAAGATGGTTTAATTTTTGCAATAATGATGAAATCAAACTTACACCTTCGTGTGGCACACAATGCGGTGATAATTTGCTGTATTTCATGTCGATGACGTCAGTAATGTTGAAGCTTTGCAAAATGTGTGGCTACACTGCGATGTCAGCGAAATCCGCGGCGCAAATATATTGTGTCGAGGGAGGAACGCCACCTTTTTAAACGACAGTAAGAAGTGACATATGCAGAATAGTGGGATAGAGTAACTCATACACTTGTTTTCAAGCGGCTAAACATTATGGTGGTGGACTGTTACTTACAATGATGGGAAATAGAGTACACGTAAACAATGCTAAATTGTGTGGGAAATGAAAAAATATCAACACATTTGCGCTTGTTGTAGGTAAACAGTAGTGGTATTACTCTCTTGAAATAAATCTATCTGCATATTTTTGCTCATACTTTTACTCATACTTTTTTATCGTAACCTCTTTTCCGGCAAATTGGTATTTTTTCCACCTATTTTTGAAAGTCAGCCTGCCTTTAAAAATCAACAAGTCAAGTTACCACGGGAAGTTGACTATGTAATCTAAATGCATCTTTTCTAGTCTAGTCTGCAACTTGTCACAGTTGTGCATTCACGCAACTATATGTGCTTATGTTCATAATCCTTGCACGTTGTTCTTTCCCATGAAACAAAACAAGCAAAGAAATACCCCCCCCCCCCCGCAAAAAGGGCATTTGAAGTGTGTTGCACATTGATACATTGTCGATAAATGGGAGACATTGCTAGTATATATATGGGTCGGAAACACTTGTGTTCTAGTAACATTTTCTGTCAATCACATTAGCATAATCATTGTCTAATATGATACATTTGACATTCAATATTAGAAATGCCGTATCTATTAGTTTTTTGATGACATTGAATAATGCGTGTAAATACCAAACAACTATCTACATATTATTCAATTGAATGGCACAGAGAATCATTTAAAGGTTTTAAAACAATTTAGAAATAAAATGAATGTTTTAAGACATTTATATCCTCAACATGTTTGTGTTTTTTAACCCATGTCCTGCTAACTTTAAATCTTGCTGACTTTTAATTCTAAAAGACATTCCAATAAGTTTATTTTGTGTTTTGCCTCTATAAATGAGTATGCAGACTGATCTTAGTGTAATATTCCTATATATAGGCACTTGTCTTTTTTGTATTCACCAAGCTCTGATTTTAGATGTTTTTAAAAACAACCAAAATTCTATGCAAACAAGTGAAAAAGACGACTTCTCTTTCATAGGAAAAGTAATACGAGTTGTAACTAATTGTAGTTGTAAAGTCTCCGAAGGTCCGAAATTGGTTCTGTCTTTTAGAAAGTTTTAGAATGTGTATTTGTTGCACTCTTACTAAATTATTGATATGTCACAATAAACCGAATCACTGATTGGGACACGTAACATTTCGATGATCTTTACAATTTGTTATTTTAGTGAAATTGATTCCAATTAGTAGTCACAAAATGTTATTCTGACATATGAAAGTTAACCAAAGCGTTAAAAGATGCTAATTTTCATCGAATAAATATCAAATTGCAAAGGTTACATTTTTTGTTCCAATGTAAAACACAATAACAGTTGGTCCTGTCCTGCTCAACTAGAACACATTACGTTAGTTAGCAATTGTTATGTTGAGGCTACAGGAAGAGCAAGAGATAAGATGGGTGAAACTATTCTATGTTTTTATTTCAAAATTATTTCGAGACGATTTAACGAATATCCACAATGTATGTTTGATTCACTATAAGGCACGCATGGATTGGAAAACATTAAAGGAACTATTGCATTTTGAAAGACAACAGAAATTCTCTCTGTAGCCCTGGTAGTGGTGTTAGGGGTGAGAAGTCGTGTACATTTGACATATTGTACAAAATGATTGAAATTGCCAAAGCTGAGGTATGTCTTTTCCTTCCTTGATACATATCTGTGGCGTTTTTCTCGAACGATATTAAGAAAGATGTATTGACTATTTGGTTTCAATTTATTAGGGTGGGTCTAGATAAAGGTAAAGGTTTGTTTATTATAGTGTCACCCCTATATAAAGGGCCAGCCAGTTTTGGCTTATGAGACACTCTCTTTCTCAATACGCAGTACCTCCCGATTCCCCACTCATGATGCCGGGCGTCTGGCAGAGATGGGTCTACGGTAACCATTGATTTAACTAGCTGGCGGCTCACCAACCGGTCACATCAGTTCTAATCCGGTAGGCCGGCTTCCACCGGGATTCGAACCTTCGACCTCCCGCTTCCAAGGCGGACGCCCTAACCACTAGGCCACGGAAGCGGTTAGATTAACACTTGAAATGAAAAAGTAAGAGGAAGTAATTAATGTATGTAGACATGACGAGAAATACAATTACCTGTTAAACTTTCACAATCATTGACTTTGAAATAATGACATTAAATATATTTTTTTCTTTTTCAAGCTATTTTGTTCATTTCTTGATTTAAAAAAAACAACATTTGTTTGAAATGTTGTATCTTCTGTTATTAGCCGATGGAAACTGCGATTCCATACAAACATTTGATTACACAAAACATAAATATCGCTGCTTTCCTCGAAAACCATGTAACTTCAACATGTTTTAAGCTGCATTTACGATGTTATTAAATGTAACCATCGCATTACCTCGACATATCCGGAGTTCGACTCATCGGACTTTGTTCAGTTTCAAATACACATGAAAAATATTGGTACAACGTTCATTATTGAAATTTAGTAGCCATTTCTATCCTTTTCTTACAATCCTTTCTTACAATGGCTATATTCATTTCGAAATCATGGTTTAAAATTTTTGGTACCCATTGATTAGGACGGGACCAGATGCTTACTTTGATTTTAGCAGATATTCGACATAATCGATTTGGAGGTGAAGAATGCAATATGCAATTTGGAGATTCTAAACAACTGCGCGTATTTAAGACCAACATAATTATGAATCAAGGAACCATTGAGCCGATATTGAATAAAAGTTTCAGGAAAGTCAATGTTCAAAGCTGCTGCATATTCCAATATAAATAAACTTTAGCATGTGTCCTTTTTAAAGGCAACATTGGTGATTAGTGAGACAATGCTGGCTATCAGAATATCTAATTTGTCTAATTGTTTTCCAACTTCGATTCTTCCGCGGACGTAAAACGCATGTGCTAATTGGGAAATTAATCATTTCTATGCTCAGAGGAGCTTACTCGATTCAAGTACTATAAAGTAATAACAAATGCGCACATCATACATTAATTGTTTGTCATTGTAGGTAAACAATATTAAGTTGGGGAATCGCGTGAAATAGCCATTGCAGAAATTCTTGAATGTCTGAATAAACATGTGACAAATTTTCAAAGCTATGAAACAGAGGAGGTGGAAAGACGTCAGAGATTAGTTTCACATAGCTATTCCTTTAGAATAATGCTGATGCAATATATTGACAACCGTCCGAAACTTTAATAACTTTAATCATCAATATTTTTACCAGGCGATTTTAAAAGATTTAGCACATATAGCTTATTCCATCGACATGAGTTACTTCACATTGTTGATTCTGTCAAAAAATTGTTTCTTTTCTTATTAATGAGAAGGATAAATGGACATGGAAGTGATTTTTTTCTCATTTGAAAAATAGAAGTAACGTTGATTTGTGTTTTCGGGCTATTTTTCTCTAGGTAGCTTCCTTTAAACCAGATATGTACACTTTTTTATAAAGACAACAAATAACCACTTTATTTTATGATGCATTTGAGTGTTAATCATTTGTGTCGAACTGACGAAAAGTAATTATATAGCCAATGAGTAATTGAGGGTTGTATCAGACCTGTTTCTATTTATATCAATTGCATTTAACTCGAATTAATTAATCTCTTTTATTTTGAAAAGTTGTGCAAATACCCGTGTAGACAAGATGGATAAAGAAAGAAAACTGTTCGATGCTCATTCTTATCACGATATAATAACGGTTGTGAAAGACATTGTTCGCGAAGAGATTGGAGGACTTAAGGATGAGATCGCAATAGTCAAAAATAAATATTGTCAGCAAAATAAAGAAAGTGAGAAAACAAGAAAGGAAATGAGGCCAACACATATAAGCCCACAGTCGACCTACAACAATGAAATTACTCGGTCAGCTTCGGAAAATTTCTTCACCTCTGCCAGCACAATGGGTGTATACTATGACATTGACAAATCAGGATCACAAGCCGATGAGAATCATTGTTTCAAATCGATGGTGATGATGATGATGATGATGATGATGATGATGATGATGATGATGATGATGATGATGATGATGATGATGATGATGATGATGATGATGATGATAATTTTGCGTCCAAGGTCAAATCATTTTTTGAATCCAGCACGCTCCACGGTTTCCATAACCTTATAGGGACATCTATCTGGGTTCGAGTGTTGTGGAGTTAGCCTTGGCAGGTAACTCTTATATTGTCTTGTCTGTTCAATCTTTAGGTAGTCCAGCCCTAATGAGATTCCCCCGACGTCGGAATCTTTTGTTAGACGTCATTAATATTCGTTACCAATAGAAAAAAATAGCATAGGGAATGGTTTATTTCATTGCTGTGGTATACCCTTTGCTGGTTAAAGGCAAAATTGAACAAAACAAATACATAGATAAGCGAACCGATGAAAGTCATTTTTATATTTCAGGCGACGTCGTAAACATTCAGGGGTGGCGGTGGAACGTTCCACCGCCAAAAGTTTACGACGGCGACCGAATAATTCCGACACAACGTTAATCTCATTAGAGGTGAACTACCTTAATATCACAACATGTGCATATGTTGTCAACCGTTCTTAAGCCTATGTCGTTTGATTTGTTATATAAAAACATACGGGTTTTCTGGAATGTGTTTGAGATGTGATCTTCCGTATTACAACGTTTCAGATGGAAGAAAACAGTATAAGGACATTGCCCTAGTATTTTAGAGAACAATAAGTCAGTAGGGGAAATAAAAAATTAAGAAATGTTTTATTCTTGGTAAGTGAGACATCAAAGACTTCATGAGCATTACATTTGTCAAACAAGAGCTGTCACTGTAAGATGACAATGCCCCCGACACCGCTTTGATTTTAAAGTATGGCCAATCTATGTTCAAGGTCAAGGTCATCCAGGGGTCAAGGTCACCAAAGTATGTGCCTACAGAAAGGTAATGTACCAAGGAATGTTGTGGTAAAGTATGAAGCGAATATGTTAATAAGGAAGTTATGGCCAATGTTAAAGTTTTTGGCCGGAATGACGGACAGACGGATAGACGGACAGACGGACGGACAGACAGACGGACAGACGGACAGACGGACGGACGGACAAGTCAAATTTATGATGCCTCCCTATCGGGGGCATAAAAAGGCATTGAATTTGTTAAATATGGTATATATTTTAAACAACGGCTTATTGTTGGAGAGCAGAGAAAAAATTGAAAAACTATTTTTTCGGTAACAATTAAAACAGATTTTAAATTCCTAAAAGGACCATTTCATCCAGCATATTTTTGTGTATTTTTCACCTTCTCTGCTTTAAGAACATATGATCCATTTTTTTCTAACGGTTAGATACTTTCCATTTTTTCTGAACTTGAACAAAGAATATTTAGAAATAATAACTTTTAAAAAATAGGTCACCGAGTGAATTAAAGAGACTCCCTGGTCCAAAATTGCAAAAATTAGATGTCATTTAGATACGTGTACCCACAAAAAGGAGAACAAAACGAATAGAAATTCATGCCCATATATAAGTCTGTCTGAATTCATTTTGTGTATGGTGTAATGACTATAAGCTATTAAACAATGTACACTGTATAAAATTAGTGGACATTAGCGTGGGACTATTAACTGTTTTACTATGAAATGATCCTTATATCGACATGATCTGTGCACAAAATGCGCATATTTTCAGAAATTAATCACAAATGACAAGGATATCTTAGTTTGCCATTGTTGAACTACTTCAATCTTTAACAAAATAGATAAACGAAAAAAATATGATTTCATATACATTAGAAAATGCATTTAGGCTGACCAAGTTAGCTGTTAAAGTAAAGAAAAATGTTGGCGAATACATACCGGGCTGGTTAACATAAGAACTGATTGTTGATTTTTTGTTTCTTTGTTTACAGGGGCCTTTTTGGCTTTGTCCGTCCAAGTGATTGGGATAACTAAAGACTACCTAGATTTCGGCGTAGTTACTGATATCAGTATTCAATCAGGCAACAAGATATTTCCCGCTCTTACTGTATGCAATAACAGACGGATCAGCACGGGAAAAGTTTTTGGACTGCCTGCTTTCAAGAGACTTACCAAAGAACTTGCATTTGATTATTCTAGCATTACCAAGCGACACTATCTACTCTCCTTATATTATAGCCTTTTGCCAACCGACTTTGAAGACCTTGGCGATTACATGCCTTTGACGATAGCAGTTTCTTCAAAAGGTAAATATACTCGGCAAAACTGCTAAGGCATCACTCAAATTTTTGTTAATATTTTTTAAACGAATCTATGGAATACGTTTAAAATTTGCACATGCCGACTACCACCTTTTGAAAAGAGGCATGTGGAAATTCCATAGTGAAAGCTTCTGTTTGTTCTGAATTATTCATTTTATTGACTTTTCAATAATGATACATGTACCCTTTATTCGAAGAGGCTGAAATTTGGTTAAAATAGGAAATTCACACATAACCTTCAAACCTTTTGAATTGGTTGAAAGAGCTCCTGTGTAGAAAAGTTACATTTCTTAAACAAACCGACAGCTTTTACACTTTTGAGATCCCGTACTTTATGCCCGGTGATGTAATGTTACATCACCAGAGTCGCTGGTGTCAGTGTTCGCGTCGACGGCGACGTCGGTTACGTAGACTAAAACTTATCGGTCTATATCTTATGAACTGTATGAGATGCAGTCTTGATATTTCATACATAGATAGTTTCCACCAAGTCTTTTCATTTGAGACCACGACATTTGACCTTGACCTTGAAATATTGTCCTTTTCTTTTAAAAAGGCGCGTCTATTTGATCTACAGTGTCCGCGAACGGCTCTTATTACATTAGATAAGGATAAAAAAAGATCACAAGTTATACGACCCGAAAACTGTTTTGGTGCCCTTTTTGTATGACACGGTCACATAAGAAAGAAAACTTACCATAGTTTTATGGTTGTGTGCAGAAACTTATCGGATAAACATAATATGCCGAATATTAAATCTAAATCATTGACAATTAAGAAGATGTGCAATTTTAAAAAGTGATGCGTTAGAACTTTTGCTAAGTATTTAAAGGATCCGTAATAAACTTCGTAAGTCGTCATTCGTAGGAATAGACATGTGAAAGGAAGTAGGAAACACGAAAATAGAAAACGGAATAATGGGTGTCGTGTCTAAACACTCCAAACAAGAAATAACCAATGGCGTAGATAAATGAAGCGAAAACGTTATAATGTCCCATTTGTAGGAAGATATATTTGACAGAGCATGGTTGTCTATTGTTTTGCTTCCGAAAGGGCGGACATACTAATGTCGCCACCATTTTGTCGGTCTGTCCGTCTGCCCTTCAGTCCTTCACAAGCAATTTCTCAACAACCGATTGGCCAAATGTAAATGGAAAGGTGATATATATCTACGTATTCAAATTGATCATATATATGCTCGAGATATTTTAGGATTTTGAATATTTGAATATGAAACTTCATAGGTGGATAGATCTCATCTTGAAGGACACAAGAACCACAACTCTACAGTTAATATTGATGGAGTAATTGCCCTTTTTGAATTTCAAATTTTTGTCCAGAGACAAATAGGCAAGGTAGAATCATTAAATGTTTCACTTTATCAATTTTACTTCTGCACGTGGAAATGTTCAACATAAGAAAAGTAAAATATTTGAGCCAGGATCTGGAAAAAGGTCTTTTAAGGCGTTTGAGCCCAACCTGGTCGCAGACAAACCTGCGTATACACGCAGTCTGATCAGGAACCATGTTGTTCTCGTATAGCTTTTTCGTGGCTTGTAGCAACCATATGAAAGTAACATGGATCCATGCCAGACTGCATCTAGGCACAACCTGATCTTGAAACATAGCTGTCCTCGAATGCTATAAGGGACATTTTTCCAGATCCCGACTCATTTGTGTTATTGCAGATGCCGAGATTAAACCAATACCCTACCACGGCAGTTGTTACTCTGTGAAAGCTCTGCCTAACACCACAGAGTTAACGATTGCATACAACCTTCACGTAAACTATTCTGTCAACTTTAAAGACATCGAAAAAGAAGCGGGCTTTACTGTCTACTTTTCTGATCATATGCTGTCCGAAGACAAGGCGTTGGACGACCCAGTGTACATGATTAGTGTGCCTGCCGGTCACACGATTGTCAGCACAGTCTCTCATGATGTTTATAATCGTCTTAATGGGAGTTACGCACAGTGTCAAGACGCTGAACACTTATTTCTTGAACGGACTGGACTCGACTATAGACAAAGACTTTGCGTGTCTGAATGTCTTTTCAGAGCTATAATGTCGCAATGCGGTTGCATACCGGTATTTTTTGACGGTAGATATTCACCGTTCTTGGTCAAGGCAAATATAACTGGGAATCGCTCATTATGCGTAAATGGAAGAGACACGGTGTGCCAAATTGGGGTTGAACGGAACGAACGGATCTGCGACTGTAAACCAAAATGTCATGAACGCATCTATAGTGAGGTGATCAAAGTGATCGATGAGTACGACAAACAATGCTTTGATAAATTATTTATAGAAAAATGTAAGCTGCTTGAAAACCTATCATTATCTATTAATCCTTTAATATCCTATGTAAGTGAATTGTCAAAAAACGACACTGCTTTTCTAACCATCGTTTTAGATAATTCACCATACACAACCTACAATCAAAAGCCTCAATATCCGTTACTACGATTCTTGTCTGACATTGGTGGTACCATGGGTCTCTATCTTGGAGCTTCAGTTTTAACCACTTTCGAGTTTCTGCAAATGGCTGTATCAGGCATTTCGCATGTGCTGAAAAAGATGAAGCAGAAATTATTTACGAAATAAAGACCACAAGATGAGGACTGACCAAAATGTTCGTGGAGTTTTATCCAAATTTTAAGACACTTTACCCGATTGTTTTAGTGCACTTGAGTTATGGTGGTCACTCTTTATCCAAACGTCTATTCACAATTTGATGTCATACTCTATCATCAACAGACGAAAGCAAGTTTAAATCAACCTAAGTCAAAACGTGTATGAAATTCCTCGATGAGTACGATTATGGTATTGGTATTTTGTCTATATTTATGTATGAAAATGAAATAACTAGGCTGCAGAGGGGGTTCGTTTGAACCCCACGAACCTCCCCTTGATCCGCCACTCTTTTAATTGGTTTGTCTCTTCTTTGTCCCTTTCCCAAATGGTGAAATGTTATACTGACCTAAATTCAGAGATATGGCTTACTACAATTTCAAGTGAATAGAAATTTGCAAACTTTGTGGACGTTATGGAAATGAAGAATTTGCTTGTCACAAGTTCTGTCTTTATTTCCACAATGTTTCCCAGTATGTTTAGGGCATCCAAGAGCGTCTTAATGTGGAATATGTTAAAGAGTATATATATCATAAGTGTATTCCTCATACACAAATCGAACCAACAATTTTTTATTCCTTTTATCACGAAGTTACTAACAACTTAGCGTAGTGTTTTATAGTGCTCATGGCAAATAGTTCCAGCCTAAGTTGCAGAGGTCCTGCTAATCATAAAATAATATCGACCAAAGAGGTTGAAAGTGGCGTTACACCCCATTAATTAATCATAGAATTTGATTTTTTTATTTGGTTTAACGCCGTTTTCAACAGTTATGGTCATATTGCTACGGCTGGAGCACCCAACATGGATTTCTAGTACTTCTCACACTAGTACTACCAAATATCACCCATTTTCTATCTAACACGATTGATACACACACATTAGTGAGCAAACTTAAAATGCATTTCAACTTTAAAATGTCGTTCAAGTTATTTTTAAACGTGACCGACAAATTTTATTACAGGCTTTAAGGTACATTTTTTCAGAACCAAATTCACTTGTGAAGAAGATCAACAGTTCGTGCCTGTTAAAGGTAATCAACCCCTATTGAGATTCACTGGACGTGGGAATTTTAATGCCTATTGAGATTTACTGAACGAAGGAACTATTCGGGAGACATCGCAAACATTTCCATAAGTTTCCATAAGGCCATTTTCCTGGGACCTTAATTTCCAATGATATTTTAGTACAAATAGTTACACAAAAGGAACGTGTTTTGCCGAAAAGTCTGAATCGAACGGACCTTTGGTTTGGTGCATATTGTATTTTGAAAGTGGGTGAAGTAATTCTATTCAGGCGCTACCCAAGGTTCTTATTCATCTATTCTATTACGTCATACAACTTCCGGTCTCAAATGAGATGTGCGGTGAAACTGTGTATTGATTCTTCAGTGCGATTTTACTACTCGGAGGATACGGACGTGTCCACGCCGAGCTTTAGCACTGTAAATCTCGTAAGTCTGTTACTATTCGTAGTAACTGAAAAAAAGTTATTATTCGAAATAACAATTATTCTGGCCGATATTGTTATTCGCAATGATATATTTTATGAATATTTAGTGATTTTTATCACATTTTGCGACTTTCCGCAATCCGTCATAAATTTACGACATTACGTATGCACGTGTTTTCAAAAACAATGGCGGAAGTTCAGGTACAGGCCAGTAAACCGACCGCTTCTAAGGCGGCTATTTCGTCTAGGACGACAAAAACAGACGAAAACAAGGGTTCGCATAACACTGGAACCAATTGGAACCAATTCTTCGTCCGAATTGTCGGGTAAAACCCATGTTAGGCCCAAAATTACTCCCGGGCCGAAAGAAACTCAAGCCATCTCGAAGGAGGTGTTGCAAATCCTTCGCGAAATGAACTCGCATGTAACCACACAAGGTGCACGCATTGAAAAGCAAGAAAAAAGACTCGAAACTTTGTTTAATCGTTTCAATGATTATTTCGCCGAACCCGAACCGTACTATGACGAGTCCTACTCGTGTGAAGAGGTTCAGTCTTATGACGATGGGGAGTCCGATTTTCTAGAGCCTGGTGGACAAATTTCAACAATGTGAGACTGTTAACTCAGAAATTAACATTGACTTGGCTCAATTTGTAAACACATCCTTCAGAAATGGTTTGCCTGATTACAAACTGTGTGATTTTTTGAAGGATACACACCGCCCACAAAATTGTGACGCTTTGGTAAAAACAAAAACAAGGGTATTTGGAGGTTGCTGAAAATGAATTCGCAAACGGACGACCTGCGTATGCAGTCAATTCAGGAATTGTTGGTTCAGGCTACCAGTTGTGTCGTAAAAGTGGCGGACAAATGTGCCGAGAAATTTGATGGTGAAGATGTAGAATGGATTTCTTATGCCATTGCTTTAATGGGTCACATGAATAAGATGATAAACATTAAGCGTAAAGAGACCCACAACCCCGACTTGGACTCCAAATATCACTATTTAGCCTCGTCATATCTGCCAAACACAGAGTTTCTTTACGGTGACAATAATCACTCTGTTGTAAGTTGTACGTTAGGTTTGTGCAGTCATTCAAAGATGGCGACAACGATACAGTATGAGAGGTAGGTGTCATAGTTTTTCATTGATAAATTTCTTAAACGGTCGTGCCTTGCCTTGATACTGATATCATTATACAGGGGAAATGTATACCTATCAGCGATTCTATATATCAAATTACCAGTGTTGTCCTATCGTACTCAGTCGTTGTGCAAAGACAGCCCAACACGGAAAAAAATTTTCGAAGCGAGAAAGTTGCCCTTTTAAGGATGATTACATAGTAATCCGCGAACTAGGGAACAAACTATTGCTCTAACTTGGATGTTTTTAACATGCTCTTTTCTATGGTTACCGTTATTTTACACAAAAATGTCCAGAATGTCCACAAACACCGTGTTTACTAAATGGCCAAACAACGGTGTAGTCCCAGTGAAAATATGCAGACACAACGGTGCAGTTTCTGTGTTTTATGTACGGTGTGGTTATATTTTCATAACAAATTGTGAACGGTGTAGACATAATGCAATAGTGAACGGTGTAGACTTGAAGCAATACAGAACGTATTATTTCTCGAATGATAATATATTAATGTTTAATGATAACGTTTTCACGGCTGAGAATCATGTTTTAAAATTACTACCGAAATTCTTTAACAATTATGTAGATATGTGACTGGCTTGTAACTGCTTTGCAGCAAAGGTGACAATATGTCTACAAAATATACTTTAATCAGAATATAGAAAGAATCTAGAGTCTGTCGGCGTCTGTTTTTTTTTTTTTTTTTTCTTTTTTTTTTTTCAGTTCCATGCTGTTGACTTGTTACTATTGTCATTTCAAAGGAAGTTTCGAAAAGGTTGTGAAGCATTCGGAACAGGACCATTCCAGCCAGATATTAAAAGTGCGCAGGAGGGAGATCAATGATCAGACACATCAAACAGGTTTGAAAACTCTGAACTTCAGTATAATTCCGAATATTATCAAGAAGTCAGAATAGGACGTCATCCCCATTTGCGAGCATAGAATACACAAGATAGACCTCATCAACGTAGAAAAAAGGATTTTGGGGTAACAATCTTTCTATCGATGATATCCCCGATTTTAAATGCATGAGTCCAGTACATAAAAAATTACGAAGTTCAACACCCCATAAATTCGTTCAAAAAGCTCCGACCTTAATTCCTGATAATTCCATTGGACGTAGGCTACTGAAACAGATGATACGGATAGGACTCTTCTCTTTCCCCACGAGACATAAAAACGCTGGCTGAAATGAACAGTTTGTTCCCAGATGTGATTAAGTCATTGAGAAGCGTTGATAAACTTGGTAATTGTTTATCTTGGTCAATGAAGGTCGGTTATCGATGGAAAACATTGCATTTCATTTATTTATGGATGTAAGTTCTACTCTCTTGGAAGTACTTCAATGCGTTTTACTCCAATAGTCAAACGGTTTTGGCGAATAGAATATTGTCTTTTTCATTGCAAATGGTTACATTTTATGAGTGGGCCCAAAAAGTCTTGGTCAGAAAATTGTCAATCCTGAAGAAGAGGTTAATTAGGTATGAAAATTCCTAAATGAATTTTGCAGTTCCGTAATTCTATTTTCAAGACTTAATTACTTTAAGTCGAACAAGACGAAAAAAGGCCCAAATGTTTATGAAACAAATTTATAATTTATGTTTTGTTATTTATATTTTTTTTGTTGATGGAATCCTTTATTTTTTATAAAATCAGACTTTTCAATGAGGGGTCAATTTGAAAACTAGATACATGTCGATCAATAATTATCATACTCATTGAGTTGAAATCATTTCATTAATCACAAGAATTGATTGTTATAACCAATTAAAACAGTTACAAAGAAAAATTCAAAGCCAGAACCGAAATTTTGAATCTACAAATCAAATGGACGGATGAACAAGAAACTGGACATTGCACCCACATCTTAGGGTAAGACATGGCTCTAAAATGACTGTTATCGTATGACTTGTTTAATATTTTGTGATGGTATTCCTTGTGGTTATCATGTCCGGCAGATGTGGTTTTTTTTTCAATAACAAATAACAAAAAATGTCTTCTGAAAATCAAATTAAACATACATTGAACTGTTTTAGGCTTATGTGAATGAACAAAAGAGAAAACGGCATATTTCCTTAACTTTTGTTTTCGTTTACTTTGAGGATGTCGGCGTTTTTATCAAGGGAAAGAACAGCGTTTTAAAGACCAAAGTATTTGAGGGAGATAAATCAGATGTGCAGATGATCTGCTAGCGGTTAGAGCCAGTTCGCCCTATACAACATACCAAGTCTACACCGTTCACAACTTGTTGTGAAAATAATAACTACACCGTACATAAAACACAGAAACTGCACCGTTGTGTCTGCATATTTTCACTGGGACTACACCGTTGTTTGGCCATTTAGTAAACACAGCGTTTGTGGTCATTCTGGACATTTTTGTGTACAATAACGGTAACCATTGAAAAGAGCATGTTAAAAACATCCAAGTTAGAGCAATAGTTTGTTCCCTAGTTCGCTGTGTACTATGTAATCATCCTTAAAAGGGCAACTTTCTCGCTTCGAAAAAAGTTTTCCGTGTTGGGCTGTCTTTGCACAACGACTGAGTACGATAGGACAACACTGGTACTTGGCTATATAACACCGTTAATAGGTATACCTTTCTCCTGTACGATGATATCAGTATCAAGACAAGATACGGCCATTTAAGAAAATCATCGACGAAAAACTAAGACAACCACCTCTAACGATTTTCCACGGACGCCATCTTTGATTGACCACTCAAAACTTCCGTACAAACTACACAAATCTAACGTACAACTTACAACACAGTGATAATGACGTCAACAAGAACGTGAAAGAAATAAACGACCTCAACAAACTTGGAAAGTCATCTGGTCGCGGGGGATATCCACGTAGAGGATATCAAAGAGGTTCGTTCCGTGGTCAACGGTTTCAACCCTATAATCAAAAAGGAGCGTTCATGGGAAGAGGCTTCGACCAGAGTAGTCGTAGTCGTCAGGATGCAACGACTTCAAAAAACCAGACAATGTCCCCCAAGAAATAGATACTGTGAGTGTAAACCAATTTGAAGCTGGAAGACTTAGGTATTTTTTAGAAAATTGGAAAACATTAACTTCTGATCATTCAGTGTTAGATATTGTTCAAAATTGCCATATTGAATTTCATAAAGGCGCAAATCCCACTAAATCTTATCATTCAGAAAGAAAATTTTCGCCGACTGAAAATGAAATTATTGATAATGAAATTCAAAAGCTTTTGTCCATGAAAGTTATAACGGAAGTTGATCACAATCCAAATGAGTTCATATCTCCTATCTATGTTGTTCCTAAAAAGACGGTGAATATAGAATGATACTTCATTTGAAGGAATTGAATGAATTTATTGAGTATCGCCATTTTAAAATGGACCATTTCGAAACTGTTTTAAAATTGGTGAAACCAGGTATGTTCTTTGCGTCTATTGACATCCGGCATGCATATTATTCTATATTCATTGCCCCTGAACATCAAATCAAATTAAGATTCATAAAAATGGCAGAGTCTATCAGTATCGAGCTTTACTAAATGGGATTTCGTGTGCGCCCAAACAATTTACTCGTCTCATGAAACCGGTGTATGCATCTTTACGCATGCTCGGTCATACTCTTTCTGGCTACATAGATGATTCGATTTTGATAGGTGATTCTTTTGCAGAATGTGAAAACAATGTTTCTGACACAGTTAGTCTGATGTCAGGTGTAGGATTTATTCTTCATGAAAAGAAATCTGTCTTTATCCCAATCACCTTTCTTGGCAATGATATTGATTCAGTTGCTATGATTGTTAACAGCTGAGAAAGTAGCTAAATTGTGACCAAAGCATGCTTAGATTTGTATCAAAGAGATTGAGGTTATTCAAGAGGTTGCTCGCGTTTTAGGCCTTATGGTTTCTTCTTTTTCTGCAGTGCAATTTGGTCCATTACATTATAGAAACATTGAAAGAGCAAAGACTTTAGCATTGCAGGAGAATCATGGTGATTATGACTCAAAAATTGCAGTTTCTTCATAAATGAGAGAAGATCTCATTTGGTGGATTGACTATCTTCCGTCTCAAAATCGAAACATTTGTCATGGAAATGCTGATAAGATCATCACTTGCGATGCATCAGGATCAGCTTGGGTGCTGTATGTGAGAACATTGAGGTTGGAGGCCGTTGGTCTTCTATTGAAGCAAATCGTCACATTAATTACCTAGAATTGCTTGCCATTAGCCACGCTGTACAAACCATTTGCAAGTCAGACAGTAACATTAATGTTCAAGTAAGGTCTGATAATACCTGTGCAGTCTCCTACATAAAGAACATGGGTGGTAAAATAGAAAGCTTAAATTCCATTACCAAAATTATTTGGGAATGGTGTATTTCAAAGAAATTATGGCTTTCAGCAACGTACATACCAGGGGTAATTAATGAGGCTGATTTGGCTTCAAGAGAATTTGATGACAGCACTGAATGGATGTTAAACAAAAGCATATTCAATTTAGTTGTAACAGAATTTTACTATGTTTGCATCCAGGTTGAACAAACAAGTTGAAACATTTGTGTCATGGAAGCCTGATCCCGATGCATTTGCAGTTGATACTTTTTCTATGAGGTAGGCAGATAAACTGATTTATGCCTTTCCACCTTTCAGCTTAATTTGTCGTGTTGTACAGAAAGTTCGCCTAGACAAAGCAGATTTAGTCCTGGTAGCGCCTGTTTGGTTAACACAGAAAGGTATACAGCAGTTTTTCAGATGCTGACAATGGATCCGTTGATCTTGAAAGTAACGAACGATACACTGAGAATCCCACAATCGAACAAGGTACATTCCTTAGCAAACAAACTACACTTGATGGTATGTCGCACATAAGGCGATCCTTTGAAAGCAGACATTTATCGAGCAAATCTGTCGAAATAATCATGGCATCGTGGCGACCTTCCACTAAAAAGCAATATGCCTCATATATTAACAGATGGGTTCAATTCTGTTCTGAAAGGCAAGCAGATAAATTTCAAACCTCTTTTGACTTAGTTATTGAATTTCTAACTCAACTGTTCAATGATGGATCCTCTTATGAAACATTAAATTCTGCGCGTAGTGCTTTATCCAATGTATGTTAATTTATAGATGGCTACAGTGTAGGGACACACCCATTGGTAGTTCGTTATAAGTCGGGTGTTTTTAATCTACGTCCATCCAAACCAAGATATGCATAGACCTGGGATGTCTCAAAAGTTCTGTGTTATTTAAAGACGTTGCCACCAGTGAATAAGTTATCTTTAAAATGGTTAAGGTACAAGCTAGTAACATTAATTGCGTTGACTCAAGCAAGTCGATCTCTTTCAATTAGTTTATTAACTTTAAAGGACACTCAAAAAGATGATGCATCATATATGTTATATTATAGTGGGTTGTTAAAACAAACTCGTAGAGGGAAAAGGAACCCTATTTTGATATTAAAGAAGTACACTCCAGATAGGAGAATATATGTATATAGTGCCTTACAAGAGTACATTTCAAGAACAACTCTAAGACGGAATGAAACATCGTTATTTCTACTCTATATCAAGCCATATAAACCAGTAGTTTCAGTTACAATCAGCAGGTGGATTCGTGCTGTTTTATCGATTTCGGGTATAGACATCAGTAAATTTAAGACACATAGTACACGATGTGCATCTACATCCAAAGCCAAACAATTAGGCATATCTACGACAGAAATACTACAGGTTGCAGGATGGGGAACGGACAGGACATTTGCCCAATTCTATGAGAAACCTATCGAAGATGGAAGAGCCTTTCAGGAGGCCATTCTTCAATAAACAGATAACATGTAAGTTATAATTACATTCCTTCCTCAATTTCTACCTCGTAGTACAAAAAGTTGTGTCTTAAGTGTTAAAGTCTCATTTGAGACCGGAAGTTTTATGACGTAATTGAATCCCCCCCCCCAAACAAACTAGACTTACCTGGAAGTTGAAGTTTGGTTGGGATTCTATGTAGTCATATAACAACTGAAGGGATCAAATGCCCTCCCTTTTTTCCCTCCCTTTTATTTCTCAATGATAGAGGCTTGTTTATGTAAGTTCCATATCCAGGTGTAAGTGTTTTCACATTTGATCTTTGATCGACAAAACTTTATATTGATCGTTTCGAAGACTGGCGAATCAATACACAGTTTCACCGCACATCTCATTTGATCCCTCCAGTTGTTATATGACTACATAGAATCCAAACCAAACGTCAACTTTCAGGTAAGTCTAGTTTGTTTGGGGGGGGGGGGATTTTCTATCTAAATGTAAATAATTGGCGATTTTTTTAAACATTATATTATGTTTTGTATATGAGCCCATGTCAAGATGACATGAAATCCATTAGTTTGCTGCCGCGGCCTTAGCGCAGTTGGTAGCGCATCTGACCCTCATCCGAGAGGTCCCGGGTTCGATACCGGCCGCGGCTAATACCCTTTCTAGTCTACCTACCAATTCTAAAAAAGTGGATAGAAAACATTTTCGTAGGCATTTTTTGAACATGGAGTTTTGATGTATTATTTGCAAGGTATAAAGCTTGCCTGATTTGCTTAGACCGGTAGTCGCCTCCAGTCGGCCGTATTAAGGTCACAAAACAAGGTCAAAGGTCATTGGGTGCAAAATTCACATAAGCCCCCTTTAAATGCGTATAACTCTGTCAATTATATGTCTAAATGCACGGAAACGGTTTTAAATGAAAGCCCAATTAATTGTCTTGCATATAAAATATAGTCAATGATACTTTTCTCATTTGCACATTCATTAATATTTGGCAAAATGTAAAAAATGCCAAAAAATGTGCAAAATTTGAACGCTGTGTAAATGGAAATCATGCTGCATGTGAAAAATTATTGCGATTTCAATTACACAAACACGTTCAAAAATGTCTATAAACCCTAAGAAAAAAAATAAAATCAAGTTTGGTGGTGAAAAGGCACCATTTCTATATGCAGGTACAGCTCACAGTCAGCTGGGGTCAAGATTTGTAACGATCATTTCTTTTACACAGTGTACACGGCATTTCAACAGTATTGATGGAACTTAAATGATATCATTTCTTTTGTCTGGATATTGAATCTAAATAGATCATATTAGTATATACCTGCAATAATAACATTTAGAACAATGACTTTCACGGTGTAAACGTTTAAAAAGTGAGTAAGAGTTACCCCACCCACTCAAATAACCTAAGAATTTGGTACAATTTACTTTGGCGACCAAAACATTACAAGTAATGTAATGAATAAACATTTAACAATCTAGAACAATTTGTTTTTTGAATAAAAAAAGAAAAACAACTCACTTGTTCGGAAATGGTTGACATGGTTTCACGAAGAACACATAGGCAGGGTTCAACACTAAGGCACGTCCGACAGACATTCACTGCCTGTTGCTTCGTCCGGGCTAGTAAGACCCGCAAGATGCTAGCCCGACTGGTCGTCCTTACTCCAAATTTAAAATTCACTTTCACCGTAATTGAAACGGAGGATACATTCATTTGAGATTTTTTTAACTTAAATTTTCTTCGCTTATTTAGAGGTTTCCTTTCTTGTTTGTATACTTTTTTGTAATATCCGCTAAGGATGCGCATGGGTAAGGAAGAGATCATGAGAAATGTGCATAAATGGGCGGACCTTATTATCACCTGACGTCTTGAGTAGGTGATCGGGCAAATTAATCAGAGAAGAAACTTCCGAAACTTACAATTGCGCTGAAAACGATGGAAAACGCTTCAAAATTTTCTGATAGTTAAACCAATTTCCTACAAAAACAGAATATGTTTTATATTTATTCCTGTGTGCAAAATGCCTTTATTGATTATTTTTCTAACCCGATTTGACTTGTTTCAAAATAGACTCGTCCAAGCACCTGTCAAGTTGAAAAAATTACTGCCTGAGGAATTGATCAATTAACTTCATTTAGAATATCCCTCTAGGGCAAATGTAATTTACTCATGATCTGAGAATCGCTTTTTTAAGTGCATGTTTACTTAGAATCAAGGACTCAGTTGCTCTACTTACGTTTTGAAGGAAACTTTCGTAAACAACCGATAGTCAAAAGAACTATCGTGATATTTACCAACTTTTAAAAGTTCTATCGACCTATCGCTATAATAAGGTAAAATATTGCGTTACAGCCATAAGTCGACAAATCGTTTCACAACCATTTCTCCCAAAATGGAAACTTTTGTTCAGGGCTAGCGCACATCTGGTCCGGGCTCATCATCTGGCAGCAGCAAGCCCGGCGGTCTTGTAGCCAAAAAAGTTAATGTTGAACCCTGATAGGCCTAGGCCTAGGCCTACTACGCCTCCCCACCTCTAAATTCTGATGGGTTACTGTACACTAAAAAGCCTCAGACTGGAAAGACTGGATGCATAACTACAATCCATTAGACAAAGAAAAGCTTATTCAATAAATAAAAAGATGATTGGCATAGTAACTTGTTACGTTCAGGCCCGTAGGAAGAGGGGGCTTGGAGGCTTTGCCCCCCCCCCCCCTCATGGCCAAAAATGCCGATTTTTCCTTATTTTACGCGACATTTTAGAGAAAATCAAATTTAGTCCGCCCCCCCCCCAATATTCAGATACAAGAGCTTCAGCCCCTCCAATATAATATTGCTTCCTACGTGCTTGACATGTACATGTATGCAGAAGTAGCAAAAATGGCATTTTCTTTTTATTGAAAATCGACTTTTGGTCAAACTTAAAGATATTTTTTTGTTTTCATAGGAACTGAAAAAGTAGGTCAATTTCATCGATGCGATATGCCATTAACTTGTACCTTCATATTTATTGCTTAACTTCAGAGCGTGTTTATAGATTTAAAGAACAGAGTGGGATCAAACACCAAGATTCCAAAATATGCAAGAGAGATCTTCAATATTTTAGGCAGGTTTCAGCTAAAAGCAGTAGAAAAATGATATATTTTATGAAATCAGTACTGTTAATGATGCATTAAAGCAACATCCGGCATTCAATTCTTTCTAGCATTGTGCTATCTTGAAACAGTAGAAGCGGGTACAGGGGAGAAAAATATAGAAACTGATGGATTTTTCTCAATAAGTGTTTTTCAAAAAAATTAATTTTGATTGTCTGGTCAAAATTAAGATTCAATACAGCAGTAGGTGGTCTCAGGGCAATTCTTGTACTAGAAAGTCCCACAATTCAATGACCTAGTTTGATAAGATTCGAGTGGCTAGAACCTTCGTTCACTCATCCTTCCATAGGCCTACACATTTCACAAGTGAAAACACTTTTAAGGACAAGCCAGACAATCGTTCTTTTATGATCCAGGCACATCCGACAGCTGTTTCCACTATGAACCATTTTTTTAAAAGCAATATAGTCTGTTTCTACGGACAATTGACAGAAAGTACGTCCACAAGAACCAATGGAATTATTTTCAAAATGTGTTGAAGAGCAATTGTCTTTAGTTTATGGCGAGTCCTCTTCTTTTTGCTACCACCAAACTCTGGCTAAGACATCCAGTGATGCAGGAATGCGGGAAGTGGGGGTGACTAAGGTGAGAATTGTTTAATGGCTGCTACCGTAGAGGACTTTTATAGATCAAGTAATAACGATTGGCAAACTAGATGGAAAAAAGTATTGTATGGAGTTCGAAGAAGTGGAAAAACAAAAACGTTTTAATACAAATATCTGGTTCTGTCTGTGCGAGGCTCAAAACGTTTTGATCCCCCATTAACACACAATGGCAGATTCATAACACACAATGGCAGAATCACGGTACAGATTTGAGACTAGGCTCCCCAACTAGCACCTTCACGGTGCTCTGTGTTATCAGTCACACATCTCAGTCAGTATCAGTCAAATGGAGCCTAGTCCATGGACTAGGTATATACTGCAGGTTAAAGTGCATACCCACTTTAACGTGTTTTTTTCTTGGAAAGCAAATCTATTGATAACATTGTTTGAATATTTCTATAATACTATAAACGTGATACTGTATCATAAAAACGAGAAAGCAGGAACGCTTTTACTGGACCACCAGTTCTCGAAGTGTACGTGACGAAAATTATTCTTTAGCTAAGTTTGATTCAGACCAGACAGTCTATGTACATGTAGAACTTAGTGTGTAGCCTGGGTCCAGTCATCGGTATACAATGTGAAGAATATGATTCAAAGACATTAATATATGTAAAATTGTGGTACCTGTGAACAGGAATAGAGAAACAGCAAGACATTGTTATACTAGAATCCAGGCTAAGTTGCATGGTGCACAGCATTATCTCGAGAGAATACCCTGAGTCAACTTTAAAAACTTTAGAGATCACGAAACAAAACTGTCATGCGATTCTAGACTTTAATCGTACTCCAACCCTTTCAAAAAAAAAGGTCTCCCTAAAAGCGCTGTCAAATCTGGCAGATGATTAAGGTATTCCACCCGTTATAAGATACCAAACACTTTGTGAATTTTTTCCTCCATCTTCAGCATGTCTCGTTACAGTGCAAGTCAATACCTTGTCAATTACCGTTGCCACTGATGACGCCGAAGATGCATGATATATTTTGCATCTATTGACGTATGAAATATATCATAATAGTTATGCGACGTAAATAGTTATCCAAGAATAATGATCAAGCCTTCATCTTTTTGACCTTCTGAAACAATACCTGTTGTTGAGTCTAGCAGTTAAGGGAATAGAAGAGCACGTCCACTTCTTAAGTTCTTTCCCATGGGTACATTCTCAGAAATATTTGTTATTACGTCTCTGATCCTACGAAAATACGTCCAGGTTTTTGTGCCCTTAAACTTCACAAATGGATGTGTATGCTGGGAATCTCTTGCATCGACGAATGTTAAGATTTCCAAGCAATTTGACTTCGAGTTGTGGTCATAATATAGGATTAAGGTATAATTTTTATATGAAAAAACTCGATTTCTGCACAATTGAAATACAAAAGCCATTTTATTTTACTTTTATTTATTTCGGCATTCACATATACTGACCAATCAAGTAAACAACAACACGATCCTGTTCGATTTTCTGAATTAAATCGCATGATCTGAGTTATGATGCAAAAAATGAATGAGGTTTTTAACAAACGGATTCACTTTTTTCGTATGTTTTATGATAAGGCACAACAATACTCGTATACAAATGAAAGATACACATTTGATTACAACAAAAATTATAATTGAATGAAGAGTTTTTAGTTATGTCATAAGTTAGTCAATGCCCAGAGGCATGTCAGGTATATTGTCGTCAGCATACTAAAAAGCAACCCCAGGTTCATAGATTTTCCTTATTTATGTACAAAGAGTTCCTTTGTGCCAACTCCACAACCCATTAGTTGTCAATTAAAATGGTAAAGATTGTGCAGGATGGATTAGCTAGCGATCGTTGTGTCTTTATATTTTAATATTAACCAGTAACACAATGTAACGTTTTATTAAAGATCGAGTGACTTGCATAATTAGAGATACATAAAGAATCATATTTAGTTCAATTTCTAAAACAATTTGAAGAGTATTGGTAACAAAATCAGATAGACCCAAAGACTGAATCTCCTGTTGTCATTAACGGAAGCATGTACATATCTAAGTATATACATGTATATATACATTCATGGGCACTTAAGATCTTCATATCGCATACCATAATCGCATATCAGAACTTCAGTCAGATTTATGATTGTGATAAAAAATAATCCATAGAATGGAATGATCTGTTCCTAATTACATTTTATGTACATGTTCGAATGTTCTCGTAAGGCTACCAGATGTAATCATCCAAATTGCAATAATGAAATTAAACGCTCGGTTTACAAAGTGAAACTACACCATTAATGAAAAAAACATGTTGAAACATAAATACTTACCTTCATTGTCGTATGATCGTATACCTCACGATAAATGACCTGGTAGAGCATCCCAGCCTATTGGCTAGGGCTGCTCTGTCAAGTCTATTATCGCGAGCTATAAGATAGTGAAATGACTACTTTCAGCTGCTGGTTATGCTTAATTTCTGTTTTATTTTGAGTCTTTATTTATTTAATTGCATTTTTAATGACTATGTATTCGTCAATAGAGGCAACGATTTGACTAAGTGATGTCGATATAAGCTATATATAGTTCTAATGTTGTTGTATTAGAGCAATGTTTTTGCCCCTAAAATTCTTATTATATTTTAGGAAAATGCATCGAAAGCTATAAAAATTCATGAAAATATTATTTTTAAACAAAAATTTCCAATAAAACATCGTAAAAATATCGTAGAATATCATTCATGTGAAGTTCGTATTGCTACACCAATGTTTGTGTTTTTAGCTCACCTGAGCACAAAGTGCTCAAGGTGAGGTATTGTGATCGGTCGTTGTCCGTCGTCCGTCCGTCCGTCCGTCCGGCCGGCCGTCCGGCCGTCCGTCCGTCCACAATTTCTTTAAAGATCTTCTCCTCCTAAACCACTGGACCAATCTTCTTGAAACTTGGCAGGAATGATCCTTGGGTGAAGGGCTTTCAAAGTTGTTAAAAGAATTTGATTCCATCAAAGACTCTGGCTGCCGCGGCATGAGAAAAGCGGAAAATAGCCAAATCTTTTAAAAATCTTCTGCTGCCTAACCAGTAGGCCAACATTCTTGAAACTTCACATGAATGATCCTTGAGTAAAGGGCTTTCAAAGTTGTTAAAAGAATTTGATTCCATCAAAGACTGGCTGCCGCGGCATGAGAAAAGCGGAAAATAGCCAAATCTTTTAAAAATCTTCTTCTGCCTAACCAGTTGGCCAATATTCTTGAAACTTCAAATGAATGATCCTTGAGTGAGGGGCTTTCAAAGTTGTTAAAAGAATTTGATTCTATCAAAGACTTTGGCTGCCGCGGCATGAGAAAAGGGGAAAATAGCCAAATCTTTTAAAAATCTTCTTCTGCCTAATTAGCAAGCCAATATTCTTGAAACTTCAAATGAATGATCCTCGGGTGAAGGGCTTTCAAAGTTGTTAGAATAATTTTATTTCATCAAAGACTTTGGCTGCCGCGGCATAAGAAAAGGGTAAAATAGCCAAATCTTTTAAAAACCTTTTTCTGCCTAACTAGTTGGCCAATATTCTTGTAACTTAATATGAATGATCCTTGGTTGAAGGGCTTTCAAAGTTGTTAAGAGAATTTGATTCCATCAAAGGCTTTGGCTGCCTTGGCATGAGAGAAGGGGAAAATAGCCAAACATTGTAAAAATCTTCTGCCTTCAACTAGTTGGCCAATCTTCTTGAAACTTCCCATGAATGATCCTTGGGTGAAGGGCTATCAAAGGTTTTGAGAGACTTTGATTCCATGAAAGCCTTTGACTGCCGCGGCATGAGAAAAGGGGAAAATTGCCAAATCTTTTAAAAATCTTCTGGCTTACTACATGTAGTTGACCAATATTCTTAAAACTTCAAATGAATGATCCTTGAGTGAAGAAACTTTTAAAGTTGTTATAAGAATTTGATTAATATCAAAGCTCTTAGTGCAGCGGCACCAGAAAAAGGGCAAAAGAGCAAACACTTGAAAAGGCTGAATTTTGTTTCATTCTTTTGAAAAACTAAGGAAAAGGGGCTTTATTGCAAAATTCTTAATTTGCTGCTATACAGGTCAAAATGTTTTTTTCAACAAGGCGAAAAATTTCAGGTGAGCGATCTAGGGCCATCATGGCCCTCTTGTTTTGTATTTTTTTTTTTTTGGAAAATTTACCCCACCCACTTTTAGCTATGGCTACAGGGGTAAGCCAAACACTTATTCTGTAAGCAAATATATTTCAGTAAACAACAGGTGTCTAGGCAATTTTTAAGTATAATGTAATTCATCCAAACATACCGTTGGTATTTTTTAGGATTTTTTTACTTTTCGAAAAAACTTATTTTTGTGACTATTTGGCCATTTTTTGTTATATTTATCAAAAATTACAAAAACACAAATTTGTAAAGTTGCATATTGGTGTTTTAAGTGACAGTACAAATCGTCAGCTTTATTTAGGTACCAAAATAATTGTTTTAGCTTAATAAATGTGTAATTTATGGGGTATTTTAGGGGGCAAGTGTGAAAAATGTACCGAATGACCTTTGACCTAGTTTATTTCAACCAATATCGCCTACTAGAGGCGACTACCGGGCAAGCCGTACGTACCATGCCTTGAAGATATCATTGGGCATGGTAGTCGCCCGTGTTCAGAGAATGCCTACGAAAGTCACATTTTTTTACTTTGTAGGCAGACTATTCTGACAAAATTGTCACCCACCAATGGGTTTGAAATCGTTAACCTAAGTGGGCGAGCAGCTGGAGGCTCGGTAAGGGTGTTGTGGTAGTACTGGTTTGAGAAACAACAGGAATCCATGGGTAGGTGCTCCAGCCGCCGCGATATGACCCTGGTAGTTGAAAACGGCGTAAAACCCCAATAAACTCAAACCTATTAGTTTGCTTATGATAACTATTTAAATATTTCGTATTTTATGTAGTTTGTTCATTTTTGTGTTTATTTTCATCTCCCAACTTTGGGCAAAACATCAGCACGTTTTTATAAAGCGGCATATTGGAATAATATCTTTGGTCACACCCAACTTTATTTTATTATAAAAGTATTTATGGGTGCTGGTGCCCCCATATCCCCGCCTATTTTCCTTTTTTATTGATATAAATTACTATATTTTATCCCATTACCTATTTTGTGCGGTAACAGAACGGCGGCCATTTTGTTTGGAGATCGGCTAACTAGAAACTTTCCAAAAATGTTTCTATCTCTAGAACTTCGAAATATAACAAAGTTTAGCTAGGGATTGTTTATTTATGGTTTGAATGTCCCCCTTAGTGGATAGAAGATTAAATATTTGCCAAAACTCGACGTCCGTAAAGGGACTTAAGTACCCCCAGGCCTAAATCCCTTATGATCCACAGAAGTTGGCTTTTAGCATGACACTGTTTCGTTTGTAGACTTTATAAGACAGAACACAAGATTCATACAGTAAATGACATAAATCGATTATCATGCAGCGGTGTAAAAGCATGTAAAATATTTAATGTGGGTTGATCGTATTTACGAAATGATGTGATATTGGGTCGTAATCCAAGCCAATACATATCAGACAGTGCTGAAATGGCACAGAGAAGAACTAGATGCCACATTTTAATTATGTATAGTTAATGTTTTACAGCAAGTTACCCCAAACATAAGTAAGTAATTGTAAATATGTAGCTTTAACAGAATAATATGTGAAATCATTTAAAACGAAAGACGACGTGCATTTTCCCGTATCTTTTGTGACATATGTTGTACATGAATATACTTGATATTCAGTGTAATGTTAATATTGTCGTCTGCAATTCTTTCGGTTTGAACTTGCCTCGAGTGTGCATAATGGAATGGATAACGACTACGGAAAAAATAGTCTCGATTCTGGTTAAATATTTTGCAATAACTTTGTTATTTCTGCGTAAATTGTCAAAAGATTTTATTGCATGTACCCCACCTTACTGGACCCTTTTCTCAGATTTATGAATTTTTGTGGAATCTTTTTGGGTTTTTTTCAACAATTGATCCCAACCGACCTGAAAACGAAATGATAACAGCTACGGCCAAATAAGCCACGCTTCAGGTAGGATATTGTGCAAAAAACTTTCTTATTTATAAATCAATTTTCAAGCGGTTTGCTGCATTTACCGCCTTACTGAGCTCTTTCCTCAGATGTATGATTTATTTGAAAATTCTTAATACTTTTCCCAAAAGTTGATCCAAACCTAACAGGAAACTAATCTGATTTTTTTATCGTTTTTCTTGTCGATTGGGATCATTTCCATGCAATAAGTACAAGTAGGTTACAAGTAAGTCATACATCAGAGGAAAGAGCACAGTAAGACGGGATACAGGCAACAAACCGTTTGAAAATTGACGCAGAAATAAGTTATTGCAAAATGTTTTACCTAAAACGAGGAAAATTTAACTGTAGATTTACCCATCCCATGATGCACAAAACGTTTGGATAAGTGTTAATTGTACTTATAGTCGACACTCGTTGTGTCGAAGTCGGATGGGCCGTCAAAATACCTCGACATTTCCGGAGTTCGACTCATCCGAGTTTGTTCGGTTTCGATATAGTTGATATTTGACCGTTTTTGAAAGTTATCAAGTACGATTGAAATATTGTAGGAAAAGGAAAGAAATTGCTCGTTTCGAGCAATTTCTATCCTTTTCCTACTATATTTCAATAGCTATATTGAATTCAAAATTATTTCGTTAGAAAAAATTATGTCCTTTGATGAGGACGGGACCAAATTTGAACTTCGACTTAAGCGAAATTTCGACTTATCGGATGTCGACATACCGAGTGTCGACTGTAGGTATATTCATTAGAGTGTTATGGAGACATTAATATTAGATTTCATTAAGTTTGAAATGTCATCGTGGTCTGAAAATAGATGGTGAAAATCACTGAGGGAAATACCCGTTATTTTCCCCATCGCAACTTTTCAACAAAATACTCGTAACTGAATCTTAAAACAATTTGCATTTACGACGTTTTTGTTGAAAAGCAGCGAAATGTTATCCTTGCTATGTAACACTCGACACTGTCTAATTATGAACAATTTTGTCGGTGGGGAGTCAAAACCCCGTAACTCCAGCTTATTTAAGCTGTAGTTACGAGGTTTTGACTCCCCACCAACGATTTCTTCCTTTCTCTGTTTCTTGAGCAATACATGATATTGCAACTGGGAGCGTAAAAACAAGCATCGTTTGGGAAAATTAACTCTTTTCCCAAACGACAAACTGTTTGGGTGATCCACTTCAAAAACTGCCACAAATGACTAAATGGGTGTATCTAAAGATGGGATTTGTGTGAAATATGGCACAGAAAATATTGAAACAAAAGGAGAAACTGCTGGTTATCAATGTTTTTCTATGTCTTTTCTATTAGGGACGTCAAATCCAGGTCTTGTTTGGGAAAGGGTTAAATCGTTAGATACATCCAATTGAAAAGGTCTTAAGGTAGTTTATAGTCTCCTCCCTTACGTGTATATAACCATTGTCGTAAAACGCAATTGAATATGGTTTTCCGAAAAAAAATAGGCATTAGTCAAATACAATCAGTTTAAGTTTCAGTTTAAGTTGAATAGTTTGATTAAACTGGCCATTGATACAGAAACGAAATGAATCAATGGTTATGTGCTCTAACCGTTTACTCAATCAATCAATCAATTAATCAACTAATCAATCCACAGTTTTGAACAGTCGTTATCGCCTATTGTGTGTAGCAACGAGTATGTTTGATTCGTTTAGTCTTTTCTCAACAGTGATTATTTTGGACAGTATGTGGAAATCAAGAAAATGCAGAAAACATACGATTGTTATCCTCAGTCACAAAAGTTTTCGTCCTGTCAAAGTGAATTTCATTTAGACAGCAGTCGAGTTTAATTAGCAGCATTTTCGTTTGTAATTAGGTGTAAATTCCGCCCTTGTCGGTAAATTTATCCTTTGTCAAATAAGACATGGTTTTGAAATAAGTTAATAATCATCTTTTTTTGTCTTTTGTCTCAACATATTGTCCCTTAATTGGTATAGATATAATCCATATGTTCATGAACACAAAATATTGCTGTTTAGTAGCTCTCAAATATCTGTGTGGTTTGGTAAGGAGTAAACTTGATCGTAGTGTGCTTATACCATTGCAGGATTACATTTCATGGGAGGAAGAGATTGATGTTTACTGCACATTATTTTGTCACATTTTATGACGATTTTTATACTCTGTACTTTACTATCAAAATAAATACCAATCTTGCATTAATTTATGTTAGTCACTGGCCGACATTGAAGACAAAGGGGCTAGACAAAGTAAAAAAAAAACTTTTGTGTGACATTTTTTTCTGTGAAGATGGATTTAATTTCTTTTTCCTGACTTACTTTGAAGGTTGTTAAGATGGAGTATATTAAGCGTGGACGATTGGAATAAAAAAGATTAACATTAATTTCACACTTACTTCCTGGTATAGTGGCCATGAGGGCACTGTTCTAAACACTGTGAGTATTGCCTGTACTTATGTACCGAATTACTGGTGATGACCACTTTAGCTAATATTTGTGCGAACTTTTTCTGTGAAGAGTCTTTTAATTCGAATTTACTGTGATAGATCTATAAATGAATATGGAATATGTATTGGGATAGCCTCTGAATTATTTAGCTACATCGTGTACACATTATTTTTTACTTTTTATTACATTCCTAGCTGTGAAATCCTGGATTTTCTCAGTGTAATAAATTTCGATATCGTCACTCCAGTGACGATATCACTTTTAAATTTCACTGTAGTAGCCGGGACTATTTTCACATGTTGTGGCAACTTAAAAACTGCACTGAACAGGCCCCTAGGAAGCAATTTCATATGGTGGGGGGGGGGGGGGGGTAAAACCCTTGTCCTGAATATTGGGGGGGGGGGGGGGGCTAATTTGGATTTTCCTTAAATTTTCAATGTATAATTAAGAAAATTCGGCATTTTTGGCTATCATGGGGGGGGGGCTTAGCCCACCCACCCCCACCCCTAGCCCCCCCCCCCCCTGTTCCTACGGGCCTGCTGTTAATTTTTAACCAGGCTATGCTGTGTCTTAAAATCTAGGACAGAATTTACTTAATAAAACTATAAAAATAAACAGATGTGAGAAGCGTTAATACCTTTCCAAGCATCCAGGCAGTGCTGTCAAAGTGGAAACCACAAAGCCAGTCGACGAATTTACACTGTGACATATTCAAACATTGAACAGAGACTGTTTATTTTCACTTCTTGTCAAAGCAACTAAAATACACATCACAGAAGCGATAAAATTTGTTGATGATCCTCTATGCTTAAATCCCTCTAAATCAATAGTTCTCGGCCGAAAATCCCGTGTTTTCTTTCTGTCAGAAATCTGAGTTGTTGTTGTTAAATAATTAAAGTTGTTGTTGTAATAGTCTGGATTTCGAGATAGGTTGTAGACTAGAAGATTTAAATTTCATTCAGATCGTTCTCTATCATTTCATTGCTGTCTTTTTTCATGATTTGAAGTTCTGATATGCTTAATATTTTTTCTCGCTTCAACATTCAAACAAAATGGCGGTCATTTTTTTTTCTAAATACACATAGAACATGTATTTATACGCAATGTAAAGACGCCTTAGATCAGATTGGAAATAAGAATTAAAAAAGAAAAAAACCTAAAAGTGAGGGTTATATTCCCGACATAGGAATGTAATAAATAGATTAACTAACTGAAGAAATGTGATATGAAAATTAATTCACTCGAATGGGGTGAGATGCGGTTAAAAAAACTCGTCCTTCCGGACTCGTTTTTTCAACCGCATCTCACCCCATTCTCGTGAAATAATTTTAATATCACATTTCTCCAGTTAGTTAACCTCTATATATTCAAAAGTGTTTAGAAGGTACATTGTGGATTGATGTATGAATTCATTGAAGATAACCACTTCAGATAACTCTGGCGTGACATTTCTCTAAATCTACCGATGGTCGGAGTTTGCTTCAAAGACAACTTTGTGGTCGATGATTAATAATTTCAAGCCAGAAATAAAATGGCATATATTTACTGTGAGGATTGTTTAAAAACATATCGACCTTACAGTTACCCTGTAGCTTTAATACGTGTATTGATGTACGGATTTAGTAATTGGCACGAATTTGAAGATGAACGAGTTATCGGAGACTGCTACAGAGAATATCGGCGTGACCCATGCGAAATTTGATAATCGAAAAGGCAGAGTCATACCGTAAGGACAATTCTTTTGTTGAAAACTTAAACTTTTACTACCAGTACCTAGAGAACAAACGTCGTCAAGTCATTTCAGCGACTTTCTTGTGTTTTGATTGTGAAAAATACTATTGTAGAAACTGTGTCAGCATACATTCGGGACATTTCACGTTTTCTGAAGACGAAGGGTTTCAATTGAGTAAATGGCGGAAAAATACTGTTGAACTATCACAAAATCTCAATGCAGAGGGAGATCTAAAAGTAGAAATCAAGAAACGTGAACAAACGTTTCTGTGTGATATTGTAGACGTGAGGTGTGAACAGGACAAAATATATTTACACAAACTCTTACGGAACGAGGAAAGGTTAGATCTTTTATATTTTTATCCTGAACCGGACATATATGAAATACGAGGTATATGTATTTTAAATAATAACCAGAAATGGCTCATCACAGACGCTGAAAACAACTGCATTAAAGTATTCATTGTCAACGACAACAAAATGACTCGCCGCATCAAATTGTCATCAACACCACGATTGATAACAGAAATACCATCCAAAGACGGTTCCCGATCTCTTATTGCTGTCAGTTTTCTTTGTAATAAAACAATTGCTATAATGAACATACATTGTACACCTGCAAAAGTCATTTCAAGTTTCGATGTACAAGATTACTGTCGCGATCTGGCCTCCTGCAACAATAAACTCATCACATTGTATGCCCATGTCCCGGATAGGGTGCTTTGCTGCTCAATACGTGTGGTAACTTGTCGGGAGAGATAATAAATGTTATTAATCTTATCAAACGTTCCGATATACGGTTACCACACCCTACTTGTCTATCTGTTCATTCAGAAAGTGATACGATATATATTTGTAATCGATATGAACCAACATGCGTAATCAGTCTGTCACTTGATGGACAAGTGCTACATGTACACTCAGCAGAATTTACATACCCGGGACCAAGCTCAATACATGTAGACAAGGATCAGAATGTCTACGTGATGGGTTTCCTGCTACTGATATATAAACTGCCTGCAGATTTGAGTCGTAGGGAGACGGTTATTAACAGAAACACTCTCGACTATGGAATGTTTAGAGCCATGCGGTTTCACAACGACAAGTTTTATCTGGTGTCAAATGAAGGCCATGTTTACATTATACAATATGATTCTTCCAGTGGAAATGAACAACGCGAATGACGCGAATGTGACATTATCAAACCTGTTCAGAACGGTTGGAGAAGAGAACAGACTGATCAATGAACCTCTGTGGTACAACATTAACCCTTTCCCAAACAAGTTCTGGTTTTGACGCCCCTAATAGAAAAGACAATGGAAAACATTGAGGCAAAATAAGAGACTGCTGCTACTCAGCAATTTCTCTTTTTATTATGCTCCCCGAAAAAAATTCGGGGGAGCATATATAGTCGCCACGCTGTCCGTCCGTCCGTCCGTCCGTCCACAGCCAGATCTCGGCAACCCTTCAATGAAACTGAAACATGTGAACTCCCTGAGATAATACCTAGGGACCTTTTTGCCCGTTTCTTAATTTGAGGCTGCGCCATGGAAAATTTAATGAAATTTTGGACTTATTTGATAAATAGGATGTTCTAGACCATATTTTGTAAATAATGTGTGTACAAAAATCTGTCATTGGAAAAGGGGACTTGATGTATGATAATTTTTATTTTGTGACAAACACTTGTTCGGGGAGCATAATCCGTCTATGACGGCTCTTGTCTCGAAAATTTCTGTGCTATTAAGTGTGTTTTTAGGTTATTTATCCTCGGTTGTCGGACATTTGTGACGCTTCAAATTACCGGCTTCATCCAAAAATAGAAGCGACGTAATGTATACATAATCAAACAAGATGAAACTGAATGATTTTGATTCGATAATTCAAATGTTACCGGCTTCAGCCAAAAATAGAAGCGACGCAATGTATACGTAATGATCATGCAAGATAATAATGAATGATTTTGATTCGATAATTCAAATGATGTGCTATAATTAGATTATGACGAACAAATAGGCTGTTGGTGTATCAAAAACGGCAGAGGTCATATTTGATGGTTAATCAATTTAGACCTCGGCTTTGGAGAGTAGCTACCGTATTGCCTTTTGTAAAATTGGAAAAGCCAACCAATTGCATGTTTTACCTGAAAGACAGTGAAATAAATTTGAGTATGGCATATTGTGTTTTAACTTCATTAATAACTAAATTACAAATAATGACACAGGTCAATGAGCGTATTACCTTTTATAAAGTAATGAATATCCTTAATGTACTCTTTATAACTTGAAATAATCACACAACGCTCTAAATTCTGCTTATTTAAATGAAGACTTTAACCAGGTTGCAAATATATTCAAAGCAAACACTCATTCATACTAAATGGCTTCTTATGCATATTTAGAAGCGACGTGAAAGCCAAAGAGGTATTTGTTAGAGCGAGATTTTGTTATTCAATATTTGTTACGATATCTGAAGATGTTTAAAAGGCATTCTAAAGAGCGAGATCCCAACCACTCAATTGGAGCGTTGTTACTCTATACAAGGAAAAACAACAAAAAACAAAATGAAAAAATGGGTTTACGTCTCTTCTCCGAAAGGGTCGCAAAACAATCAAGAGAGAAGAAAATGCGAACATGAATTTGTGTGTGTTTTTTTAAATTATTTCCTGAGTCAAATTGTATGAAAGCCATATCTTTGTAAATGTGTTTTTGTCGTCTGCGATTGTCTTTAAATGGGAATAGTCAAACAATATGTCGATTGACAAAATGTTCAATAACCTCCAATAAATGTGTACCAATTAATTGTTCGATACAACAAATCGTAACTTTTCTTCGTTTTATTCCTATTTAAAAACACGTCTGCTTCAGTTTTCATTTCGGAACAATCTTACAATGATTCGTTTGGTAAAGTGTTCAACAAATCTCGTGGTTTCTGTTCCGATTTCCCTATTTAGCCCTTTCCCAAACAATACTTTCTTTTGACGTCACAAATTCTATTCCATTGGAATGGATTTGATTTATCATGGCTTACCGTCGTTTGTAACTGATATTGTCATATCGCCACGGCTAGTACACCTAACCGTGGATTCCTGGTATTTCTATCACCATTATTTCCACAATATCCAAACCGCGTTTCCAGCTGCTCCAAATAAAGAAAACAGATTTTGAAAAAATATTGTGGGAAATGAAGATATTGCTTGTGAAAAGCAATTTCTTCATTTTCCACAATGTTTTCTACCCAGAGAGACCAAAAAATTGTAAAATTTGATTTACTTATAATTATTGTCTGCAACATCTTTGAATTTTGACGAATTTTAAATTTTGTCATTTGGCAAATGGAGATAATTATTGTGTCCCTAACCGACATTTTGAAGATTTATTCGCCATTATTTTCATTTTCGAGGCCAAGTTTTTAATTGGACGTCCGAAAGGACGTACCATTCTTATAACCACTTTTGGACAGGCGAAATGGGTTTTCATTACCAAAAAACCCTTTCTCAGACTCAATTGCCAGTTGACCAAAATTCAAAATAGATTTTGCGACCATACAGGAAAACTGTCGTATCTTTTCCTACTTTCTATGTGTTCTCTAACAAATACTATAAGATTCATTGGCCGATTCAATTCATGCCACGTCTTAACCAACTTTACGATCTTTGTTCGATTTAATAATTTTCTTGTAGTTTTTTTGACTTTCGTAATATTTATTGTGTAAAGGGTAAGATCTTTAGAAAGCGATACATGCATACACTTTGGTTATAATGTAAACAGACACTCTATATCATCAGCAGCAGCGATAGCTCAAACGGGAAAGGATTAACCTCGCAACCTTTTTTCAGTTTGAAATTTGGAACGCCGTTGGTTCAAAACCAGTTCGGATTATTTCTTCTGTAAAACGTTTGTTTTTCTTGATGTGTTTACTGAAAACACATTTTAGAATGATTACCCAATTTAATGCACGTATTGTGTATGATAGGTTCCTTTTCTTTGATCATTGTTGTTTAAGTCTTTGACATATTTAAAGGAACGGGGTTTCCACGAGACGTACTTTGGAACCAGGGTTTTGAAATTGATTATCGGGGAGTGAGTTCATTTCGCAACTCGGGTTCGACTCGATGACAAATCGGGGTTCCATCTGAACAGCCGCAGATGAGACACTAGTGAAATCCACCTATTCAGAAAAATAGTTGCTCTTACGAGTTTTTTTTCTCCAGCATCTGTATCACTGATATTCGACAGTATCATGACCTATTTACATACTGATCGATGATCATGACAACAATGATTATTACTAGTATAAGACTAAGTGACAGCGATCTGTATTTATTTCGTTTAAGAGACCCGTTTACGTGTATTGAGCTAAGAAGATGAAGCAATGGGTCTGCAACAGATGGTACCTGGATGATCGTATGAATATGTTTACAGATAGGGACATTGCTATTCTCAAATTTTCGTTGATAATGATATGAAGATTTAAATTGCTTATTGTATTTCATTGCCATTTTCCCGACGGCACGTTCCCAATTTCTTCTTTTTATGCACATCTGTAGATGTAAGGATGCTGTGGTAGTACTTGTATGAGGAATCCATGGTTAGGTGCATAGGCACTTGGATCCAGGAATAATAACAACTTACATATAGTCCTGTATAATATTAATATGAGAAGGTCGGACAGCGGCCATTGTTTCAAGTAACGGATGTTGTTACAAGCGCCTCTGGTTTCCGTCACAGGATAGTTTTATCCACTATGAACAAGGAACCAGCTACTTCCGTTACTTGAAACAATGGCCTCTGTCCGACCTTCTCATATTTATATTATACAGGACTATTGTTATGTAAGTAATTATTCCTGGATCCAAGTGCCTATGGTTAGGTGCTCCAATTCATCTGGTATTTTGTTTCAGGAAAAGTATGTATTGAATTTGTTTTGTAACCATAACCAGGGAAAACTGCTACCGTGTTTTTTTCTTTTTTTACTCTAAACAGGAATAAAAATCAAAGTGCTTGGAGCACTATATTTAGACGCCTCTCATTGATTGAGCGAAATTGTATGTAAATGATCGGCGTTTCATTACTTTATTTCGTTGAATTTGTGTTAAGATCGATTCTAAATCACTGCGGTCGTTTTTTCGCCAACGATGGTGGAGATAGAAGTCGAACAAGAGTGCCATGGTCACAATATACGCCGCCACTTATAAAACTTGAGACAAAAAAGTGACATTGACAAGGATTTATAAATATTCACACAAAAACCTGTAAAAAGTTGTGTTCACAAAAAGGTTTTTATAAATATCCAGTCAAAAACCTGGAAGGAATTGCGTTCACGAGACTGAAATATCATTAAGCCCTAGAGACTAAGATTGAAGGGGGCATAACTCAGGCAAAAATCAATGAACCATACAATCCTTACTTCATGCACATCTACCAATTAAGGTAATAACATCCACCAAGTTTCATAAGGATCCAGTCAGAATCTTAGAAGAAGTTGTGTTGACAAGGCTGCAATTTCAATCAGCCCCAGAAACTAAGTTTTAAGGGGGCATAACTCTAGAAAAAAAATCAATGAACCATAAAATCCTAAATTCCTTCATGCAAATCTACCAATTGAGGTGATTGACCAAGTGTCATTAATATCCAGCCATAAACGTAGGAGGACTTGCGTTGACAAGGCTGCAGTTTCAATAATCCCCACAGACTAAGTTTTAAGGGAGCATAACTCTGGCAAAAATCAATGAACCATAAAATTCTTCCTTCATGCACATCTACCAATTGAGGTGATAACATTGGCCAAGTTTCATTAAGATCTAGCCAGAAACTTAGGAGGAGTTGTGTTGACAAGGCTGCAATTTCAATAAGCCCCAGAGACTAAGTTTTTAAGGGGCATAACTCAGGCAAAAATCAACGAACCATAAAATCCTTTCTTCATGCACATCTACCAATTGAGGTGATAACATTGACCAAGTTTCATTAAGATCCAGCTAGAAACTTAGGAGGAGTTGCGTTGACAAGGCTGCAATTTCAATAAGCCCCAGAGACTAAGTTTTTAAGGGGCATAACTCTGGCAAAAATCAACGAACCATAAAATCCTTCCTTCATGCAAATCTACCAATTGAGGTGATAACATTGACCAAGTTTCAAGAAGATCCAGCCAGAAACTTAGGAGAAGTTGCGTTGACAAGAAAGTGGACGGACGTACGGACGGACGGACGGATGGACGGACGGACAGATGGACGGACGGATGGACGGACGGACAGACGGAGAAGATGACGCCAATATTCGTCCGCCTCCGGCGGCGTATAAAAAAAGATGATTAAAAAGAACAATGTCTGAGTAGAATTCGAACCCATGGCCTTCCGGATATAACATGTGTAAAGAGTACAAGGTGAGTGCTCTGCTAAGTAAGCTATCGCGGCTTTCATTTATGTAGCGCGTTGGCTTACATTTTGAATAAGTTGCTTTGTAGCGTACTTTATAAAATCAATGAAAAGTATAACTGACGACAATACTCATAGTAAACCGAAACAAGAAGACAAAAGTGCTAATCGCATGGCCTTAATTGAATTTGGTAATCAAATTAATAGTGATTATTCATAGCGACAAATCAGTTGTCTTGAAACGGCAATCAAATCAATTTGAAGCCTAAGAAGGATTTTCTGGTATTAAAGCCGATTTCGTATGTCCGAAACCGATCTTATAGAATTAAACACAGAAGAATGAATAAAATATCTTTCGTCCATGTACAATCCCGCTCAATCAATCAGAGACGTCCAATTACAGTGCTCTCAGCACTTTGATTCTTTACCTGTCCTATAAGTAAGCCTACTGGGAAAAATCGAATGAAGGTCAATGTTCCGTCCATGTGATTCTTATCTGGACAAATCTTAAAACCATCGAGATGAAGGAAGATTATTCTTATAATCAGGTTTGTATCCTTTTCTATCAATATTTGTAATATCATTTTATGTTTAAAATTTGATGATCTTTGTTAAATTGATATTATCGTCTACAAAACATTGGATTTTGAATTTGATTATGCCTATAATCCTATCATGATGCTATGGCATACCTTTAGAAACACAAGTGGGAAAGTATTCTAAAAGTTCTGTATAATTTTGCCTACCACAACATGAAATATTGCAGTAGTTTGGCTGTCAAAAGCGTGTTGTTTACAAGACAAACGTTGTAAAACAGTTGTAATACCGTATCAGAACCATTAATTATTTTTAAAACGTTATTTGTATTCGTTGAATTTTCAATTTTTTGAAATACGAATTGAATCTTGAAAATACAATCAATGCTCACAGAGTTATGAATTGTTTTAGTTAAAACGTGATCTATAACAGTGTGTGTATTGATTAGAAAAATTCCTATTCGATATGTTGTATACGATTCCAGATGTTTTGTAAGAAGAAAACTTGTAAAAGTGCAAGCTATATATACAGAAATTTTGATATTCCGTGTAATCAGTGGTCATTTTACATCACTAAACAATTTTGTTAAATAGTCGACATCGATGCACCCACATAATGTCCCGTCATTGGATTTATACGAGTGCAATTGGTATACGATGCGTGTAAGCTTTTTGTCCGAATCTGTATATCTATCGAAACCACATAATAAGTAAAGTGCAGTATTCTTGCAAAAAGTTGATAAGTTGAAGAGAATAATTGAATCTTAAAGCTTCCTTGAAATGGGGGTGTCCTCTTTAAATTCATTTGGTAATACCAGTAAGTATAGCGCAAAACATAAATAGTCGGTATTGTTATTTTGTTATATGATATTTTGCACATGTATTCTATTTCTATAGACCGTGTCTCTGCGACAAAATGACGTAAATATATCAAAAAGAAGACTGAGGTATGATATTTTTTAAACAAGGTTTCAACTACAATACATGTTTGATGATTAATGGCGCATTTAAACAAATATCTTTTATTTAATCTTATTTTTGGTTGAATTGGTGTAGAGAAAAGCGTAACGACAATAGAGAGCTTTTGATTTTATACAAATTGTGTTCTTTAATTACAATTTAATTTCATAATTTCATTTTTTTGGATTGCTTAAAAGTATATCGATTTTCTAGTTACAGTGTAGCTTTATATAGTGTGTATTTTTATAGCGATCTCCATTTAACTATGAAATGACAATTCTCTTTGAAGACAGATTCGTTAAACTAAAATAATTTAGAGGATTTCTTTAGGTGAAATAGGCGTATACGAAGAGAGGATGTCTTAAAGGTGGAACATGTAATTTAACGAGTTAACTAATTATTTAAACGCCGAATAAAAATGGCGCATATTAACTGTGTGGATTGTTTGAAAACATATCGACCTCATAGGTACGATGTAACTTTCATGCGTGTATTGATTTCCGGATTTAGTGATAGGTCGGAATTTCAAGATGATTGGGTAATCAGCAGCCGATTTAGACGGCTATGGAGTACCCGTTCTGTGCAAAGCTTGCTTATCGAAAAGACGGAAACATACCGTATTAACCAGTCTTGCGTTGCAGATTTCAACCTTTACTACCAGTACTTAAACAACAAACGTCGTCAAGCCATTTCAGCGACTTTCTTGTGTTTTGACTGTGAGAAATACTATTGTACAAACTGTGTGAGAAAACATTCCGGACATCTCACGTGTTCTAAAGACGACAAACGCAATGTAAGTGAATGGGGGAGAATTTTCAGAGTCGAAATGTTAGATAAACTAAAGGTAGAAGAAGATAAAAGAGTTCCATTCATGTTACGGGAACATACTTTTCTTTATGATGTAGTAGACATGAGATGTGTGCAGGATGCGCAAGCGTTGACATGCATTTTAGATAAACTGGAATATCACAAGTACACGGATTATCATCGCCTGGAATACCTCTGTGACGATATTGATATAAAAGACGTGCATGTCTTAAATAACAACCACAAATGGCTTGCCACAGATGGAGACAACAAATCTATAAAAATATTCGATGTTAACAACAACAAAATTACTCGCATCATTAAACTATCATCTTTGCCACATGGAATAACAGAAATTCCCTCAACAGAATCTTCACAGACTCTTATTGCAGTCAGTTTTCCATCGGAATTGCAAATAAATATAGTGAACATTAAAAACACGCCATCTCAGGTTATTTCAGTCATCGATTTGCAAGATGTATGTTACGATCTAGCCTACTGCAATAATAAATTCATCACACTATGTGCAGACCATCTAGTGGGTGGTGATGACTTAATCCATGTGATCCATATGTCAGGGGAGATAATCAACGTTATTAATCTTCAAGATCTTCCTGGTATCAAACTGGAGCAATCATACAGGAAGTGCATTTCTGTTCATTCCGAAAGTGAAACTATTTATGTGTGTCAGGCGTATGAAACATCCAGTGTAGTCAGTCTGTCACTTGATGGACAAGTGTTACATTCTGTAACATATACAGACCTAAAACCTCAGTTAATTCATGTAGACAAGGACCAGAATGTCTATGTGATGAGTGGCATGTTACCGATATATAAACTGTCTGCCGACTTGAGTCAAAGGGTTAAGATTATTGATGAAAATGTCGGAAACATTACTTCGATTACAGCCATGAGATTTCACAGCGACAAGTTTTATTTAGCTTCAGAAAGAGGATGCGTTTATATTATACAGTATGATTCGTCCCACAAAATGAACCACGGGGACATGTCGAAATAATCAATCCTATTCGGAATGATAAAAGTGTAGAATGTGTTCAGGGCAATCAAACATTATGATACAGCATAGAACGTGGCGTAGTTTTGTTATTTCAAACCCATGCTCTTTATAATAAATATAAATGGAATCATCTGAAAATATAGGACACCAACATTATCCCCGAACATCTGCATATGCAATTTCCCCAACTTCGACAATGCTGTCTCTTCGAAGAAAAAGCGCTGACGGACTATTAATTTGTGCCGGCTTAAAGGCTACCAAGCTAGGCAGTTGATTTCACCATTTATTGGAAGAAAATCACTATAACAGAATAACATGTTTTATAAAAGATCCACCAAACTCCGCTGTTTTACACGTTTTGACCGCTTTTCTTCACGTCGTTACCTGGATGATTTTCGAGAAAATAAAGATCGGCAATTTCCGTAAAATCGCCACGAAGTGACGTCATACAATGGTTTGACGCCGCCCAAATCTAGAACATGGGGTTTCTGACAAAGATAAAGTGTGCGACTTTTCTGTCATAAAGTGAAGTCTCAGTTTTTATCCATTTCTCGATCGTCAGAGTAATACAGAAAAACTAAAGACCGTTCTTTGGCACATTCCTTCACTCACTAACGACATATTTTTTGACTGTTTTAACATTTTTTCTTACATTTACTAAGGATGAATTCCGTGTTTTGAGTATCGATTGGGAAAGTCACTTAATGACAGAAAAGTCGGACATTTATCTTTGTCAGAAATTTCAGGCTTTCCGGGAAATGACTCATGACTTCCCGTTTTTTCCCGCCATGACGTCATTATTTGGCCAGTATGACGTCATGCCTTCAAATCGGAAGTTTAGCGTTTTTCTGCGGTAAAGATCGGAAAAGGCCAAAATGTCCAATTTAAAAGACGAAATACAAACAGTTCCTATGTTTGAAAATTGTTAAATTGGTAGACTGAAACCGCGTTGGGATCAAAAGCCGTATGGAATAGTTTGCCAGGTCCTAGCTAAAATGTATATTAGCTAAGATCTGAAAAAATGTCCCATGTAGTATTTAAAATCTACATGGATTAAGATCAGCCTGTGCATACACACAGTCTGATTTAAATATTTTCTGTTTCTCATAGTTTCTTCATGAAGTGTAACAGCTGTTAACGAGAAATTTTGACAAATTACATTTATGCACAAATTGGCCTTAATCCTTTCCCAAACGCCAAATTTTAGACGGTTCCACTTTGAAAGCTGCTGAAGACAACAAAATTTATTTCATCAAATTAAAAAGTTGAGTACAATAAAGCATAGAAATATTGAGACAAAAGGAGAAAATGATGGTTATCAGCCATTTCAACTAGGGACGTCAGAAACAAGCCTGGTTGGAAAAGGGTGAAATCATTGAAGTTTGAAGTTGATCGGAAAACGATCAAATAGGAAACAAAACAATGGTCGTGCCTATTAGACCATTTGTCTCTGGTTTCAATCGAAAAAAAAAAACACCTGGGAATGCGCAAACAATAAAATGATTGGATGATCCAATTAAAAAGCTGCTGCAGAAGACAAAATTGGTGTTGATGAAGAAGGAATCTTTGTACTGAAGAGAATGGAAAATATTTAGGCAAAAGGAGAAAATGCTGGTTATCAGCATGTTCTTCTTTTGCCTCAATGTTTACCCAAGTCTTTTCCATTACGTACGTCAAAACCAGGTCATGTTTGTGTCGGGTTTAAGACAATACATTTATTGTATACATTGCGATTGTCATTTATGATTTATGATCCCAGCTCAATATTAGGTGAAAGATCTTATATTCGTGGTTCAGTAAACAATAAAAGATGGCATATTATCGAGGAAGGATAAATTGACAAGGTCTGACAAACAAGCATGTGAAGGAAATTGTTTTGAATTTTGTGCTAAAAATAAAATCAGTATACCATTATGTTTTGACTGTCAACCTTGATATACCTCACGATACTAGAAAATGACCTGACAATGCCAATCTAACGAGATGCTCTGCCATGTCATTTATCGTGAGGTATACAAGCCGTAATTACGAGATTTTATAACAACACCTACGAAACACTATTGTTCGTCCGAATTAACGTCAATGTTAACAGGACAACCCTATTGTACACAAAGAACATGTCTGGGGTCATAATTGATCCACCTTGTAGTTTGGGTTTAAGGAAGACCACCGCTTATAACAATCACACGGCGTTGGAACTTTTTAATGGACGTTACGTACCCGAACCTATTCAAGCGACGTCGTAAACATTCGGTGGCGGAACTTTCGTCCGTCGAATGTTATGACGTCGCTATTAATATGAAAGTAGGCAAAGCCTAGAAACGGACGAAAGGATGTCGACGTCAACCTTAACGTTTCCCAGAAAACTAGATCTATCTCGTCAAAATCCAAAGGGTTTTAGACTAAAAGACGTGCTTGTGAAGCACAAATGCCTGTTGGAACTTGGAGTAGAGTCTATAGGTCTATGAGGTTCTGTAATTATGACCTTGTTATGTGTCTTTGACCAAGAACAATGACCTGACAGACTTGTCACACAGACATCATAATGAATTGTATGAATTTTGAAATCCACACCATTAACCCATTCCCAAACGTTAAAAGTTGAGTTTGGTCCAAATACAAAGATGTTGCACACAATAATTTTAAATGAATCATTGGAATATATACAGTCAAAACTGTGTTAGCGGTTACCTGTGTATAGCAGCCAAACTGTTGTATGCAGCCAGTCCAGGTCCTCCCAAGCAATTTTACTCTTTAAAGTAAATGTGAATAACACCAAACTGTCTAATGTGGTCAGTGGCCAGCTTTAATTGTCCCAATTGCTCTTTACCTATATCCCATTAAGCAGCCATGCACAACTAATTGGTGGCAGGCAATGTGTGAAATATGTGTCTGTTATCTTCCGCCACAGTATTCGTCTAGGGCGTTTGATGTTAACGCATTTTATGACAATTTATTGGCTGATGTACATCAGTACCAGAGTCAAGGTCTTATATTTATCTGTGGTGATTTTAATGGGCGTACGGGAGACTTGGACGACTTCATCGCTGGGGTTGATTGTATTCCACCTCGTGATATAGTCGACTATAAGACTAACCCGTATGGCGAAATGCTAATTGATTTCCTAATCAACACGAACTTTTGCATGCTGAATGGCAGAAAAAATGTTAACAATAATTTTACATCAGTTTCTACGAAAGGAGCTGCTGTGGTTGATTACTGTTTAATTAGTCATGATAGTTTAGATAGTTTTTCAGAGTTTTCAGTTTTACTAACAAGTGATGTTATAGATAATTGTAACAATCTTGCGCATCTTACTCCATCATGTATACCAGATCATTCTATGTTGACATTTAAGATAACCGTTCAACTTTGTCCTAGGGCGCATGACTCCGGTGACAGCACCGAGGGTTATACGTCGTTCGATAAATTTGACCGAAGGACATTTAATGGGTCATTTTTGCAAGACCCTAATACATTGTTACTTGTTAATTCTGCCATTGATAGATTAGAGCATGGATTCCAAACCCAGCATGATATTGACTCTGTATATACCGAATGGTGTACTATTATGAAGGACAGTATGTATGATACTATACCTTATAAAACTATAGTTTCTAGTAAATATAGTAAAAAACATCGCCCGGGTAAAAAGTGGTGGAATGATAGTCTGTCTAGCCTTTGGTCAGATCTAGTTCAGTCTGAACGTGCATGGTTACAAAGCAAATCTAGGTCTGAGAAATTGCGGCTCAAAAGCATATTTGTCAAAACAAGAAAACATTTTGACAGAGAAGTACAGAGAGCGAAGCGTCGTTATTGGTATAAAAGCCAAGAGCAATTAGTGGAGTCTTGTAATACAGATCAAAATGAATTTTGGAAATCCATCGGAAAAATAGGAATAAAGTCTAATAAAAAGATATCTATTCCCAATGAAGTCATTTTAACAGATGGTAGTACTTCATCTTGTACAAATGTTATTTTAGAAAAATGGAAATACGATTTTAGTTGTCTGTTCAACAACACTGAAACTTCAAATAGTACATCTTTTGATGTTTTGAATACTGATGACACGTCTTTAGCTTTTAATTCACCTATTACTTTGATAGAGGTTAAAGAAGCGATTGATGCCGCAAAGTCCGGAAAAGCATGTGGTTTAGATGGAATACCCTCCGAATCACTTAAAAATGACACAAGCGTTCTGTTTTTACACGCTCTTTTTAATGTTTGTTTTAATAATGGTAAAATTCCTTCACAATGGGGTAAATGTATCATTAACCCAATACCCAAATCTTCTAAGTTAGATCCCAGAAATCCTCTATCATACAGAGGCATTTCTTTGGCTTCGTCTATGTATAAGATTTATTGTTTTATTTTGAATAAACGAGTCAGTTGTTGGGCTGAAGATAATGATATAATTGTAGACGAACAAAACGGTTTTCGTAAAAAGAGGAGCACGGTTGATCATTTATCCACGCTTACAAGTATAATTGATACACGAAAAAAGTTAGAATTATCAACTTTTTGCGCTTTTATTGATTTTAAAAAGGCTTATGATAACATCAATCGAAGTTTATTGTGGAAAAAGTTATTTAACTATGGCGTTAAAGGCAAAATGCTTACTGCTGTACAATCTTTATATGCCTCGGTGTCGTCTTGTATCAGAGTTAACTCCCTTTATACAGATTGGTTCGAAATTAAGAGCGGGTTACGTCAAGGCTGTGGGTTATCTCCCCTGCTATTCAACCTTTTTATCAATGATTTGGCGTTACTTTTAAAATCCCTTGATATTGGAGTGTCATGTGGTGGCACTACAGTATCTATTCTTTTGTATGCAGACGACATTGTTCTCTTGTCAGAAAACGAGGAAGACTTACAAAGTCTCTTAACTACATTACATGATTGGTGTGGTTCGAATTTTATGAAAATAAACCTTGATAAAAGTCAAGTAGTTCACTTTCGTCCTGTATCAGTTCGTAGAACTAATATTCCGTTTTTTATTGGTGAAAATCGAATCGAAACTGTCGATAGATATGTTTATCTCGGCCTTGTTTTAAACGAGCACTTAAATTTAGAAGTGACCGCCAAAGCAGTTGCTCAAAGCGCAAGTCGTGCACTTGGTTTACTCATTGCTCATTCTAAATCAATGGGCAGTATGCCTTATGATGTTTTTACTCGATTGTATGATTCTGTAGTTTGGCCGATCATAGCGTATGGAGCTGCCATTTGGGGGTATAAGTCATTTTCATGTATAAACGCCGTCCAGAATCGTGCTATGCGTTTCTTTCTTGGTGTTGGAAAATATACGCCAAATGCGGCAGTCATTGGGGATATGGGATGGACTCCTCCATCCGTTAGGCAGTGGAAATCTGTTAGTCTATATTGGTCAAGATTGTCATGTATGCCTAGTACGCGTCTTAATAAACGTCTCGCTCAATGGTGTTATTCTGTGGCTGGCGTGTCCTGCAAAAATTGGTTTTTCCATATTTCAAAGACGTTACGCACATGTAATTTAAATACTTTTTAGACATAAACGAGCCATTGTCAAAGTATCACCTTACAAATAATATTGAAAACGAATTGAAATCAGTTTTCGTAACAGATTGGAAAGAATCTATACAACGTGAAACTAGTATTTCAGGTAATGGTTCAAATAAATTACGCACTTACAGATTGTTTAAAGGTGATTTTGGCGTTGAAGATTATTGTAAAGTTATTTTACCTACGAGGCACAGGACTGCATTTTCAAAATTTAGATGTGGTGTTGCACCTTTGAAAATAGAAACTGGTCGGTACGAAAGATTACCCATTGTTGAACGTCTATGTCCATTTTGTTTGAATATTGAAGACGAAGTTCATGTTATCCTTCATTGTCATCTTTATACAGATTTAAGAGAATCACTTATTGAAAATGCTAAACTGATTGATCCTATTTTTGATAATAGATCAAACGAGGATAAAATTAAAACATTATTTTGGCACCCACGTTTGATTAGAACTTGTGCCAAAACCTGCTATGACGTATTAAAGCGTCGTAATTTGTTTCTTAATAAATAATCGCCAAATTGTTTTAAAACTGTTTAACATGTTAATATTTTAGAATTATGTATTTCTACTTCTAATAATTCTAAGCATGTGTGTGAGAGTGTAAGAGAGAGTGAGTGTTAGTGTGTTTTGGGGAATGAGTGAGAAGAAAGAGAGAGAGAAAGAGACAAAGATGAATATGTGTGTATATAGAGAAAGAACCTGTCTTCTTACGAATGTGCAATAAGATAGTCTCCTATAATTCTTTTTAAGAATGGTCACATATATATTTTATGTTGTAATTTTATCCATTTGTATATTTGTAAAAATGCATATATGTGAACGAGACTTTAATAAACTATTAAATCTAATACATCTGGCAATTTGCCTAATCATGTGCATAAACCATGAAAAGGTGTGATAAGCAGTTAAATGTCATATAAAAGTGTACCCTTTTTACTTTACAACACTTGTCTTTTCTTCATATTAATAGGGCCAGTCATACAAGTAGACATTTACATCCAGCCTTCAGAATATTCTTTTCTTTGTAAAGCAGCCAACTGTCGTATGCAGCCAATTTTGGCGTGTCCCTTGGCTGGCAGGGCCGCGGCCATGGCGCAGTTGGTAGCGCATCTGCCTTTCATTCGAGAGGTCACGGGTTCGATACCCGGCCGCGGCAAATACCCTTACTGACAAAAATGTCACCCATCAGTGGTTTGATATCGTGAACCTATGTGGGGGAGCAGCTGGGGGCTCGGTAAGGGTGTTGTGGTAGTACTGGTATGAGAAACGCCAGGAATCCATGGTTAGGTGCTCCAGCCGCCGCGATATGACCCTGGTAGTTGAAAACGGCGTAAAACCCCAATAAACTCAAACTCCCTTGGCTGGCTGCATACGACAGTTTCGACTGTATGTATACATATTGTTGTCTTTTTTGGGTGGAAAGATTACGAGTTGTTTGTCTTAAATTAAGGTAGAATACCCGTAATGTGGCCATTTCGAGATTCATAAAACATCTGTTTTTCCGAGTGTCGTCGTTACGTATCTGAACATATCCGGACGCGATTGTAATCATTCAGCTATGGAAGGTTCCTGCGCAGACTGATTTTGACCTAACCCGAATAATTCCGACGTCGTGCAAATCTCATTAGGGGGTGGACTACCTTAAACCTTTCCCGTACAATACTTGATATCTAACATTATGACCAAGTTTTGTCTTGTTCGTTCAATATTTGGCAATAAAAGGCAATTTTGTCAGATTCAAGGGCACATAACTCTCAACTTTCTGATCCAATGGGAATGATTCGAACCCATGCAAGTTCTTATGGTGTAAACACCAAATTGTTGACAGACGGACGGACAGACATTGAGTGACCACAATAGCTCACCTTAAGCACTTTCTGCTCAGGTGAGCTAAAAACCGCAAACAGGCATAATAGTTTTTCAACATTTTCTCTCATCAAGTCAATGGTTTTCAAAAGTTCCCATATATTGAAGACGCTTGGAAAGTTCATTATCACTAGCATGTTTCGCTTCATCTCAACAGTTTTCAGCATTGCCTTCAAATGACAGTAAGCCGTTTTCCAATACGTTTCGTAATATTTGTTGTGTCGAAGTCTTAGGGAACATCATTTTAGCTCGAGATATCATGAATTCGACTTATACCAATTCTTTTCGTCTTTGATTAATTATATTTATTCATTTTCGTTGGGCAAGTGCGTGCATTAGTGAAATATAGCAGGAAATGGAAAATTGCTCTAAAAGAACTAATAATCTCCTTTTCCTACTATATTTCAATTGATTTATTCACTATAAAATAATCAAATTTGTCTAACCTGGTTGATACCGTATGACCATAAATGATGCAAGGACCACATTTTCATTTCGACTTAAGCAGAAGTTTTACATATCAGACGTTGACTTAACGAGTGTAAACTGTATTTACTTTGGTTGAAGGTTTTCTGATGGACCGGTGCACAACTTGAAATAAAGAGGACAGAAGATATGCTGTTGGCAGGCATAACATCCTTGTGTCTATCAAATCTCCATACTAGTTATTACTCTGATTTAACCCTTTCCCAAACTCTAAAATTTAGAGTGATCCAATAAGAAACATCCTGCAAATGTCAAATGAATGTTGATAATGATAAAGATAGAATTTAGGTACAATTTAGCATAGAAAATATTTAGGTAAAAGGAGAAAACGCTGGATATCAGCATTTTCTTCTTTTGTCTCAATGTTTTCTTAAGCTTTTTCTTCCAGGGTTGACAAAATCAGGACTTATTTGGGTTAATGTGTATGTTTTCTGATAGCCAGAACAAAAATCAAATAAAACGTTAAAAATCTATTCCAATTTTCATAAACATAAATGGCACTTTGGCTGATTTTTTACAAGTCACAACATGATATTCTATTGTATTTGGTTATCTGCACTATATCATTAGTAACTAATTACCAGACAGATTTTTTAAGACTGTCCCAAATTGAAAGATGTTGCAGATGACAATCTTAAGAGAATAAAATTTCATATTTTTTTTATCTAACATCGTGGGAAATGATAAAATTGCTTTTCACAAAACCATTTCTTCATTTTCCTGAATGTTTTCAAAACCTTTCATCATGTAGGTTGTCAAAAGACTTCATTATGTTGGAATTGGCTAAAACAGGATGGAGTTTTGTCAGATTTAAAATTTGAACGTTTATACATGGATATTGTACACAAATCACTGTATGGACCAAGCAATGTCCACAAATTGTCAATTTGTCTGTTATAACACCGATAATCATCATTGTCAGCATCATCTTTATTCATCTATGCACCTGATTTATGAACCTGCAATTATACAAAAGTAACAAATGTAACATTTCAGCTTTATACTGACCCCTAAAAATCACAACTCCTGGCATCCTGGCATTTTCTACTTTTCTAACAATATTTGAAGCCTTGTCAAAATGCAACAATACATGCAATGAAAAATACAATCAAAAATTTCAAAGGTGATGCTGATGAGATGACAAGATCAGTTGTTAAATCATCAAAAAATGTTCAATGTATTTTTACAAAATTTTCTGCAATATGTATCGAAAAGGAAAAAGGATTTGCATATTTTCAAAATCAAAACATTGAATGAAAAGTAGAAAATGTTGATTATTGATATATCCTACATTGTTTTTACTGAAGAATGTAAAATTCTTCTTGTTCTTTGGAAAAGTTTGTAATTACTTTAAAAAGCCGTAATTACCCATTTAAATCATCCCTTTTAATGCAGGGTGGGTTTCATTAAGCGGTAGGGGATGTGCCCTTAAATATATACAGAACAGAACATTTTATTAACAAAAATACTGCACCCCTGCTGCTTAATTACCTACCTGGGTAATTCAACATGTAAACTGTGAATTCGTAATTAAAATTGTCACATTCCAATCAAGCATAGATCTAGACATGTAAATATATATGTGTGCAACCTTTTCTAAACAACAATATTTCGAACTGATCCATGCTGAAACAGGTTGCAGACAATTTGTACTTTATGGTAAGGTACAGTTTATTTAGAAAGTAATGTTTTTCATCATACTTTGTAATTCAGGAAAAATAGATCTACCTTTGTACATGATACCAGTGGCAGATCCAGGACTTATGTGAAGGGGGTTCGGACATTCAAGGGGGGGGGGGGTTCGTTTTCCTAGTGTTATGCAATTTTGACTGAATTTTTGCATGAAAATGAAATAATCAGGCTACAGAGGGGGGGGGGGGGGTTGTTCAAACCCCCCAACCCCCTGTGGATCCGCCACTGGATACAATGAAATCAAGATTGTTTCATGGATAAAGAATAAATGCATACCATTGAAGGCCTTTCTGAAACACATTCCATTCCATCAAACTTTATACAGCTGTTCAACATACCACTGTTTTCTGATTTCACCATGTCTGCAAAATGATTATTGATATACATGTACACAATTATATGCATATTAAATTCATAACATGAAAATGGACAAAATTGTCAAATACATATGAGGCAAGATCTGGAAAAACGTCCTTTATGGCATTTGAGAACAACCTGGATCCAGATCAGCCTGTGCATACGCACAGTCTGATCAGAACCCATGTCATTCTCTGAAAGGTTCATGATGACATGTAAAAACTTAAGATAGCAGGATGGATCCTTACGAGGTTGCCTTTAACTATAGGACAATCTTAAAACAGGATTGTCAAAAATGCTATAAGGGCCTTTTTTCCAGATCCTGGCTCATATATAATATCTGAACACTTATGATGGTCATAAGGCAAATTGAGGGCTTAGTGCAAAACTATTGTAATCAAATTTTGTAAAATTTTACAGGAGAGGGAAAAACTTAGAACTTTCTAAAATTTTAAGAGATAAAATATCTTTGAATTCTTTTATATCTTTTTTAATAAATACAGAAATGAAACTCATTATTAAAACTCATGACATATTATTTTCTAAAGATTCACAAATACAAAAAATATGTAGTTTTAAATGTGCTAAGCCCTCGAAATTAAATTTCTATATAAATAGATTCAGCTAAATAATGTTTTATCCAAAATATTATTATTATATGAGTAAGTATCCACAACTGAAGTGTTCCCTGATCAGCATTTGCAGTGGGTAGCAACAGACCTGCCATTTTAACATATTTATGTAACATGATATCTCATTTCAAACACTATTTCCTCCTAGGCGTGCAGCGTTACACTAAGCAATTTATTAACGGACAGTCCTGTAACAGTGATTGAACAGACATAGACTAGTGCTATTTTATCAGAATTATCAGAATCTATACATATACAAACTCACTAAATCATTTAGATAAGGGAGTCTTTTTTCCCATATGATAACTAACTATGTGCAATATTGCTGTAATGTGTTTTACTTTGCCATGTTTTGTACTCTTTTACTAAAATAAACTTAAACTCACTTGAAATGTGTCTGGTGCTTGGCCTCACAATTAGGCCTACTCACAATGAGTATTAAATAACTTGAACCCATGTAGATTCTTGTTTTATATCTGAAATGAATATAGAAATTATTTTAAGTCATGGTAATTCAATACATTTACAAAAAATGCAATTTCTCAGATCTGTCCTCAATATATTCTGTGCTATTGGCTATAGATTAACATTTATTAATAAACATCTTGGCATTATGATCATTTGAGCAGCGTTCTAGATGCTGGATACAAAATTAATGTTTACCAAAGATTTTCAGTTTGGGAGCGACAAAACCATGTCGTGCAATTTGGGAAAGAATCAATGACCATTTATTCCAAGTCTTCTCTGATGTAAAATACACTCTTTGATATTTTGCTATTTACATTAGAGTGCATTACGCTTCAAAAACAACGGGAAAGTCTGACACAAGTTGTGGCCCTTTGTTTTTGTTTATTATATCCAATCACTCAGTAAACAGGTTTTTTTTTACTAAGAAATTGGGGCCGAATTTTGGCCCTTTCCCCTCTGGGCATTTTTCCCCTAAATTGTAATTTTCCCCCCATAAATCAATGTTCAAACCTTTATAATGTTCTCCCATGGGAGTATTTATGTTAACAATCAAATATCTTTAGTTTATAAGCTTTTAAATTGCTTTCAAAATCTGTTTTCTTTGCGTCTTGTAACGTATTTTAAAGCATTTTCAGTATTCAAGCAAAAAGCATGTTTGAAATTTTTTCCCCTAAATCAGTTCATTTGACGCATTTTTCCCCAAATTAAGGGCCCCTTCCCCTAACCATAAAAAGAACCCCTGGTAAAACACTGTAGGGTATAGATCAATTAATCATTTTTTGTCATACCTGACCAAAAATTCTGATTCAAATTGGCCTGCTGGAAGAGAATAACCTTCCGAAACACAACAACCCCCAATTATAACTCATCGGCTATAAATGTAGAGTTGTATACAAACACTTTACTTCTTGTTGTTGATAAATGGCCCAACATAAACACTCCTTCTTTTGGGAATATAATAATTAGGACATTAATTCGCTGGTATAGCTTACGATAAATTGTTTGGTAAATGTTAAAACTATGTATTTGGTTTTTAGTGTTTGTATACAACTCTACTTTTATAACCGATGAGTTATACGTCCGCATTGTTATTGTAGATCACGTGACGAGATCTCGTTTGAAAATAGAACGAAAGTTAGATAATCACTCAGTTACTGTCATAAGACCGGCTTTGTTTTGAATTTCTTTCCAGTCATGTGACCGCCTTTGTTTAGAAATTATAGAGTATTGACCAAACGCCGACTGTCAATCAAAAACATCGATTAGCCAATGGACGATCACAAAAATGTCATGCCCCAATTGTTCTTCGTTGCACATGTTATTGTATCTATTTATCGACTGACAATCAAAACAATCGACATGCCAATTGATGGCAAAGAATTTTGTGCTAACAATAGACTAGGTTTAACGTTATGTTTTGATAAACCGTCGGTGTGGTTATAAAATCTCGTAACTACGGCTTAAATCATGCCGTAGTTACGAGATTTTATAACAACACCTACGAAATACTATTTTGTTTGTCCGAATTTACGTCACAATTATCTGGATAAAATCTTTCCCTATTAAGGATCACATCCCCATTGTTTGCCTTAAATTCTATGTTGGGCGGAGCGATCTGTCGATTGGCGTTTGGTCAATTCTTGTTGCGGAGATCAATTTATGTCGATCTATCAAGTTCGCCACTTGAAAATGTATTGCTTTTCCTGTAAAATTCTGTTTATTTTGTTCTTCATGCTCGTTATGGAATTTATCCAACTTAGTAGCAAACATTATTGGTGCGAATTCTAACTTGGAACTTTTACCGAATGTTTCTGATATATTTCATTTATTTGCTTATTAATATTATTAGAGTTTTTAAACTCGTTATTGTTTTATTATGTCCAAAATGCTCCTCACTTTGAAAAATAGAATGTTGTTATCCCTTTTTCTTTTAAATTCCAAACCGTTACGTCATAAGGATAGCGTTCAAGATCGGACAGTGAACAAAGCGCCACAACATGTGTCGAACTTCGTGTTGTTTTTGAAATGTAATGCGCTCTGATGCAAATGAGTGACATCAACATATATACATATCGTAGTTATGACTATGTAGAATTTGATCTGATTCATGTATACAATTAAAATTGCTAAGGCCATAGAGGCGAAAGCCTATTAACGGCTTCAAGGAACAGGTATTCTGTTATCATTGTTATTGTAAGGGTGGTTCTCTTGGGTACCGCGGTAGTTAATGGCGTCTTTAAAAAATAAATGATGAATGGAGACATGAAAACATTCCATGTTTTCTTTTTCTACAGAAATCCAATGCAGACAAAATAATGTAAAGAATAATCACCGAAAATTATAGTAACTAAATTTCCCTCTAGTTTTGCTAATGCACGCAATTGACAGGTGATGCTTCGTTTGCAAATGAATACTTTATCGAATACCGCGGTACCGTAAAATACCCGGTATGTCCAGACTATAACACTGTATAACTTGATGGGTCGAAATTTATTTGGTACGAAACTCATTTGCTACTGGAAACCAATATGACAGGTTTGAAATATAACTGAGATATTGAAAATCCATAGATTTTGACACTTACACATAGTTCACATAGTTCTCGAAGCCGTTTGCACCAATTCGGTCCTTTTTGCTGTCTGGTATAATTTCTGTTGATTATGCATACTTCCGGTAAAACCTTGACAACTTCCCCCTGTTGGTGTCACACCACTTCATATTATCGCGCAGTATGTTACTCCATGGTGAATGTAGCCAAAATTGTTGGAGGTATATTTGTCGAGTAGTTCAGACGAAACAAGATGGCCGCTGATCTGTCATAAATTATCCATTGAGCCGAGAACGAAAACACGTGAGCAAGCATAGGTCGACTTCGCTTAGGTCTTTAGTTAAAATTTAGCTTTGTTGTTGTATTTCTTAAATTCACACACAATTCAAGAGCATTGTTAATATCGATATTTATTGATCCACTGCGTCTGACAGGTCGTTTTGATAGCGTTTAGGAAGGGGATTATCAGGTTATTGCTGTAAAAATGACGTTAAAAGCAAGGGGCGCACTTGTCCAAAAATGCGAAGTTACCCTCCCCCCCCCCCCGCCCGAAATTTCACGGAAACCCTCTGATTTTTCCATTCAATTAACATTGAAAAAAACAGAGGGTTTCCGGCATTTTTATTTCCGTTTAAATTTCAATCTATAGACGGACGAAGGCTGCTTCGCAGCCTTTTCGTCCGTATAATTCCGATGTTTCGTGAGTCTCATTAGGGGTGGACTACCTTAAGCTGGTTACATGTTTTTTTTAGACTTTTTATAGGCATTTGTAAAACACATTATATATGTTATGAAAGTTTCATTAAAGTGTGTCGCAAAAATATATTAATTTAAATTTGACATCCCACTTTAAATACCAGTATTTCTACTTTAACCCCAACACCAATAGATAAAATTCATAATATTTGTATTTTGAAATCTGGTGCAGACAACAAAGTGGCGATTGAAATACATTTTACTTTATTTTGTATAGTAATATGTGTTCTTTCGTATGCAAAACACTATAATTATAATGACACAAGAAGAAAATATACTGAGAGGCAAAAGAAAGTATACACTTTTTGTTTTTCGATATCTCTCTTAATTTCCATCATATCGACTCAAAAATTAGTACAATTTTTTCCTACTCATAAACCAATAATACAATGTTGTTAAATTTTACACTAAATTGCTTGAATACACATACTCTTGCTACATGCCGATTTTGCAAATTTTGCATGTGCGACTTAGTAGAGCATCGAATATTGCTGTTAATTCGTATTCGTATTCTTTATTATTTGTCAAAACAAATCACAACGTTAAAATTTCTCTAACACCATAACAAAATATTCAATGGCTGGTAGAATTTGATCAATATGCCCTTTTTTTGCCATTAAGGCCCATTTTTCTATGACGCAGCATAATACGAAACAAACGTGAGAGTATAAATAAAGTGTACACTTAGTTGTGTAGCATAGGAACATTCTGTGCATATTTGATCAAAACCCGTCTATAAATTTAGAAGGAGTTATGCCAGATAAGTTGTTTGCATCAAGTCCCCTTTTGCCATGACGCATCGTAATATGGAAAATCACTAACAATGCACGCATTGTCCTAGGTGATTACGCACTTTCTGTGAAAAAATATCCAAAATCTCTTCATAGATGTAGGGATTTTGTCGATGGAAATTCTTGCATAAATTAATTGATTTAATCCCCCTTTTCGATGACGCTGTGCCCTATAAAAAACCTTCGCAACGGAAAGAATGACATATAGACGGTAGGCCAAGACGTTAAGATTAAACAAACGACAACTTTACGGTGGCGTTTAAAAATCCTGATAATCTTTAAATCGTGTTCTCAGAAAACGTTGAAGAACAAGGGTGTATACTTATTTTTGCCTCTCAGTATATATCTCGATAAATTACCCGGGAGCGCATCTGAAGCTAATAACTAGAGATTCTCTGCCAGGTCATTTATCGTGAGCTATACTCAACCAGACATGTTTATTAAAAAAAAACATTAAACTGTTGTGAACACAGTGATAACTAGACACAGTCTAGAAGCTACATGTTTTAAAAACGTGGGGGTAAAAGGAGAACCAATGATATGTCTTACTTCCAAGGTAGAGTTATGCTCATTGTACGTTGCACTTCTCCTTGGTGATATCTATCTACCCGGGGAGTTTCATGATCATAGCTACTTTACTCATAGACTTTTCGATGTTGTTTCTGGTTAAGCTGCTGAGGAATCCCAAGAAAAAACGTTTTTCATTTCTGGTCTGTCTCCGTTTCTGGAATCAATGTTGCATGTTGAATATGCGCAATGTTTCGTAGTTTTAGTTCCTGCCTGTATTATCTATGATCGACTTATATCTCGCTTGAAAATAATAATTTTTCGCTAACACTGTTACGAAAAAATTGTCCGATTCATGACCGATAAACAAAATATTAGACTGGTACCCGGCAAAGGTTGTTGAGGGATTTCCCATCAGAAATCTATTTCAACATGTAGCACACGAGCCCGCGAAAATTGTTCCTTATTTAAGCATCTAGTTACGAATATGCTGGTTTGATTCAAGTCATTACCAGACGACAAAATTTTAGACTTTTCCAAATTCAAAGATGCTGCAAACGACAATTTCAAGTAAATATATTTTATTTAATTTTTGTCCTCTCGGGTAGAAATATTTTGGGAAATGAATAAGTTGCTTACTGAAAGCAGTTTGTTCATTCAATTTTCCACTTTTCCCAAAATTATCTGTTAAAGTGACAAAAAGAGTCAATGAGTGGAAATGGGCTAAACCGCTTTTGTCGTAAACTTTCAGCCTCGTCCAATTTAAAGGTCCTTGCAGACGACAAATTATTCGATGTAAAAAAAATGTTTGTGTTAAATGAATATACCATTGAAAACATATAGGGCAAAGGGATAAATTTATGATATCAGATTTTTTCTCTCAATGTTTGCCCAGGCCATTGTTATAGGCACGTCGTGTATACCAAATTTTCGCTGCATTAACGTTATAGTTAATTACAGCACATTTGAAACAGGTCTTGTCTAAAATTAAACAAATAAAGTAAAAATTAAAAAGGTTACATAAGAAGAAGCGTTTGGCATTTTCAAAAACCGAAAAGTTTACTTTTATATTACAAAAAAACTTGTTTTCATGGAAAAAAAACTTGTTTCAAACGAATAAATTCCGGCAAATTTTCTTTCAAAATTCTGTAAAATGTAGGAGAAAATAAGCATGAGTTTAGCCCAAGGTCCGACCTTCTTGCCTCGAGAAATCCTACCTAAGTTTAGTCACTTCGAACCCTCCTTATGTCTCTGAATACCAACCTGTCCTCAAGAACGAAATCTAATAAAAACATCGTGCTGATAACACAATAAAATGTAAGAAATTCGTGCAATTTTAGTTGAGGTAACTTCAAATAAGTAATAGTAAGGTTCAGGAATTAAGCCATTAGTGTTTTGAAAATAAGGTTAAGGGTATCTTATATTTAGTGGAATAGTAAACTTGTGATCCAAAACATATTTTGTAGGCCTATTGATAATGGAAATGTCCTATAGGGTTAATTCACGTTTTTGAGGTCGTTAACATTCGCAGAGGCCCAAGAAATACGTTAACGCCCGACTGCGAAGCAGGAGGGTCGTTTTCGTATTTTGCGGGCCTCTGCGAATGTTAACGACCGAAAAATACGTGAATTGACGCTATTATTGCATAAAAAGCATTAAATTCTAATGATTACTTACCCCAAACCCCTTGATATGTGCGAAAAATGAACCGAGGTGAGATAAGAAAATGTCCGCCATTGTTGTTTTGTTCTGATAAATCTTCCGAGATTTTTTTGTTATGCGTGACGTCGGTAAAACAACGTTACGTCACAAGTTTGCGCCAAAAGGCGAACGTCGCTTAATTAACGTAAGAGATTGAGAATTTTGCGGGAAAAGAGACAATTGTTTATTTTAAAGGGTCAAATCGAGGATATTTGAGTGCAAAACCGGTCCGATATCGCACGTGAATCTGCCGATTAATGCACGATTTCTCTGAATATCCGCCCGGTTTCTTCACGTTATTCAATGTTGATAACGGCCCAAAAACACAAATTTTATGCAATAATATTGTTTAACAAACGCTTAATTTGAAATATAACACTTTATATACTGAGAGGCAAAAGAAAGTATACACTTTTCTTTTGTCAATATCTCTCTTAATTTTCATCATATCGACTCGAAATTTTGCATAATTTGTTTCTAAGCGTAGACCAATAATAAAACGTTAATAAATTTGACCTAAAATTGCTTGAGTATCCTTAATCTTGCTACATGCTGATTTTGCAAACTTTGCGCGTGCGACTTAGTGGAGCATCAAATCTTGCTGTTAATCCTTATTTGATTTCTTTATTCCTTATCACAACAAATCACAAGCTTAAATTTTCTGACACATTATAAGACAAATTTTGGTGGCTGGCATAAATCGATCAATATGCCACTTTTTTGCATTTGGACCCATTATTCTATGACGCAGCCTGATATGAAAGAAACGTGGCACTATAAACACTTATTCAGGTGACTAGGATCATTCTGTGCAAATTCAATCAAAATCAGTCGATAAATTTAGAAGGGGTTGTGTCAGATAACTTGTTTACATCAAGTCCCCTTTTGCCATGACGCATTGTAATATGGAAAAGCACTAACAATTTTAGCATGATACTAGGTGACTAGGCCCTTTCTGTGAAAATTCTATCCAAGTCCCTTCATAAATGCAGGGTTGTATCAACGTGAATGCTTGCAGTAATTAATTGATTAAGTCCCCTTTCTCGATGGCGCTGTGTGATATGAAAAACCTTCGCAACGGAAAGAAGAACATACAGACGGATAGACATAGAATGTTACATCAATAAACGACCACATTCGGTGGCTTTTAAAAATCGTACATAGTCTATAAATCATTTTCTCAGAAAACGTGGAAGAACTGGGGTGTATACTTATTTTTGCCTCTCAGTACGTGGGTTGTTCGGAAAGTTTTGAGACAAACTTGATCAAGAGTTTAAAACAAAGCACATTCATACAATTTTTTGATATACGTTTTTTGTAATATTTTATCAATACGAAAATGAAATTTCATGTAAATCGTACACCGCCTTCACATTAAACATGGATATCAAAAATAGCCACTGACGTATAGGCGGCGCACGCCATCGTACAGGAACGTCACGTCATTTGACTGACGGAAAAAGTAGTTATTTCTTAAAGCATCATCCTTCACGCTGTATGTATTTTTCACGCCTTCCTGCCAATCTACTGAACACCAACAATACAAGTAACATGAAAACGGTGATACAATTTTCCATACAAGGACACAGAGTTGTTGTAAGTCTCTAACAGTGATACGGCCATATCCGTCGATAGAACGTCGCGTAAATCTAATTTTTCATCAATTTCGGAATGCGGCAGCATCTCTCTTTACCTTCAGATGAGGTACTTGCCTCCCGAAACTCATTGTGTTAGTGGTAGAAAAGTGCAAACATGCCGTTCTTTCCTTAATTGATATCTTCCAAAAGCATTTTGTTTGAATTGGTGATTTTCTGGCATGTATGCCAAACGTTTTTGAAAATAAGCTGTTCTGCCTTGGACGGCGTCGCCATGGAATGCACTTCTGTCGTCGATAAAATGAAACTTTTTAACAATGTCAAACATTTGAATTTAATGGGCAAATAAGGTCATGAATCATAAATGATGTTACACACGTTATATCACAGTTTCTTACGAAAATGGTGTATTTATACCAAAATATTAAACAATTATTACTTATTTGCAATCCGTGCGCCGCCCACATGATAGTTGTGTTGCTATGGTTACTACTAGCAGCAACCCGATGATCCAAATCTTGAAAAACTACTTGCGTTTTACTCGATATGTTTTAAACTTTATGTGGACTTAAAATTATTAGGAAATTCGCACAAATGTTAATGATATGATGTTTGTCTAAAAACTTTCCGAACAACCCTCGTATATGATATTTTGTATAGATATTTTGGAAGACTGGAGACCTTTAGTTTAAGGCATAATTATGTTCATATACTGAGAGGCAATAGAAAGTATACACTTTTTGTCTTTAGTTATCTCTCTTAATTTCCATCATATCCACTCAAAATTTTGTATTTTTTATTTCTACTCCGAAACCAATAATACAATTTTGACAAATTTTACCTGAAATTGCTTTGACTACCCATACTCCTGCTACATGCCGATTTAGCAAACTTTGCACGTGCAACTTTGCAAAGCATCAAATATTGCCGCTAATCCGTATTTGGTGTCTTTAATCTTTATCACAACAAATCACAACGTTAAATTTTCTCTAACATTCTAATCAAATTCTCGGTGGCTGGTAGAAATCGACTAATATGCCACTTTTTTGCATTAAGACCCATTTTTCTATGACGCAGCATAATAATAAAAAACGCGACTCTATATTCACTTAGTCATGTGACTAGAAACACTCTACGCAAATGTTATCAAAATCCATCAATAAATTTAGAATGAGTTATGTCAGATAACCCGTTTGCATCAAGTCCCATTTTGCCATGACGCAGCGTTATATAAAATATAAAAGCACTAACAATGTACGCATAGTCCTAGGTGACTAGACCTTTTCTGTGAAAATTCTATCAAGATCCGTTCAAAGATGTAGGGGATGTGTCAACGTATATGCTTGCATAAATTTAGCGATTAAGTCCCCTTTTTCGATGACGCTGTATGCTATGAAAAAACAGTAGCACCGAAAGAAAAGATAGATAGACGGGTAGGCTGAGAAGATTGCATCAATACACGAATACCTTCGGCGGCATTTAAAAAACTTACACAATCTGTTAATCGGTCCTTCCGAGAACGTGAAAGAACTAGGGTCCTGGGTGTATACTTAATTTTGCCTCTCGGTATATAAAAGGATTTAAAAAATACTTTGTGCTTGCGGAGTAGTTTGAACAAACTTTGTTCATGGAGGCCTCTGTATTACATCCGAGAGATCTTGAGAACCGATAATATCCGGGTTGTTCCTGTTGGAATTAGAAAAAAACAAGAGCTTCGCAAAGCGGCGCATATACACTAGAGAGGGGCTTGTCAGTAAAATTGGTAATTTTTTTAATTCAAGGGCAGATAATTCAAACATGAAATGTTATCAGAATTTTGTTTTCACAACCAGACACCATAAAGATTCATTGTGGCTAGTTTGGTTAAATTCTGGTTAAACTTAAGGAGGTGAGCACACGAGAAAATGGGCATTTTTGAGAAAATGGGCATTTTTCCTTAAATTCAAGGGCAGATTATTCAAGAACGAAGACTATTATCCGAATCCGTAAGCGGTGTGCACAAGTAGACACCATGGAGTTTCATTGTGGCAAGTTTGATGAAATTCTGATCAAAACTGTAAGAGGAGTTGCGCACACAAGAAAATGGGCATTTTTATTCAAGGGCAGGTAATTTAAGAACGAAAAAAGTTATCTGAATTGCGTAAGCGGTGTGCACAACTAGACACCATGGGAATCATTGTGGCAAGTTTGATCAAATTACGATCGAAACAGTAGGAGGAGTTGCGCACACAAGAAATTGCTAACGGACCTACAGACGGACGGACGGACGGACAGACGACCGGGGCCATAACATAATACGACCCACGACCCTTCGGGCGAATAAAAAACAGGTTATATTTTACCGGAATTTTGAATCTCAAAACTTCAGACCTTCCAAAATCAGAATTTCGAATTGTGGAGGGAAAAACATGTCACACTTTTATAACAATATACGACCGTGTATTTTTTCGTTGACAAAAAAAACAAGCTTAGAGTTTGTCCTCCACTGGAAAATAACATAGAGACAAAAGGAGAAAATGTTTGGTCTTTTATGTTAATGTTTTCTTGAGCAATTTCAATAAAGAATGTCAAAATAAAGCTTTATTCCGGAAAGGGTCAAACCACAGAGTGTGCATATCAAAGAATGTTTAAACCAATATTATATACAAACCCAAACTGCAAACGCAACAAGATTTTTGTTGTAACTTTATAATGAGACATGATAAAACCACGAAACTTCAGATTTTATTATTCTATACAGTGATTTAAATGTCCACACAAAAAGAACGTTAGAATTGTTAAGGTTCGCTGAACACAAAGTCCTTGATTTAAAACCCTATATCCGTGCTGCACATGCAACAGTGCGTGTAATTTACCAGTACACGTGCATTTTTGGAAAGTCACAAGATAACCCGAAAAGATTAGATAAACAATCTGTCTGGCGATATAATTGACCAAACGCCGACTGTCAATCAAACACATCGATTAGCCAATGGACGATCAGAAAAATGTCATGCCCCAATTGTTCTTCGTTGCACGTGTTATTGTATCGATTTATCGACTGACAATCAAAACAATCGACATGCCAATGGCAAAGAATTTTGTGCTAACAATAGACTAGGTTTACCGTTATGTTTTGATAAACCGTCGGTGTTGTTATAAAATCTCGTAACTACGGCTTTAATCAAGCCGTAGTTACGAGATTTTATAACAACACCTACGAAATACTATTTTGTTTGTCCGAATTTACTTCACGATTAACTGGATAAAGTCGTTCCCTATAGACGAACACATGTCCATTGTTTGTATTAAATTCTATGTTGGGCGGAGCGATCTGTCGATTGGCGTTTGGTCAATTGGACATCGAGTCGTGAGCCGCGACGAAAGGTTACGGTATATTCCAATACATGTAAATAGGGAGGAGTGCGTATTTTCCACTGAATAAAAGCGAACAATGACAAGTATTGCGTGCTGTCCGCGATGCCATGTGAGTGCAGTAGCTGTTTCCAGAAAGTACTTCGTCGATTTATTACAGGGAGACGGGTTCGAGTAACATATCTTTATAATTCGAATTCCTTCTTCCCCCGTCAATATCGACTCGCTAATCTTTGATCATTCACACGTCGTTGTCTATCTATAGACAAAAATGCCACAAATAAGCATTGTCCCGAAAGAACAAGTGATTGGAATTCTCCAGACTGACTGTGTAGTCAGATGATGGTTGTCAGGCTATTTGGATGTGTGTGGTCTACGATAGCATGATTTTAGGGGAAGTATAAGGAAATCAGTACGGTCAATTAATCTTACTCATTAATCGTGTCTGAGTGTGTAAGAAGTTCCATCTGAGTTAAATAATTCCTTTTTTTTCAGGGTAATTTAGGCCTACTTTTCCTGCTTACGTTTGTTTTGACGTTTCCGGTAATGTTAATGACATGTCAAGAGCCTTCAAAAGTCGTGTAACTACCGAGGTACAGGACAACAGATTGAGAACCCTGCTCAGAGACCGGTTTTGACTAGCAACGGTCACCGTATAAGTGTACAGACATGTAACAGGTTAGGTTAACATGGGACCGACTCGACGTCCTTATGTGGATCCACAGTTACTACCAATGCACACATGAGTCTGTCTCCAGTGGGGCAACGACAAAAAGTGGTTATCTGACCATCTGAGCAGATATGGGACCTGCTTGACATGCGTTTACGTCAATGCCAAATCCATCAACAGAGCTTTCGTCAAATGGGGCAAGCATTAATCCAAGAGTGGCATCTAGCATTCCTATTAACATTTGTTGACGTTAGTTACGTTCGATGGCACAGAGGTGTCATGCTTTGTTCAATGCTACAGGAGGACACACGAGATGCTGATTTTGGTTTCATTTTTGAAACACACACCGGCATTACGTTTGTAACGTTTTTTGCGTTACAGAATCAATTTAGACACATTTGTTTGTTTTTTTTTTCTGGTGATCTCATGATGTTAAAGCGGTTGAAGTGAAGTCAATTTCAACAAATTCACATTTTCAATAAACAAAATATTGCAATTTAAAGTTCGTGTTGCGTTAGCTCTTTGGGTTAGTATACTTTTAAACTTTGATCTTAACGAACGCGCCGAACGAATCGATCAATACATATATATTTCACGGCTTGTTCTAAAGACGACATATAGCCAAGCATAAAAATGTTAAATCAATGTAATGTGTCATGTCAAAATATCTTAGTTCGGATTGTTCCTACTCTTAACATCTAGTTCTTAAAAGTTACTGTGTATTAAAATAGTCGGGTACAAATACGGCGAGTATGAATGTACGAATTTAGTGAATAATGGAGGCAGGCATTTCATTGTAGACAATTTCATAAAACTACGGGGTGATAGTCTATAATGATTATATAAAAGTAACCTCCAATTGTTGGGGTTTAACTAGAAGATTGTTGTGCCATCCTAATTATGAATAATCTTGACAATGAACGGGTGGAATGAACATGTATATGTCTTATTTTATAATAGACAGAAAAACTGTACATATTAGCTATGTGGATTATTGGAAACATGATGACGTTATAATTTAATATGTATAGTGTAATTTTGAAACGTCTATTGATGTGCAGATGTAGTGATAGAGAAAAATGTATGGTTGCATTTCTCTGTTAAGATGGATTATGTTAATCAAAGTATTGTAGTATATTTTTATCTTTTCAAATAACATTGATTGAGATTATACGAAATAAGAATATCTCACATGTGAAGCATTTTGAAATGAATTATTTGTTTAGCAGTTAAACTAGTTAGGAAGAAAATGGCACAAGTATACTGCGAGGATTGTTTGAAAACATATAGACCTTATAGTTACCATATAGCTTTAAAACGTGTACTGATGTACGGATTTAGTAATTGGCGGGAGTTTGAAGATGAACGAGTTATCGGAGACAGTTACAGAGAACAAAGGCGTGACCCATTTGTGCGAAATTTGATAATCGAAAAGGCAGAGTCATACTGTAGGGACAATTCTTTTGCTGAAGACTTCACCTTTTACTACCAGTACCTAGAGAACAAACGTCGTCAAGTCATTTCAGCGACTCTCTTGTGTTTTGATTGTGAGAAATACTGTTGTACAAACTGTGTCAGCAAACATTCGGGACATTTCACGTTTTCTAAAGACGAAGGGATTGATTTGAGTAAATGGCGGGAAATCACCGTTGAACTATCACAAAAACTCAATGCAGAGGAAGACATAAAAAAACGTGAACACACGTTTCTGTGCGATATTGTAGACGTGAGAAGTGTACAAGACAAAGCATATTTACACGAACTCTTACAGAAAGAGGTAATGTTTGATGACAAAAACAAGCTTCGTTTATTGCATTACCCGGACATGTTTGGGATAAGAGATGTGTGTATTTTAACTGATAACCAGAAATGGCTTGTCGCAGATAATGACAATGACTGCATTAAAATATTCAATGTCAACGACAACAAAATGACTCGCCGCATCAAGCTTTCATCAACACCACGATTCATAAAAGAAATACCATCAAAAGACGGTTCTCAATCTCTTATTGCTGTCAGTTTTCTTCATAATAAAACAATCGCTTTAATGAACATACACTGTACACCTGCAAAGGTCATTTCAAGTATCGATGTACAAGGTTACTGTTGCGATGTGGCCTCCTGCAACAATAAACTCATCATATTGTGTAAGCATGATAACCCGGATTTGTGGAATTACTACTCAATACGTGCGGTGAACATATCGGGAGAGCAAATGAATGTTTTTAATATTAAAAATCGTCCCGATATACAGTTAAGTTGGTTTAGTTGTCTATCTGTTCATGCAGAAAGTGAAACGATTTATATTTGTAATCGATCTAAACCATCATGCGTGATCAGTCTGTCACTAGATGGACAAGAATTACATTATGTAGATTTTACCGGCCTCCTCAGTCCGGAGTTGATACACGTAGACAAGGAACAGAATGTTTATGTGATGGATAAGTGGTTACCGATATATAAACTCTCAGCAGATTTGAGTCTATGGGAGGAAATTATTATCGGATATGTTTCCGACATTTTTTTTTAATTAGAGCCATGAGATTTCACAACGACAAGTTTTATCTGGTGTCAAATGAAGGCCATGTTTACATTATACAATATGATTCTTCCGGCGGAAATGAACGACGCGGACGACGCGAATGTGACATCATCAATCCTGTTTGGAATATTGGAAGAAGAAAACATGCTGATCAATGAACCTCTGTGGTACAGCCTTAACCCTTTCTCGAACAAGATCTGGTTTTGACGCCCCTAATAAAAACACAATAGATAACATAGAGGTAAAAGAAGAAACTGCTGATAACCAGTAGTTTCTCCTCAATATATTGTCAAAATATTGTCTCAATATTTTCTGTGCTATTAAGTATACAAATTCCTTCCTTTTAAACGGCAATTTGTCATTAATAGCAGCTTTTAAATTGGACACCATATAATTGTGTCGTTTGTGAAAGGGGTAAACGTGAAGAAGTTTTCACTTTTTATTCTTGCTCTTTATTATGAATAGAAACTGGGCCATCCGAAATTCTGTTTTCGCATCAGATCACTGTTCATAGAGTATTGCAAATGTTCTAAACTGACATTTATGTTTAATATACCATTTTGCCTTTTGTAAAATTGAATAGACTCATAAATTGCATGCTTTACCCGAAAGACAGTGAATTAAATTTGGATATGGCATATTGTGTTTTATGAGCGTGTTACCTTTTACACGGTGGGGAATGTGCATGCTGGGATGGGTAAATCTACGGACAAATTTGCCTCGCTTCAGGTAAGACATTTTGCAATTACTTCCTTATTTCCGAGTCAATTAAAAAACGGGTTGTTGCATGTACCCCGCCTTACTGAGCTCTTTCCTCCGATGTATGCTTTACACGAAACCTTTTTGTACTTTTTGCGAAAAGTGACCCCAACCGACCAGAAAAACGACAAAAAATTTGATCGTTTTTTCAGGTCAGTTTGGATCAACTTTTCGGAAAAATATGGGGATTTTTCAAATAAGTAATACACCTGAGGAAAGCGCTCAGTAAGGCGGGGTACATGCAACAAACCGCTTGAAAATTGACACAGAAATAAATTAAAAGGATACCACAAATAATCCATGTATCCGAGGAAAGAGATTTTCAAGGCGGGGTACATGCAACAGACCTTTTGAAAATCGACAAAGAAATAAAGGAGTTATTGCAAAATATTTGACAAGATTCGAGATTATTTTTGTCCGCATTCGTTATTCATACCCGCATGCACAATCCCCACCGTGTTTTATAAAGTAATGAATATCCTTAAAGTACCCTTTAGAACTTGAAATGATCACACAACGCTCTAAATTCTGCTTATTTAAAATGAAGACTTTAAGCAATTTGCATATTTATTCAAAGTAAATACACATTCATACTTAATGGCTTCCTATGCATCTAATAAAGTGGCGTGAAACCGAGAGACGTATTCTTAAGAGCGATATTTTTTGGTATATTTGTTAAAGGGGGACTAGCTAGGCTGTCGGAAATGCAAATGGCACAATAATTACAAACCAGAAATAACGTATTGAAATTACCAACCTGAAGGGGTAGATAATTTATGTCCATTGTTAGCACTCATCGAGCTTTATTAATTATCAAAATCCAAGTCAATTAATAACGTGCGAGCGTCCTTGTTTTTGTTTTGCAACAGTTACATATGCCCAACCTTCAAAAATCAATTACGTCAGAGATACGCCATCTGTGCTCAGCGAGATTTAACACACCGTACAACTGGTTGCGTCGAAAGTCAGCGAAGACAGATTCGGCATCTGATGTTATGTGCATGGTAGGGCAAATGAATTTACTTTTATAAATAAACGAAAGGATCTTTGGTATTCTTTGGTTGATAAATACGCGTATAAATGTTCAGTGCTTGTACAAAATTAACCTTTCAACGTATCCCTCGCAAATAAGGTCACAGTAATCGACACAGCCGGTTGTATGGTGTGTTAATACCTCGGAGGTATGTCTCGTTGACCTTGACCTTGTCTCGTTTTGCAGTAAAAATAGATTGTGTAAACACACTTGTAAAGGGTTGATCTATAGAAAAGGAAAGATGGTTATTCGCCGTGATTGAGGTTTTTATGCATTGCTACTTGTTTTTCCATGCACAAATATGAGTTCCCGAACAGTTCGGAAGCAGAATGGGCCCCTTTAAGATATCTGAATATGTTTAAAAGAGCGTTCTAAAGAGCGAGATTAAAACCACTCAATCACGGTTGATAATCACGTGATACAATATTTTCAGAAAATCTTCAATATTTTTCTGAGTCACGTGATAATACACCGTGTTAATGGGAGCGTTAATACTCTATACAAGGTTCACAAAATAATCAAGAGAGAAGAAAATACATCATTCTAATATCAAGTTGTGTTTGTCCTAATATTTTCTGAACCAAGTCGTACGAAAGCCATATCTTTATCAATGTTTTTGTCGTCTGCGATTGCCATTAAATGGGTGTAGTCTAACAATGAGTCTGTACCAATTGCTCGATTTAATAAATCGTAGCATTTCTTTTTTATTCTTTTTTTATTCACGTCTGTTTCAGCTTTCATATTGGAACAATCTTACAATGTGTCGTTTGGTAAAGTGTTCATTAAGTCTCATGGTTTCTGTTCCGATTTCCCTATTTAGCCCTTTCCAAAACAAGACTTAAGTTTTGACGTCCTGGATATGATTTATTGGGGTTTAACGCCGTTTACAGCCGGTATGGTCATGTCGCCACGGCTAGTACGCTTAACCTTTGATTCCTGGAATTTCTCTCATCCGAATTTCCACAATATGTAAATAGAGTCTCCAGCTGCTCTCCCGCATAGATGAAAAACACCAATTGGTAAGAGACAAATGACTTTTGTCAAATGTTCAGACAGTATACTGTCCGAGCCGGGGTTCGAAGTCGGAACTTTTGGATTGCGAGACTCCGACGTTACCGACTGAGCTATCCGGGCTCAACTTTGGATGGAAAGCCAGTAATTTCTATATTTATCATAATTTTCTTTGTCGAGGCTATCTTTTCCTTTACCTATAAGGCCCGTACGAATAGGGGGTTGTGGGAGCCCCCTCCAAAGATTGGCCAAAGATGCAGAATCATATTTTTTTACATTCAATTATAGGGAAAATCAAATTAAGTTCCTCAAATATATCAGACACAGGCGTAGCAACCCGTACGCAAAAACGCAATTACGTACACATCGCAAAAAAAAAAAATAAAAAAGTGGATTTTTGTTTTTGTTTCCCTAGAAATAGGCACATGATTTGCCATTTAAATTATATACCTAATACCCAACATGGTCATTCGTGACTTCAGGTGGGCATTTGTTATGTATTTCAAAAGTATCTACATTAATATTTCGAAAATATTCAGGGAGACGCCCGCAAGAGCCACCACAGCAGCATGGACCCCGCCATCAAACCTCCCCTGATACATTAGGCATGCGTTTTGCGTACACTTTATTTTCGGCTAGCTACGCCAGTGTCAGACACTTGCTTCGATATAGGTATTATCACCTCCCACACACCAGATACAAAACTGCTTCCAGTTCCTACAGGTCTGCCCAGCCTTAAACTAAGAGTACGGGGTATAATTCGTTTGGAGGTCAATACCCCCGTCCATGTGATTCTAATTTGGGCAAATTCTAAAACAATCGAGAAAAAGGAAAATTATTCTGATAACTAGCATTTTGAATTTTTTGTCTACAAAACGTTGAATTTGAATTTAACCCTGTTTAAATCTTAACGTTTTGAAAAAAGTTAAGGATCAAGGTCGAATAGTAAATAACATGTGATCTAAAATAGATTCATGTAGAAGCATTTCAACAAAAATCTTGCAAAGCTTGCTTTAAGCAGCATTTACGAGGTTTTTGTTGAAAGGCGACCATGTAAGGACAAGGGAAATCCCCTATTTTTACCATCGGTAATTTGAAATATAACACTGGATATATTTCATACAAATATTTTGTAAGGTTGTCAGTCGTATGTGCATATCAAAGGATACGATAACAATCAGAAATATGGCCATTCTACCTCGCTGATCATGATCTTTTTTGAAAACAATACCGACTCTGAATTATCCATTTTGTTTTCCATCTTGCCCTCTATGTGGAGTAGGCCTATATAATATAATATAACGCTGCTTGTAAGCTATGTAGTGCGAATCTATGTGACATTCTAATAAAAGCAAGAGTCTGTAATCTAAGTCTTGTGTTTGGGAAAATGATGGAAAAAAGAGGAAGAAGGTTTTTATATTTCGATTTTTTCAGGTTAAGTTCTCTGTGCTAGTATCCAATGCCAGAAGACGTAAAGGGTTGGTATTTGAATTTGTCATTTGATATTTTACAAACAAAATAATTGGGAACGATTTTATCCAGCTAACGGTGATGTAATTTCGGACAAACAATAGCATTTCAGTTAGTATTGTAATTAAATTCCGCATCTATGGCTTGTTTCCAGCTGTAGTTACGAGCATTCATAAAAACACTGACGGTTTATCAATATTTAACGGTAAACCAAGTAGATTTTTAGCACAAAAATTGCGTTTCTCTCTTGTCTCTCTACGTTTATTTGTCGTAAATTGATTATCATGTACGAAGGGAACTGATGCTCTAACATCAATATACAGTCGACACTCGTTGTGTCGAAGTCGGAGGGGCCGTCAAAATACCTCGACATATCCGGAGTTCGACTCATCCAATTTTGATTTATTTTCGATGAAAACGTTTTTAACCATTTTTGATGGGCATCATGTGTCCATGATTGAAATATAGTAGAAAAAGGAAAGAAATTGCTCGAAACGAGCAATTTCTATCCTTTTCCTACTAAATTTCAATGGCTGTATTTGTTTCGAAATTATTTTGATTAAACACTTCGATATCCATTTGTTGAGGACGGGGCATGACTTCCACTTCAACTTAAGCGGAATTTCGACTTGTCCGACGTCGAGATAACGAGTGTCGACTGTATGTGGGTTTTCTTAATGCAATTTGGAATAATCCAAGAACTATACATAGATTTGACACGATACTGATAATTCGAGGGCTTGGTGCAAAACTATTTTAACTACATTTCGTAAAATTTTACAGGGGAAGGAAAAAACTAATTAACTTTCTCTAAGTTAAAGAGGAAATATGTTTTTAAAATTCTATGTATCTTTTGAAGTATACAGAATCGAAACTTAATATTAGAACACATGATGAATTCCTTCCGAAAGATTCAGAAAAGGCAAAAAAGTGAATTTTTGAAAAATGTGCAGTTACAATAGTTTTGCACTGAGCCCTCGATAAATTGGCATTCGGGTGTGTCACAATCAGATGTACAACCTGTACCTGCTTCATGTTATGTGGTTCCAGTTGACATGCAAATCAATATGAAAACAAAAGTTTGGTCTTATATTAATCGCAAAATAATTGTTATGTTGTGGCCAAATCTTAGGAAGAATGCATTAGTGGTAAAAAAGTTATTGCAATAAATGTGTTGAAAAAATGGGGCAAAATGAAATAATGATGTTTCATTTGAATTTTCCTTATTTTACACTTTTTACATTTTGTTTGAAATTCTCCTATTGTTCTACACGGCCACCAATCCCTCTCATTCATTGCAAAATGCTATGAGCGAAATCTCAGAAGAGGGACTTCCGGCTATGAAGAAACGGGACCCATTTTGTGAATGTAAACACACGTTGTTACTTTAAATCGGCGATTTTGTCAGTTTTTGGCTGATTTTCAAAAATCGGGGAATGCTATTCGAAGGTGAGTGTATTTAAACTTCTTTTGGAGTATGTCTCCTCGGCATGGTCTCACCGTGTTTGCTTTAAACTGCTTTGTCATGCGATCACAGTGCTGTGTTTTGAAGATGTGTCAAAATTGATCGAAAAATTATGGTTTAAATACTGCTATAATTCCCTTCCATACAGGTCCCATAAGCTTAGAATGCTTTATCTTATATATATATCCATTAAAATCCAAAGACTGATTTTCTGATAGAGAGAAAAAGCAAAAAAAGTAATACGCTATGAAGAAGAGAGATCAGCTATGAAGAAGAGAGATCAGCTATGAAGAAGATATAATACGCTATGAATAAGAGCTCGGATATTCAAAGCGTCGGGTTTTGACTTAATTTTGCCTTTTCGCTATAATTTTCGCTCGGAAAATGATACGAATTTATTGTTAATACTATTTCACATTTGGGATTGTAAGATCAATCTTATTTCCAAATTAGCCTACTTCAAGACTTTTCAGTATACAATGTGGTTATATTTGGAATGATGATGAAATTATGTAAATAACATAGGTCTGCACATGCGGACACCAATGTCATTGTAAACTATTTAGACAAAACTTGGCAAACCGTATAAGAACCCTAACATTTTAATAATTTTAAGTCTACGCAAGACACATTGCATATATTTTGAATGAAAAAAGGTCTAATTTACATGTTTTAGCGGCCAGTCGAGCTATTGTCATTGCGTTGTGTCCGTCATGCGTCCGTCGGTTATTTTTTTTTTCTTGTATGCACTCTAGAGGCCACATTTTTTGTCCGATTAATTTGAAAGTTGGTCAGAATTCGGTTATTTCCTCTAAGACCCCCCCACACACACACACGACAGCCTCCGGAAGTCGTCCTTAGAGGCAAAAGTCGAAATTTTTATACGGAGAACAGTTGACTGTAAATCCAATAAAATAACCATCTTACCGGCTTTTAACGAATTCATTCAATTTTATTATTTTTGGTCCACTTACAACTTCGCTTTATTACTGTATATTGAATGCACGTGCGCTTTATCGCTGTATATTGAATGCACGTGCGACGTCATTGTTTTCTCCGCATGTTTTTGGAGCCTCGTTTTGATAATGTCGATTTGTTACTATTTTTAGTAACAACTCTCATGTATACAACGTTAATTTCCCATAAACCCGTTGTTTGCCTCCGGAAGTTAATCCGAGTATTCTCTGATGAAAATTCGCTCTTTGATATTTGGATGTCGCTATTTACATCAAAGCGCTGTCCCATTCAAAAACAAAAGAAAATTCCGACACAAGTTATGTCGCTGTGTCGGACTTTTCTTTTGTTTTTGAATGGGACAGCACTCTTTGGAAATAGCGACATCCAAATATCAACGAGCGAATTTTCATCAGAGAAGACTCGGATTACCGGAAGTGTTCTGCGGATACGGACTAAAACATAATAGAAAGGACTCAATTGTCCTGTTGAAAATGCAGACGAGTTCGCATTGGATCAACTGGGGTCAAAAATCAGGTCACATGTTCAAACCTTGTATGCACTCTAGATGCCACATTTGTTGTCCGATTAACGTAAAATTCAGTCAGAATGGTCGTCTTGATAAAATCTAGAACAAATTTAGAATTGGGTCAACTGGGTCACAAACTAGGTCACATATCTAAAAAAAACTTGTATGCTTTCTAAAGGCAACATTATTTTTCCTATTAACCTGAAATTTGGTCAGAATGGTTGTCTTGATTGAAAATCAGATAAGTTTGAAATTGGGTCTACTGGGGTCAAAAACTAGGTCACAGGGTCAAATCTCAGAAGAACCTTGTATGCATTTTAGAGGCCAAATTTTGCCTGGTCAATCTGAAATGTGGTCAGAATGCTTATCTTAATGAAATATAGTACAAGTTCAAATTTGGGTCAACTTTGGGGAAAAAACTTGGTCACAGGATCAAATATAAAATCCGTGTATGCTCTTTAGAGGCCACATTTTTTCCAATAACCCAGAAACTTTGTCATAATAATTTTAATAATGAAATCTCGGACGAGTATAAAATTGGGTTAACTGGGGTAAAAGAAAATCAGGTCACGGGGTCAAATCTCAGAAAAACATTGTATGCACTCTAGAGGCCATATTTTTTGCTGATCAATCTGAAATTTGGTCAGAATGATCGTCTTAATAAAATCTCTGAAAAATCTGCCCAAAATGCTGAATTGTCATTATTTTGCACTGAAAACTTTTGGGGAAATCCAATTCAGTTCCTCCAAAATTCCGACAATAGCCAGAACAGGAGCTTTAGCCCCCCCCCCCCCCCATTAAAATGTCCTACGCGCCTGTAAGTTACCGGTTGGCATTAAATACATGTTTAAGCTGCATAACAATAAATATCGTTCTATCGTCTAGAATTTTATTTTTCAAATGGAAATTTGTAAAAAGTATTGGAATTTCTGTCTTCAATTCTTCCAAAACGCATAACCATTCAGTATATGCGAGTGCCAAGAAAGAATTCTGAAGTCCACGCTTCTTCATAGCTTGGTCCCTTTTATTCATAGCTACTCTCGCTTCTTCATAGCTTACTGCTCTTCTTCATTGCGTACTTGTTTTTCTCATAAATAAACAAAGATTTTCAAAATCGTACGTGCGGAATACTAAAAGAGACCATAAAATAGTAAACTAAACATGTCTCATTCGAAAAATGCATATGATAGCGCCGTAGGAGTCGTTTATGTGTCGTTTATGTGTCGTTTGGTTTGTAAACATAAGTGTTTGCACTCACTTTGAAAGTAATTGCAAGTTTACTCGGTAAGCTAGAACAAATGGCTTTGGCAATATAACACATCATTTATTACCCCATCGAATAGCATTCCGCGATTTTTGAGATTCAACCCATAACTAGCAAAATCACCGATTTAAAGTAACAACGTGTGTTTACTTACTCAAAATGGGTCCCGTTACTTCATAGCCGGAAGTCCCTCTTCTGAGATTTCGCTCATAGCATTTTGCAATGAATGAGAGGGATTGGTGGCCGTGTTCTACACGACATGCAGCATTCAGTAAGAGAAATTATTCAGCTTTCATCTGCAGGTTATTTTATGAAGATGTGATAAGAATTGGTTGATTTATTACAAAAATACCGAGACCACCCTTTCGTTATATTATTTCACTTTTATAGGTGGTCTTTTATAGTGCGAAAAAAGTTAACTTAAGACTTACAGAATTTTATTATTTTCATTTTTATTTTCAAAAAAGACGTGTAAATAAAAATTTAAATTAAAATATTCATAATGCCTAAAAGAGTAACTAAGATATTTCGGCAAGAAGTTCGTTGACCTAAAATGTCCTGTCCGTAGACACATTTTGACAAAGTGATTTTTAAGTAATATCACAACAGATTGTGACAAAATATTCTTTGGCTGTTAGCAAATCTATAAAATTAGATTGACGTGAAGTTTTATTAATTTGTATTGAGTACTTTAATTTTTATGTACAATAACAGAAATGTCTTGTCCGTAGACAAAATGTCTTGTCCGTAGACAGGTGTAAAATAGCTTCTTAATTGGACACAGTCTTTGTTAGCTGATATTTTAGACATGTTTCTACTAAATGGTTGTGTTTTTCCTTGAAAGAAATGTATTTGTTGTGAAAATAAGGTCAAATAGTGGCTCACGTGCAAACATAAATGTGTCTACGGACAAGACAAAATTTCATAACAGATATTATGAGTACCTCATGCCGCATTTAAATCATCATTTTTATGTGTATTTCATTATGCTGGCATCCAACAGTCAAAATCAATAAAAAAAACTTCCCACGAACCATTATCCAAATTGGGTACTGTACATCGGGGTAAAAAGAACAGTTTAATGCTGATAAACACCATACATGTATTTTGCTATCTTAACCCTTTTCATGCTATTAAATAAAACCTTTTATATTCCATTATCTAAATTGACAAATGTTTCTTGATTTTGAGTTCTCTAAAAGAGAAAAGGAGAAAATTTTTGAAACACCAAAGGCAAATAAGTAGCACATTGAATAGATTACTTACTCGTATTTTGCTTTCCCTTTGTATTTTCTACCATATCTCAATTAAAATTCCAACTCCCATAAACACTACTCTTACCAATTTCCCAAAATGTCACAACTTTGACTTTTTGCTGCAGACGAGGATAAAATATATGTTCGTCAAGTTGGGAATCATGTATAAAATCATAGCAAAGAAGATATTGATGAAAAATAAGAAATAATCTGTTATGCCAGCCCTCCCTTCTTTTGTCTTAATGTTTTTCCATGCTCTTTTAGTACAGGTATCAAAACCAAATCTTGTTCGGGAAATGGTTAACATTCATATTCACTAAAATAATTAATGCTGCATTTCAAAGTTGAAATTGAAATGTGAATTTTTAATGCTTGGGTCTTAAACAATAGCTAAGTATTTGTTGCTCATCTGACCTTATAGTGCTTTAATTAAAGTGACATTTCACATTTATTTCATTTTTTTTAAAAGTATGTCTTGATGCAAAGAGTGTTTATTCTAGTGCGTAGAAATACTATCAGTTTTTTGAAGTTGTTATTTATAAGCGAAAAATGCGCCTTTCAATTTGAGACAGAAATGACAAATTCTATATAAATCTGAACTGTTGTCCACAACAATTTGTCTAATTTTAGCTCAAACTATATATTTCTTGTAAACGGTTCAATTTTCACTTGAAATTTTCAGAATTTCCATAAGAAAAAATACTCTTTCAGACAGAATAAAGGTTAAATTTATGTAAAAATAATTGTGAAATGTCACTTTAAGGTATTTCGATTTATCAATGTCCGTTGTCTGTCCGTTTGTCCGAAGGTCTATTCAACAGTTCAATAACTGCTCGAAATTTTTATTTTACTTTTCTTGTTTAAAGTTTATTCCCTTAAAAATGAAAAGATTTGGTGTTGTTTCTTGTCAATTGAATATAATATTAATACCGTTGTACTGTAATCATTGTGAAAATGTCCAGTCCGTAGACAATGTTCAATATATGACCATCTTCAACAGTCAAAATTTCTGTAAGTATTCGTATAAGAATAACAAATGTATATGTCGGAGTCCAAATTGGAATCCAGGCCGATCCGGAATCGGCCTAGGCCGATCCAGAATTGGTCTAGGCCAGAATGGAATTCCAATCTGGCTAGGCCGATCTAGAATCTGCCTAGACCAGTTTGGAATCCATTCGAAAATTGAAATTAAAAATAAAGAAACTTGAAAATATCAAAATTGCAGAAGTTTGATTAAACAGACTAACTATTAAATTAGCTTTCATGCCTTAAAGCCAGGGAACAATTACAAGTAGAGAGAATTTTAAAAATGCAAAATTGTAAGATGTGAACAAACATGAATTACTAGTTTTTATGCTCCCCGAAAAAAATTCGGGGGAGCATATAGTCGCCATGCTGTCCGTCCGTCTGTCCGTCCGTCCGTCCGGCTGTCCGTCCGTGTGTCCGTCCGTCCGTCCGTCCACAGCCAGATCTCAGCAACCCTTGGACCAAATTCAATGAAACTTCACATGTGAACTCCCTGGGATAATACCTAGGGACCCTTTTCCCCGTTTTTGAATTTGAGGCTGCGTCATGGAGAAAGGGGCCTTAGTGTAAAAATTAGTTTTTCTCTAATTTCTCTTCATCTAATGGGCAGAATTTAATGAAATTTTGTACTTATGTAATAAACAGGATGTTCTAGACCATATTTTATAAATAATGTGTGTACAAAAAGGCTGTCGTGGGAAAAGGGGGCTTAATGTATGATAGTTTTTTTTTTGTGACAAACACTTATTCGGGGAGCATAATCCGTCTGTGACGGCTCTTGTTTGGAAATGTATTGGTGCTAAAATTATTTTTTCCTGGAAATATGTTTGTTCAATCCGTGAATATAACTATCCCATATAGGCTTAATTGTAACGTAGCTGTTTCCATGTGAGAATACAGGTTGAAATCTGTATGTATTTAAGTTTTACGCAAATAGTGAAAGGTTCGTGATGTCTCATAGATGCTTTATTGTCTAATAATACGAATTCCCAAGTGCTTATTTAGCATTTACATCACATTTCATAAGCGAGTCAGATGGTTACGGTTAGAATGAAATATTGCATCGGTAGTCTAACATATCGATATAAATGTTATGACGATCGGTAATATATATTCAATCACGATTTGTTGTATATTTGATCGTTCACTTTTGAGACAACATTTTAAATGGTCGTTTCTGCGAGATTTAACTCGAAATTCATATCCTCATTGTTGAAATCGGTGTCTCGCACATCATACTATGTGTTTCAATTAATATCCAAATCAATCCCATTGATCTATAGTTAGTAAACGCCTGTCACAAAGCTTCAAGTACAAAGTCACAAACATTTCTGGCGTTAAAAGTTGACAAATGGGTACTAGTATTTAAACTAACATCGTGAACAAACGAAATAATTGATGTTCAAAAGAATTTCTGAATGTCTTCATGAATATTGTAGAATTATGAAAAGACCAAATGTTTTACATTTTGTAACACTTCATTTTTCTCGAAAATTTTTTGGAAGGTGTAAGTTCTAATTGAGAACGGCCGTAAAATATATCACAGCATTCATAAAAACTTTGCACGAATGTTCTCAGCTTTGACAGGGATTTGAGGGAAGATCTTGGTATCAAAATAAACGGGGGAGTAGGCCTACGAAGTATCGAATGGCACATATCTCAATACTGAGAGTTAAGCATTTGATTTAAGATTTGAGAAAAAATGTGTACTTACCGAGTGATTTTGTTTACAAAAGTTAGGAAAACATATCATAAGGTCATGCGATTGCGGCCTGTGAGGACAAAGGCCATGAAATTTATAGATCAACCCTATCTGTGTTACAGGTTACTGGAATGACAATGACTGTAACGAGAATTACCACTTTGTATGTAAGAAGGCTATGGGATCTAATGTACCTATAACCCAGGCTCCGACTATGTTAACACCAGGAGCGTGTCCGGCTGGGTATACAGGCCTCAATAATGGTGAGATTTTGTGCTGTAAATCCTTTACAGTATTGTAATAGATCTATGTGAAATAAAAACGGCAAACAGCAAAAAATTAACTGCTTCCAATTGAAAGCTGCTACATTATGATAATATAAGGGTTTGATAAAGATACGGCTTGTGCACATTACAGAACAGAAAATATTGACACAAAAGGTGGAAATGCCGATTATCAGCATTTTTATGCTACCTGAAAAAATTTTGGGGGAGCATATAGTCGCCATGCTGTCCGTCCGTCCGTCCGTCCGTCCGTGTGTCCGTCCGTCCGTCCGTCCACAGCCATATCTCAGCAACCCTTGGACCAAATTCAACCAAACTTCACATGTGAACTCCCAGGGATAATTCCTAGGGACCTTTTTCTCCGTTTGTTGATTTGAGGCTGCGTCATGGAAAAAGGGGCCTTAATGTGAAAATTAGATTTTCTCCAATTTCTCTTCATCCAATGGGCAGAATTTAATGAAATTTTGTACTTTTGTGATAAATGAGATGTTCTAGACCATATTTTATAAATAATGTGTGTACAGAAAATCTGTTATGGGAAAAGGGGGCTTAATGTATAATAATTTGTCCGTCCGTCCGTCCACAGCCATATCTCAGCAACCCTTGAACCAAATTCAAGGAAACTTCACATGTGAACTTCCAGGGATAATCTCTAGGGACCTTTTCCTCCGTTTGTTGATTTGAGGCTGGGTCATGGAAAAAGGGGCCTTAATGTATAAATTAGATTTTCTCCAGTTTCTCTTCATCCAATGGGTAGAATTTAATGAAATTTTGTACTTTTGTGATAAATGAGATGTTCTACACCATATTATATAAATAATGTGTGTACAAAAAATCTGTCATGGGAAAAGGGGGCTTAATGTATGATGATTTTTATTTTGTGACAAACACTTATTCGGGGAGCATAATCCGTCTATGACGGCTCTTGTTTCTACAGTGATAAACATTGGATTTAATTTTCATCTTTCTTTAACTTTCTCCTAAGAGAGAACATACATGTATTATAGGAAAACCCAAATCAATGGCTCAGTGCGAAACATTTGTAACTGCCTATAAGTTTATAGGCAGTTACAACCGTTTCACGCTGAGCCATCGAAATGTAAAACGCTTTTGTTAATTAACCCTAATCTCAGCAAGCACTAGTTCCGGCGTCCATAATTAAAGGCTTTTCAAGACAACGTGAGAAAAAATGATGATGACCTGAATTTTCTTCCCTTCACTAAATGTTTTAATGCATTATAAATTTTCAGTTTTATTGACGGACTTAATTTGTTCAAACAACAGCAACTTTACAGTTGGACAATCATAACATTGTATTATTTTGGAAAGGTTTAAACAAGACACAAAATAATATGTACAGGTAGTTTGGTAAATTGAGTAAATAGTTTACCTGCATGTCTCAGTGTCCATAGTACAGTAAGGCTTGTATCGCCTGATCGTACATAAATTCTTGTTTAAATCCATTTTACACTTTTTTCCATGGCGAAAAGCCATTCATTTCCCATGCTATATCCAATTAAACACCAATTCTACCTCAGAATTAAAACAAAAGTATATAACAGCTTTGGAAATTTAAAACTTTTTGGTTAAAAATCAATAATTTAAAACTGAACAAGGATTAAGATATGGACTTACACTGGTCAGATGATACAAAATTTAATTAAAGTACATAATATTCAATAGAATAATTTATGATGTCTTGAGACAAGCCCAATATTGCTCAAAGACAGATTATACTGATATAACTAATCACTTCTTATCAAAACTGCATATAAAACAGATTGCAGATTAAAGGTGAAAAAAGATGATTGGTTTACATACTTTTTTTCCTTCTCAGCCGATTAAGAAATGAAAACATAGGATTAATCTCAGCATTCAAGTTGGTATTGTGTGTTGTTGTTACCATTCTCCATTCATTAAGGTACAAAGAATTTGGCCTACGGTTCTATTGCAGAAATAAATGAAAACAATAAACAAAAAATCATAAAATTGAGAAAAAAAATGAGTAAACAAAAGAATTATTCCTACATTTTCCGAACGGCTATTGTTATTATTTGTTTGATATGTTAGTAATTTCATATATAGTTTGGGAACGATTATTATTGTTGTTTGTTAAATATTTTAGTTTTTTTTAAAAAAAAAACTCATAGTAGAATAGACTTATTGCAACTATTCTCCAACACAAAAAGAAGTGGTTATCAATGTCAAATTACTATTAAGAACAGATTCCGATCTGGTCTAGGCAGATTCCGGATTGGCCTAGCCAGATTGGAATTCTCATCTGGACTAGAAACTTTCTAGGCCGATTCCAGATCGGACTAGTCCAGATAAGAATTCCACTTTGGACTAGGCCAAAGTAGAATTCCAATCTGGACTAGGCAGATTCCGGATCGGCCTAGATTCCAATGTGGCCTCCGACATATATATCATTTTAAAGGAAATTGAAATTCCTGTCATTATTTATTACTTTTAGGGCTGTACAGACAATCCTGAATGAAAATAGAAAACTGAAAAATGTCAATGTATGCCAAATTTAGATAAAATGTAGGAAATTCAGATTTTTTTTCAAAATAAATAAGTCATGGTCACTTTGTTTTGTATGTCATTTGAAAGCTTAGTCTGTGAGTGTTATGATGTAAAATGTTTTCTCCATAATAAATGAAATTGATATTTCCAAATATGTGTTAGAAATTATATGCAACATATTTTTTTCTCTCCAAGATCCCAAGTTTAACATGTAAACTTTTTTAAATCATCAAATCTATCTGAAAAATGTTATTATTTTCATGAAGATATATTATTTAGCTTTCAGGAAAATATTGTCACTTTCGTATTCAATGACTTTGAAAAATCACCCTAGGTGAAACATAGTTTGCACATCTGATTGTGACACACCCGATTGTCTTTTAATTACATCCATTTTGGAGGCGTGTCAATTGCAACCAAGGTTCGGTTAGGAAGGGCAGGAGTAGAGCTACTTAGCCTTTTCACATCTTATATGTTATTTCAAGTTGTTAGGTACCAATTTTAGTGCGACTTTGTGGACACCAAAAAGAACTTGCATGCTATTCTATGACCGAAATTTGAACGATATTTTGGGCTGAATGGGAAAGCTATGCACCAGTTAACTTTTGCGATTAAAGTCAACTATGACGTTGGCAGAGTATTCGAACATGCACGTTTTCGTGATATTTGGTGGACTGATCATTGATAAATTACATTTCATTTTATAAACTATTATATGTCTTATATGGATTCATGTTGAAGTTATAAAGCCCATTACCGCTAGTTCTGGATAGCCCCTCGTACTTGTTTAACCCTTTCCCAAACGACAAAATTTTAGGGTGATCCAATTTGAAGGCTGATGTAGACGACAAAATTGTTGACAATAAAGACATGATTTGTGTTAAAAATGGCGCAGAAAATATTGAGACAAAAGGAGAAACTGCTGGTTATCAGCAGTTTCTTTTTTTGTTTCAATGTTTTCCCAAGCATGTTCTATTAGAGACGTCAAAACCAGGTCTTGTTTGGGAAAGGGTTAAAAACACTGGTTTACGACTCTTTCGTGTCTTCTAAGACGTTTAATATGGCAACAACGTGGTATAGTGGTAAGCCTATACAATCCATAACACTCACTTTTTCTAAATCCATATCGGAAAGACCATTGAAAATGGGGAATCGCCGATAACTAGCATTTCCTTTTCGTCGCTTTTCTACGAAAAACTCGTAACTGCAGCTTGTTTCAAGCTGCAGTTACGAGGTTTTCGTAGAAAAGCAGCGTTTTGTTCTTTACTTTTCTATAGTCATTTGATAGAATTTATATCAAGTTATATTAATTTTTGTGTCCATTTCTCCTTTGACTTTGCAAGGGAATTAAATTGCATCGTTCAGGTAAGGATATAATGAACTTCTTGCGTTTTGCGGCAATGGTGTAACGACAATATATATATTTCTAGACTGGGTTTTATCTTTCTACGTTCTAAATGTCAAAAAACGGATGTCGTAATATGTAACAAGGTATCAGTCGTTTAATGTGTGGTCTTATTGACAAAATTGTATATTGATGACTGGAACCAGGCTATATTTCTGGCAAAATGCTAAATCACGTTTGTTGTTGGCGAATGGAGCAGGGGAGCCCGTCACTCGAGCCTTTTCAAGTTATGGTTACGGAATTTTGTTCCCCAAAAACGCTATTTATAATATAAAAGTCTATAAACTATAAAAAGAATCTAGTCCATATGTAGGGTTAAAATAACAACAACTTCCCTCGCTGAGTAGGTTTTAAAAGGAAACCGAATCAACTATTTCTGTGTGGAAAACGCATTTCTGTGTGGAAAACGCAGATTTGGCTTTCCTTATAGAAATGAAGGACTATTGGGGGCTAATTTCTATCTCCTAATATAACAAGAAGATTTGGGAAGTTTCTAGTCAGCCGGTCCTCAAACTAAATGGTTGCCAGTAAAGTGACAAAATAGAGTAATTTTTCATCAATAAAGGAAAAAAATGAGCGGGCGTGTGGGGGCAGCAGCCCCCATCAATAATTTAGAAATAAAATAAAGCGGGAGTTTTGGGGCGGCAGTCCCCAAAATACTTCCTAGTAAATAGGGACCGGTATACTAGATAAGTTCCGAAGATTTTAGCCAGGATCTGGAAAAAGGGTCTTTATGGCATTTTTGAAAACTGAGTTTAAAGATCAGCATACGGTCAAAAACAGTTCAGTAAGGATCCATGCTGCTGTCTTTTAGTCACTTCAGGCCAAGAAAAAACTATTAGAGAACAATATGGATCCTGATCAGACTGTGCATACGCACAGGCTGATCCGGATCCATGTTGTTCTCAAATGCTTTAAGGGACATTTTTGCAGATCCTGGCTCATTTACGTATTTTAAGACTCTGTGTACTCTGATTTTGGACTTTACTCAGCATGCATGTTTCAACATCGAGTCCTTCTTGTCAAACATAGAACATTTGAGTCTCACTTTTGTGCAATCACTGCATGTAAAGTTTTGCTCATCTAAGATAAGATTTTGTTTTTTGGGAAATTTAGTGATTGGTGGACATTTGACAATGATAGGAGAATCAGAACCCGATTTAACAGGAATAAAGACTGGAATAAAAAAACCTAGACCTGTCGCAAAGCGGACGTATACCCCCACCAGGACCCTGTCACTGGAAAAGTGCTATAGGTCAAAAGGTTCTTGACTTAGAGCACGGAAACGGATTTTAAACAAAGTCAAATTGTGACCTTGACCTTTGACCTTGGTGATCCCAAAACAAGAGGGAACCTCCTTTGATCATGTCCAACAACTGTGTAAAGTTTCATGATCCTAGGTCAACCGGTTCTTGACTTAGAGCACGGAAACAGATTTTAGACAAAGTCCATCTGTGACCTTGGCCTTTGGCCTTGGTGACACGAAAACAAAAGGGCATATCTTTGGGTCATGGGCAATAACTGTGTAAAGTTTCATGATCCTAGGTCAACCGGTTCTTGACTTAGAGCACGGAAACAAATTTTAAACAAAGTCCATCTGTGACCTTGACCTTTGACCTTGGTATCACAAAAACAATAGGGCACCTCCTTGGGTCATGGGCATCAACTGTGTATAGTTTCATGATCCTAGGTCAAGCGGTTTTGGAGTTCGAGCACGGAAACGAAATTTTAAATTTTGACTACTCCCCCCCCCCCCCCATTAAAAAGTTCAAGTGACATTGTTCTAAAACTGATAACTGGATCAATATGAAAATTGCAGGTGCACAACTTCATATGATACATATGATAGAAAACAACCTGATAAAATTTCAGCAAAATTGGTCAAAAACTGTGGGAGGAGAAGAGGACACAAAATTATGTCTACGAACGGACGGACGGACGGACGGACAACCTGATCCCAGTATACCCCCCATAACTCCGTTGAGGGGGGTATAATAACGTATGGAATTGTTAGCTTGACATTTGAACACTACAGTGGATAGATTTTATGAAAACACTATAAACCGTATACGAACGTAGAAAGACTATTCAACTTGGCCAATCTTCCCAGTTATCTCCCCTGAATAAGGAAAAGGTTTTTGCCAACACGAATAGTACTGCCAAAATATTAAACTTATTTGAAGTTCATCATTGTGATATTTAGTCTGACAAGGAAACAGATATTAAATACGCTATTGTGTTTAGATCAATAGGTGGTAAATATAACTAGCTTAAATGAACATTGTTCAAGAAAAATTTGTTCTGAAAATTTGTCACAAATCGTCGGTCTCCATGAGCCCTGATCATATGCGGCTGAAAACAATGCTCCATCACGACACAATCACGATGGCAGTTTTTTCAGACTTGATTACATACTGCTGAAATGCATTAAAGTAGCGCATGGGGAATTTATACTTATATTAAAATCTATATTTTGTACCTTTAAAGTCTCGGAAAAGCTGTTATATCACTGTACTCTTTTGGTTATCGAAAATTGAGAAAACTGGACGTCTATACGTGATTTTGAGAGTACATGCAATTTCGCTTACAATATCGGTAAGGCGCATTTGTTATGGCGGAAAATTAGCACACTAAAGTATACTGACGGCCATAAGAAACGCCTCAGTCCTATTAAATATCCGATTTTTCAGTATATTTGATTTGAAATTACAAAAACTCATTTCCATCTGTAAATTTGATTACCTGGTGTTGAAAAATGATTGTAAAGAAATTATCAAATTGTTACAGTTTAGAAATATAGCACATTTAAACAGAGCGGTATCAGAATTTCCATTTAAAAATCAGTTGCACGTGGTTAAAACTTTACTTTCGACAATAACAGGTGCCGTGAAACGTGTTATTTGGCGTTCAAAGTTAGTGAATACTACATGCAACGTCGAGCCCAACGTCATAAACATGAAACGCATATGACGTTGACGTGAGAAATTTTCTCATATAACAGGCGTTATCCGAGGTCTATCTGACTTTTGCCGATTGGCAAATGTTTTTGTCACTGTAACTCGTCGTCTAAGAAGCCTAATTGTGCAATGCAAGACGTCAAAACGTCCGTCGGCTTGTTTTTTAGTTTCTCGTATTCAAAAATGGCTCATATACGATCTCTATTTTCCGAACAATGTATCTGTTTCAAACGTAACTTGAAACAACGTAAAATGCAATGAAACACTTATTTGGCCACCACAGTAATCGACTACTCAGCACAACGTCGATCCCAACGTCACAAACCTGAAACGTACATGACGTAGACGTTAAGAATTTTCTCGTTTTAAAAGCGTTACACGAGATCCAGTTGAGCGTGGCCGATCGATAAACGTTTGCGAAACTCAAACGCGTCGATCAAGACTCCGAATCGAGACACACAATGTGTTAAACTGTCTGGCGACTTGTTTGCGTATTTCTCGCATTCGAAAATGGCCATACCGTGAGCTCCATTTTCAGAATTTAGCCTTTGCATCCTTTAATACGGATGTTTGATAAGAAAATCTTTGAATTCCTGATTGCCTATCCACTAACACATGTTCCTGTGTAAAATGAGACCAATTTCATCACATGACAAATAAACACGAAGCGCACGTAGAAAACGTGACCGGTCACCGGAAATGAGCATCGTGATGAATAGAAACGCATATTTTTCATTTGACGTAACTGTTGGTCAAAAATATTATATACAGTATATATTTCACTAATATTGTAATAGGCTTAAGGAAAATAATGACAAATTTCACTGAGGCGTTTCTAATGGCAGTCAGTATAGATCACCCATAATGTGGCCATTTTGAGATTCAAGCAAACTATATCATTTTTTCGAGGGCGTCGTTACGTAACCGATATTATTCGGGCGCGGTCGTAAACATTCGTCGTAAAATGTTTTCGGCATTGACCGAATAATTACGACGTCGCAAGAATCTCACAAGGGGTAGACTTCCTTAGATGTAACTTGGTCTTCTAGCAGAAAAATTTACAAAGATATCTAAAAGTTTTGTAAAACGCGATTTCATCATTTTCCTTTTATGTATTTTCAAATATCAATATCTATAAATTTCGTAATTGTTTTGTCAATAAAGTTGTTCCGTTTCAATTCATATCCATACTTGCACGTCACTTAAGGTATTGTATTCTAACATGTAGTTTACATTTATGTTATAATGCAGAAATGGCAAAATATATACCGGTACATGTTATTAAGGATACAATTTATGAATTAGAAACTACAGAGCGCTCTTTAAACTGTGACGATTGTTCGAATCATGCAACAGAAGTATCTGATTTGTGCTTTGAATGTTGTCGGTATATTTGTTCAAATTGTAGACTGACGCATAGCTGTAACAGTAATTCCATTGTGAATCAAAATGACAGCAGGAGTGTTCAAAAGGAGCAATTCGAAAGAATACTAACAGACTTTAGAAGTACAAAAGAAGAACTTTGGGAAAACGTAAAACAAACAAAGGCAACACTATGTCACGATGTTAATATTGCGCACGAAGATGATTCGTCAACAACCAACTTTGATGGACGAATGTGTATGTTGGAAAATGGATCGAAAATTGCTGTGGCAGACTACTGGAACAAATCTATAAAGATATTTGAAACACATCAAATGCAATTACAACGTATAATACGTATTTCATCAAGACCGTTTGGAATTGCTGAAATAAACACCGAATGTAACGACGGAGAAAAGGCTGATGATCAAGCATTTAGACTATCCGTCACTTTTCCAGATGATGGAATGATTGTGCTCATGAACATAGCTGGGAAACAGACAAAATTGACAAAAACGATATATATAAGAAAACGTTGTTTAAAAACAGATTATTCCAAAGGGAAAATCATAACATGGTGTGCTCTGTCAAAAGACTTAATTATTTTGACCACAGACGGAAATGAAATTAGAACAATTAATCTAACAAAAGATATTTTTGATAAAATATTCAACTGCTTGTACGATGAAATTGGCATGTTCAGTTTCGATGTGGAAAGTGACCGCATATACGTCAGCGAAGCGAGGACTAAAAAGATCGTTATGTTAACGATGGAAGGACAGGTAATAGGAAAAAGAGAGTTTGAACATTTTGACCCGTACAGATTATGTGCAAATTCCTCAGGGGATGTCTTTGTTTGTTCGTTTTCGCGATGTAAGGAGGTCTTGTTCTCTGAAAACCTTGAGACGGGTAGCTTAGTTGTCATCGAAAATTCCGAGTCAATCAAAGGACCATACATTTCGACAATGACTTGCCACAAGAACACGTTATATGTTTTCAGTGGAAACTCTATTACCGTGCTCAAATGTGAATAGCGATGGGGTCTAAGTATTGTTTAGCAATATTCACCTTATGGTATGCGCTAAACAATGTTTATACAATCGCACTCTGATGGCTACTTTTAAGCAAGAATACATTTTAGAAACATTACGATGCAATGTGATAAATAATATATTTTAGCCTACCATCCTAATTGAGAGAGACGTATATCACCATATAAACGGTAAGAATAAAAAACTGACTGGATATGAAGAAGTTATTTAAAGAAGAATACCCGTAATGTGGCCATTTTGAGAAATTTGGCTTTTCCGAGCGGCAAATGTTTTCGACGTCATCCGAATAATTCCGACGTCGTGCGAATCTCATTAGGGATGGACTACCTTGAATAGAGATCACACCTAAGACGAAACGGGCAACCGTTCTTAGTAACGACTTCTATGGAAAGATAAAAGGGAAAAAACATACATCACTCCCTTTAAGGATACAGTACTGTAGTAATCTGATGCCTAACTCCTAGTGAAACATTCGATGTGACATTTCACATTTATTTTATTTTTCAAAAGTATATCTTGATGCAAAGATTGTTCATTCTAATGCGTAGAAGTGCTATCAGTGTTTAAAGATGTTATTCATAAGCGAAAAATATACCTTTAGAGTTGAAACAGAAATGACAAACTCTATATAAATCTGAACTGTTGTCCACAACAATTTGTTTAATTTTAGCTCAAAAATATATATTTCTCGTAAACGGTTCAATATTTTGACTTGAAATTTTCAGAATTTGCATGAGAAAAGATGCTCTTTTTTGATATAATAAAAGTAAAATTTGTGTAAAAATAATTTCGAAGTGTCACTTTAAAACCTTTACTTTTTTCCAAGAAAAGCTGTAAATTGCAATATAGCCTGTAATTTTCACTTGAAATTGTTTTTTCTCTGACTGGTTGTCCTGCAAGCTTAAGGCAAGTAATGGATATTGTTCTGCATGTTCCTTTATGTGTACTTGAACAATGCATATATATCCAGTTGGCACCAAATTTTATCTAAATTTTCAAAACATTCTCTGTGGGGACTCTCCATACGCCAATATGAGAGGGAAGCTTAAACATGTAATCTGTTATGAAATAAGGAATGTGTATTTCCTACGAAAATGACTTTTTTGCTCTTTAAAAGTATTCATATTTTTCGCTAAAAGGTATTATTTTCCATGCATTATAGTCTTGATAAAATCCTTGATATTTGTTTTGGCCAGCTATATGGCATGTTTTAAACAGGATGAAACATGTGTTTGATATCAAATGATGGGTGGAATACCTTGATGTAGATATTTACTGCTTCCTACGCAAAATCTAATAATTGCAGAATTAATGCTCACACCATTTAAAATGATTATTTTATAAGCAAAGAAGTCAAACTATGTTTTGATATCGCTGTTTTTCAACAAAAACCTCGTAACTGCAGCTTGTTTAAGCTGCAGGTACGAGATTTTCGTCGAAAAGGGACGATATAATAACAAAATTTGAGTGTTAAATTGTTTGAATATAAGATTTCAATGTTAAAACACTTTTACCCTTTCTACGTCCCAAATGCAAAGTCTTAGGGAAAACATTAAAGCAAAATAGGAAAACATTGATAACAACTATTTACTTCTTTTGCATCATTTGTCTTTGTTATATTATGCACAAATTTAATCAATGTCTTGATTTTTCGTCTGCATCCTTATTCAATTCAGACCGCCTTACAATATTGTTGTTTAGGAAAGGTTTAAGGTATGAGCATGTTTTTTGTTTCCATCCATATTACATAAACCATTTCGTTGTCAGAAATTATTTAACAAAAAGAGTTGTTTTTTTATACTTTTTTGTGAAACATATTATATAATTATACAATGAATAACAATTCTTTGGTCTACAAAACTTCTATAAATGTTTTATTCGTTGAATAGCAAGTAGTTTAAGATTGAATCAAAAATGGATGTAATCCGAAACCATGCACATAATTATAATTAGCATATATAAAGGCTTTTGTAAACCATAATTATGTATTGATTCCAAGTAAAGTGTGCTATAAATATACTGAGTCAAAAAAGAAAGTGTGCATACTTCTACTTTATATATCTACGTAACCGCTTCAATTATCTTCACCAAACTTCTACACGGAGTTAAACTATCAACTTTCTCATGTCTGTTGACATAGGAAGCAACTTTGGATGGTTGAATTGTCTGACATATCGCCAAACGCTGTTAACACCTTTTTGTACGTGGTTATCAAAACAAGTGTTTCATGATAAACTTTAATCTGTGTTCAAAGTGTATAAAAGTTAAATCAAACATAAAATTTCAAAATGCTAAATAGCCAAGGATGCTAAAACTTGGTTAACACGACAGACTTCATACGTTAATTTTACTATTGTCTTGAATCGGCGTAAATTGTGTCCTTGTCGCTTAAATGTCATCGTTCTGAAATTATGCGTTTGCAATCATGTTTCCAAAACAAAGAATACATTTAAGATAGGCTTCGGTCCGATATCCCGAATGCTGCAGTGACTAGACAAGATCGTTACATGACGTTGACGCCCTTACGTCAATGTTTCAAAATTACACCATTTATGGCGATTTAGTAAAGCAAGCATATGTAAACAACGTTGGAAATCGACGAGGGCAGATAGACGGCTCATAAGGGATTGGAGACCATGACGTTTGTCACATTAGCACGATGCCTAAATTTTACGTTTTGCCTGCATTTGGCACATCGTCATCGGCACGGGACGCGTAAAAATTAGTCATGAGTGTGGTGTAGGGCCAAAATCTCTTCCGCCTGAGTTTCGCAAATTTTAGGGTCCAGTTAAAGAATTTGCAGAAATTGGAATACGTCTTGCAATATGAACGCAATGAAATTCCAAACGATAGGATAACTCGTTATGTTCGATCAGTGAGACCACACATGCTTGCCAAAATTCATTGTAGACATGTCACAATAGAAACTGAAGCAGAAATCCCAACAAACATGCATTTTTTTAATCTCCTTACGTTCGTCAGCAAGTTCTATGAATTTTGAAATTGACCCCTATCTCAAATTTCTTAAGAAAACACAAGAAAATATCCATTTCACACAATTTAAAAAATCACCTACTTATAGGCAATTGAATTATCTTTGATTTGATACCAATATTATAATATCAATATTCAAAATTACGTTAGAAATTCCAGTTATTCTCTGTGCACACTTTCTTTTTTGACTCAGCATACATTTTTCTTTTTAACTACCCCCCCCCCCCCCTTTTTACCCTTTGCCAAACGGCGAAATTTTAAATCCGACTTATCCTTAAAGTCTTCCCAACATTTAAGTAACTGACAGCAAAAGGAGAATATGTGAATATAAAGCTGGAGAAATATAAAAGTAAAAGTTTCTTCGTTTAGTTCTACTCGTATGTTCTATTAAAAAGTTCCTATTAGGGAATACAAAACCGGCTCGTGTTTGAAATATTTTTATCCCGTTACCACACAGTACATGAATCTTTTTGACTCCTTCTAAAGCAAAGGGCTTTGGAACATATTGTGGAAAATGATGAAATTGCTTGTGATGAGCAGTTTCCTTATTTCCGACAATATTTTCTACACAGAAAGACCAAAAATGTTAAAGTTTACTCACTTGATATGTCGTCTGCAGCATCTAATTTTTTGTCGTTCGGTAAAGGGTTAACTGGTCTCTCTTGCAGTTAACCCTTAAAAAGACGAGATGACTAAATTCCATTCTTGTTCTAGTCAAATGTTAATGCTGCAGGAGACGACAAAATAGATGTAGGTTTTTAGTTATTTTGATAGCACGGTATGGAAACTTCAGAAACCGAGCCAGTGGCTCCGCAAAGAAAATCCTCTGGGGGCGTCTTTGGATGCCCTTTTTAGTACAATTTTCGTTTTGTTGCAAAATTATTTTCTTTTGCCGATTAAATGCGAAAAAAGGAAAATGTCATGCTTTGGAAAACATTGTGTGAAATGAAGAAATTGCTTGTGACAAACAATATCTGACAAGCAATTTCTTCATTTCCCACAATGTTTTATACCAAAAATATATATATAAAATATAATGTTTATACTTACTTCTGCATCATATTTCAAATTGGAAAACAGTCCATTTTTTCTGTATGGTTATGGGTTAAAGCGGATTTTTGTCGCAATGGATACAGATTGGCAATGTCAAATTAATAAATATGTCGAGCTACGTTTCATCTTAAAGCTAACTATGTGCTGGCAACATAGTTCAACCTGAATAATATGAACCATGAACACTGCGGAGAATCACGTGACACAAAATCGTAAATATTTTTCTTTGAACGTGATGCATTTGATTTCTGTGTGAAGGAGAGAATTTGTCGGATTTGGTAAATGATTTAACCCTTTCCAAAACAAGACCTGGTTCTGACGTCCCTTATAGAAACGGCTTGGGAAAACATTGAAACAAAAGAAGAAACTGCTGATAACCTGCAGTTTCTCCTTTTGTCTCAATATTTTCAGTGCTATATTGTACACCAATTCTTTCTTTTTCGTCTTCAAAATTGTCGTCTGCAACACCACAACATTGGAACACCCTAAAATTTTCTTGTTTGGGAAAGGGTTAAATACCAGCCCAAATAGATATTGACGACCGAGTAGGATTTTACTTAGTCGTTAATAGCTCGCAGTAGCATGACGTGTCGAGGGCGAGATATTGCGATCGCTTACCGTCCGTCTGTCCGGTTGTGTGTCCACAGTTACAAAATAATCAATCGCAAAATCATAAGGCCTAGAGTGACATCATCTCAATACCCTCTATCAAAATACTTCAATGTTTTGTCGCACAATGAAAGGTGGCCCTTTGTCGTATGTTTCGGAGTTCATATAGAGACAAACAAGGAAATTGTGTTGAATTCATGCGCTGAGGGTGCGGTATTATGATCACTCACCATCCGTCATCCGTCCGCCCGGTTGAATGTCTGGCTTTACACATTTCACAAAAAATATTCTCCTCCAAAGAACATACAGCATCGAATCTTGAAATTTTGTATAGTTGTCCCACGATTTTCTCATTCCCGCCAAACAATAAACAACAAATCAATTTACTTTTCATAGGTAATACAGACAAAAACGAAGCCATATCGATGATAATCAGTATTTTGATGTACTATTGACGAGACAATTTGCACGTGCGTCTCTACAATAGCAATCTTTTTATAAGTTATATAGGTTTGGTTATAAACATCAGATTAGCTTGGGACAACTGTACGAGATGTAGCATATTTTCTATGCCTCTACTAGAATCGTAAAAAACGTGTATATATAATTATTCAGTAAATGGCATTGATTTTGTATTAAAAATAGACTGGATTTACCGTTATGTCTTGATAATCTTCGGTGTTGTTATAAACTCTCGTAACAACGGCTTGAATCATGCCGTAGTTACGAGATTTTATAACAATGCCTACGAAATTATATTGTTTGTCCGAAATTACGTCACGGTTTATTTGATAAAATCGTTCCCTATTCATGTGCTGCTAAAGCCCGGCTTTGCAAAGAAGAAAGTCTTACACCAATATACAATTTCCTTCTCCTGAGCCGTGTGACCCGCGGCTTAAAAATGTGTGGCATCTTCATAACCCATAACCACATACTGACCCCTTTTTGACTCCTTAAATACGCAATCCCAGTTAAATGGGACAATTGATGTCTCCGGCCTTTAATATGTTCTAGTTGCAAATAGTCAACATTATATAAATGCCCATCACATTGATTTTCATCCAACACCTATAACTAAAATATTTATCTAAAATTCACGTTCTTAAGAACTCCATTTCTTATGAAAATCATGTGACAACCAAACTAGGGGTACGAAAAACCGATGTCTCCGAGTATAAATTCAAACTTTCAAACCAAAAATGTCAATTTTAACAATAAATTATCCTAACAGAACTGTCCAAATCTTGTACAGAAAACATAGAGCTCCAAAACGATACAAAGATTTATATGAAAAATGTTATCCAAATTTTTTAGAACAGCCTCGAGTGGTTGTCTCCAAAATTCAAAAACGTACGGGACACTTTTTTAAAGGTAAGAAACACTGACATAAATCTACATTTAATGCATTAATCTAGCGTAATGTACATTAGTAATATGAAAGTAGGCAAAGCCTAGAAACGGACGAAAGGATGTCGACGTCAACCTTAACGTTTCCCAGAAAGCTAGATCTATCTCGTCAAAATCCAAAGGGTTTTAGACTAAAAGACGTGCATGTGAAGCACAAATGCCTGTTGGAACTTGGAGTAGAGTCTATAGGTCTATGAGGTTCTGTAATTATGACCTTGAGATGTGTCTTTGACCAAGAACAATGACCCGACAGACTTGTCACACAGACATCATAACGAATCGTATGAATTTTGAAATCCACACCATAAACCCATTCCCAAACGTCAAAATTTGAGTTTGGTCCAAATACAAAGATGTTGCACACAATAATTTTAAATGAATCATTGGAATATATATACATGTACATATTATTGTCTTTTTTGGGTGAAAAGATTACGAGTATTTTGTCTTTAATTAAGGTAGAATACCCGTAATGTGGCCATTTTGAGATTCATAAAACATCTGTTTTTTCCGAGTGTCGTCGTTACGTATCTGAACATATCCGGACGCGATCGTAATCATTCAGCGTTGGAAGGTTCCTCCGCCGACTGATTTCGACCTTACCCGAATAATTCCGACGTCGTGCAAATCTCATTAGGGGATGGACTACCTTTAACCTTTCCCGAACAATACTTGATAATTAACATTATGGCCAAGTTTTGTCTTGTTTGTTTAATATTTGTAGTTGTTAGATTCGAAAACGGCAATTTTGTCAGATTCAAGGGCACATAACTCAACTTTCTGGTCCAATGGGAATGATTCGAACCCATGCAAGTTCTTATGGTGTAAACACCAAATTGTTGACAGACGGACGGACGGACATTGAGTGACCACAATAGCTCACCTTAAGCACTTTCTGCTCAGGTGAGCTAAAAACCGCAAGCAGGCATAGTAGTTTTTCAACATTTTCTCTCAAGTCCATAGTTCTCAAAAGTTCCCATATATTGAAGACGCTCGGAAAGTTCATTATCACTAGCATGTTTCGCTTCATCTCAACAGTTTTCAGCATTGCCTTCAAACGACAGTAAGCCGTTTTCCAATACGTTTCCTTATATCTGTTGTGTCGAAGTCTTAGGGAACATCATTCTAGCTCAAGATATCGTGAATATGACTTATCCCAATTCTTTTCGGCTTTGATTAATGATATTTATTCATTGTCGTTGGGCAAGTGTGTGTATTATTGAAATATAGTAGGAAATGGAAAATTGCTCAAAAGGAGCAAATAATCTCCTTTTCCTACTATATTTCAATTGATTTATTCACTTTAAAATAATTAAATTTGTCTAACCTGATTGATACCCTATGACTATAGATGATGCAAGGACCACATTTTCATTTCGACTTAAGCGGAAGTTTGACATATCAGATGTTGACTTAACGAGTGTAAACTGTATTTCGTCGTTGTAAATGCAAAACCTCGTATCTCGGTTTTTGGACAATTTTAAAGGGGAGGGGGAAAAGTGTAATAACTTTTCTAAAACTGAAATGTTTTACATGAAATTTGGATATATTGTTCACACATAATGTATCATTAATATTGATCAGTAAAAATATCTCAAAACCCTGGAGAATTGTCTTAACTGGGCACACAAGTTTGTACTTTGAAAATTATAGGAATCGACATACGAGGTTTTGCATTTACACCGACGATTTACTTTGGGTGAAGGTTTTCTCATGGACCAGTGCACAACTTGAAATAAAGAGGACAGAAGATATGCTGTTGGCAGGCATAACATCCTAATGTCTATCAAATCTCCATACTAGTTATTACTCTGATTTAACCCTTTCCCAAACTCTAAAATTTAGAGGTGATCCAATAAGAAACATCCTGCAAACGTCAAATGAATGTTGATAAAGATAGAATTTAGGTACAATTTAGCATAGAAAATATTTAGGTAAAAGGAGAAAACACTGGTTATCAGCATTTTCTTCTTTTGTCTCAATGTTTTCTTAAGCTTTTTCTTTCAGGGATGACAAAATCAGGACTTATTTGGGTTAATGTGTATGTTTTCTAATAGCCAGAACAAAAATCAAATAAAACGTTAAAAATTTATTCTAATTTTCATAAACATGAATGACACTTTGGCTGGTTTTTACAAGTCACAACATGATATCCTATTGTATTTGGTTTTCTGCACTATATCATTTGTAACCAATTACCAGAAATATTTTTTAAGACTGTCCCAATTTGAAAGATGTTGCAGATGACAATTTTAAGAGAATAAAATTTTATATTTTTTTTATCTAACTGGCTAAAAAACATTGTGGGAAATGATAAAATTGCTTTTCACAAAACCATTCCTTCATTTTCCAGAATGTTTTCAAAACCTTTCATCATGTAGGTTGTCAAAAGACGTCATTATGTTGGAATTGGTTAAAACAGGATGGAGTTTTGTCAGATTTAAAATTTGAATGTTTATACATGGATATTGTACACAAATCACTGTATGGACCAAACAATGTCCACAAATTGTCAATTTTTCTGTTATAACACCGGTAATCATCATTGTCAGCATCATCTTTATTCATCTATGCACATGATTCATGAACCTGCAATTACACAAAAGTAACAAATGTAACATTTCAGCCTTAAACTGACCCCTAAAAATCACAACTTCTGGCATATTCTACTTTTCTAACAATATTTGAAGCCTTGTCAAAATGCAACAATGCATGCAATGAAAAATATTATCAAAAATTTCAAAGGTGATGCTGATGAGATGACAAGATCAGTCATTAAATCATCAAAAAATGTTCAATGTATTTTTACAAAATTTTCTGCAATATGTATTGCAAAAGGAAAAAGGATATGCATATTTTCAAAATCAAAACATTGAATGAAAAGTAGAAAATATTGATTATTGATATATCCTACATTGTTTTACTGTAGAATGTAAAATTCTTCTTGTTCTTTTGAAAAAGTTTGTAATTACTTTAAAAAGCCGTAATTACCCATTTAAATCATCCCTTTTAATGCAGTCTGGGTTTCATTAAGCGGCAGGGGATGTGCTCTTATATACAGAACAGAACATTTTATTTACAAAAATATATATACTACACACCTGCTGCTTAATTACCTACCTGGGTAATTCAACATGTAAACTGTGAATTCGTATTTAAAATTGTCACATTCCAATCAAGCATAGACCTAGACATGTAAATATATACGTGTGCAACCTTTTCTAAACAACAATATTTCAAACTGATCCATGCTGAAACAGGTTGCAGACAATTTGTACTTTATGGTAAGGTATAGTTTATTCAGAAAGTAATGTTTTTCATCATACTTTGTAATTTAGGAAAAATCTACCTTTGTACATGATACAATGAAATCAAGATTGTTTCAGGGATAAAGAATAAATGCATACCATTGAAGGCCTTTCTGAAACACATTCCATTCTACCAGACTTTATACAGCTGTTAAACATACCACTGTTTTCTGATTTCACCATGTCTGCAAAATGATTATTGATATACATGTACACAATTATATGCATATCAAATTCATAACATGAAAATGGACAAAATTGTCAAATAAATAATTCGACTGCTGAACGCAATACTAGTCTAAGTCATTTTTCATGATTTTTCAGGAGAAGGAAAAAACATTCTCATTTTGCCAAAACAAAATGAAATGGTCTGAATTTTTGATATGATACAATCTGATAGACAACATTAAATTACAAATATCATATATTTCAATCAAATTAATAGTAAAGGAGAAATATGATTTTGTTGACTTAGCCTAGTATTGCGGGGAAATATTAGCAGTTTTAAAACACCCATTTTGAATGCAATACTAGTCTAAGTTGACTTAGAATAGTATTGCGTGCATAAATTGGATAATTGAGACAAAATTATTTACTGCAATACTGTTCTATCTTTTTTTCTCCTTTTCTTGCAAAAGTTTGTAGACAACAAAGATTAGTTTAACCCTTTCCTGAATGACAAAACAGTTGGATGGTTTAATTTGAAAGCTGCTTTATATGACAAAAGAGATGATACAATTTAAATACTCTTTAAATCATAGAAAATATTGAAGCAAAAATTAGAAAATATTGAATATCAGCATTTTCTTCCTTTACCTTAATGTTTTTCCAAGCACTTCTAGAGACTATTCATAGAATAGATGGCCTTTTCCAGTCACCCGAGCATTTACATTGGTGTCAGCGCATGGTGCTCATATGCTTCTGTAATCATAATATCAGCCTCTATGCAAAGTTTTATCACTCTTACATTTAATTATGCCTCCTTTCAAAGAAAATGCAGGTACTAAATTGTTTTTCAAGTGTCCGTCAATAGGTAGGTCGGTCTGTAGACCAAACCTTGTCTGAAGCATAATTCTAAAAGTATTTTAAAAAGGTAGAATCATGAAACTTTATAAATGGATAGATTACATTATAGAAAGGCGCAGTGCAGAAAAACGATTACTCTGCCGACTAAATTTTATTGAGTTATTATTTTTTTAGATCTTTTATAGAGTTATTGCCCTTTGTTGATTTTCAAACTTAATTCTTGCCTGGAGCAATTAACTAAAAAGGTATGTAAGGTAGAATCATGAAACTTAGGTGGTTAGATGTCGCTTAGCAACCGGTGCGCAAAAACGCAATTGTGTACACATCCCAAAACATTGTTTTAAAGAAATGTGGATTTTTGTTTTTGTTTCCCTTGAAATAAACACCTGAATCGCCATTAAAATACATAGCAGAGAAAGAGAAGAAATGAGAAAGAGAACAAGAGCCGTCAGAGACGGACAATGCTCCCCGAATAAGGCATTGTCACAATAAATATATGCCATGCAGAGCTAACATAAAGCTAACAAATGTTAAGCCCCCTTTTTGCATGACATATTTTGTATACGCAAATTTTAAATAGTTTATTGTCAAGGGCATTTGATTTGCTACTCAAATATGAAATTTCATCAAATTCTGACCATTAGACTAGGAGAAATTAGAGAAAAACTGTATTTAACCATAAGTCCCCTTTTCCCATGACGAGGCCTCAAATCCAAAAACCGGGAAAAGTACATTGGCATTTTGTCATAGGGAGTTCACATGGTAAGTTTCATTTGATTTGGCCCAAGGGTTATGGAGAAATCGCTTTGGACGGACGGACGGACGGATGGACGGACGGACAGGACGGACGGACGGACAGACAAAGCGGCGACTATATGCTCTCCCTTCGGGGAGCATAAAAAGAGGGGAGGTAAACAAACAGAATGAGAAATAGTAAGGATAGCTATATAGAGGGAGTAAGATACTGACAGAATGATAAAGATACAGGTAGAAGAAGATAACCTGAAAGAATGATGATCATATAAGGGTACATGTTTTTAGAGGAAAAATAAAAACTGAAAAAAGATAGGTTACAGAGGGAACAGAATTGAGAGAAAAGGAGATGTGGAATGAGAGTGGGAGAATTTAGACACATGGAGTGACACAGCGACACACAGAGAGTCAAAGAGTTCCGCATAAAGACACAAAGACACATAGAGAGACACATGGAAATGCGCAGATACCCACAAAGAAAAGAAGAGACCCACAGAAAGACCACAAAGTCACACAGAGACAGACAGAGACACTCAGATAGACCCATAGAGACCTAAAGTGTGACCACCAAAAGACACACACAGAGACCTACAGAGATACAAAGAGAGGCCAACAGAGACACAAAGAGAGACACACATAGACCTACACAGAGACACACAGAGATGTGCAGATATCCACACAGAGATGCACAGAGAGACCTACATGGACACGCACATAGACACACACAGAGATTTACAGAGACCCGCACAGAGACCTATAGAGACCTACACTGACCCAAAGAGAGAGCTATAGAGACACACACACATACCTAGAGAGACCCACAGAGAGCCCATTAGAAACACATAGAGACCTACAGGGACATGCACAGACACATACATTGACACACATAGAACCTATAGAGACACACAGAAACCTACAGCAACACATATCGAGATCGACAGACACGCACATGGTCCTTGTAACAGAGACACACACAGAGACCTACAGAGACACACACAGAGACCTACAGAGACATACACAGAGACCTACAGAGACACACACAGAGACATAAAGAGACACACACAGAGATAGAGATCTATAGAAACACACTAGAGATATACAGAGACACACATAGAGACCTATAGATCGAGACACACAGAGAAACCAACAGAGACACACAGACAGACCCATAGGGACACACAGAGATGCACAGAGACCCACACTGAAACCAACAGAGACACACACTGAGACCAAAAGAGACACACAGAGACACAAAGAGACCTACAGAGACACACAGAGAGACCAACTTAAACACAAAGAGAAACCCAGAGGGAGACACACACAGATGCACAGAGACACACAGTGAGACTCACAGAGGTACACAGAGAGACCCACAGGGATACCCTTAGAGACACAGACAGAAACACACACACACAAACCCACAGATACACGCAGAGAGACAAACACGAGAGACACACAAACAGACACAAAGGGACACACAGACAGACATGGGTGAGATGGGAAGAGAAACAGACATTATGATACACACAGAGAAATATATGGAGAAATATGTGTGCAGTTTGAGGCTAAAAGAAACGAGCCATAACTGATCCAACCCTTTCCCAAACAAGACCTGGTTTAGGTGTCCCTTATAAAATAGGCTTGAAAATCACTGAGACAAAAGAAGGAAATGCTGATTATCAGCATTTTCTCCTTTTGTCTTAATGTTTTCTATACTAAATTAAATTATAACAAATTCTTCCTTAATAATGAGTAACTTTGATTTTGTCAAAGCAGTTTTCATATTTGACTACATTTAATTCCCGTTAAATTTGAAAAGGTTGGAAACCACATATAGATTTACTATATCGACAGTTTACCGGACGAAGAGCTTAATATACATATCAAATTGCTACTTTTGGTTCAGGACAAATGGTTTAAAAGGCTAATCATCTGGTACCGGACAAATAGTATTTCTCTACATATAGGCTATTCGTCCGGTACCGGATGAATAGGCACTTCAAAAAATCAATAACAAGAGCTGTCGCAGGACAGCCAAGTTCGACTATCAAGTACTGGATAGCGAAAAATAGTGGAAGTCCGATAAATGTCAGAGTACCAAATGTTTGCATAGAGGCTGATATCATGGTCACAGAAATATCTGCGAAGTTTGAAAGCAATAGCTGTACGTTGCAAAAAATAAGTTATCACAGTTATTATGGAAGTTGCATGTAAAAACTAAACCAACAAGATGTGTTCGTGAAACACAAATGCCCCTGAAATGGCTTTTTTCCCTAAATCTATGACCATGACCTACATGTACATGGATGACCTTGACCTAAATGCATGACCTGGAGACTAGAACTAAAATGCCAATTTTTGAGTTGTTTGTGAAATACTTGTAATAACAAGAGCCGTCAGAGACGGACGATGCTCCCCGAATAAGGCATTGTCACAATAAATGTATGCCATGGAGAGCCAATATAAAGCTAACAAATGTTAAGCCCCCTTTTTCCATGACATATTTTTTATACGCAAATTTCAAAGAGTTTATTGTCAAGGGCATCTGATTTGTTACTCAAATATGCAATTTCATCAAATTCTGAGCATTAGACTAGGAGAAATTAGAGAAAAAGTGCATTTTACCCTAAGTCCCCTTTTCCCATGACGAGGCCTCAAATGCAAAAACCGGGAAAAGTACATCGGCATTATGTCATAGGAAGTTTACATGGTAAATTTCATTTGATTTGGCCCAAGGGTTATAGAGGAATCACTCTGGACGGACGGACGGACAGGACGGACGGACAGACAAAGCGGCGACTATATGCTCTTCCTTCGGGGAGCATAAAAATGTCAATGTTAAGTTTCCACTTTAAGTTGTTGTGTTAACTTGCATGTTAAGGGTTGATAAGGGTTGAAAGATGACCTTGAGGTAGGTCATATTGCATCAAGGAGATAGCTATCATTGAAAGAAAGTTGCATCCAAATTAGGTCTTTGAATGTTTAATACTTTTGAAGAAAATGCCATCGTACGGTTAAGTATTCACATAAAGTTTTTACTTTAAGTTGCCTGTTAAGGGTTAATAAGGATTAAAGGATGACTTTGAGAAAGGTCATGTTGCATGGACCAGAAAGGTATCATTGTAAGAAGGTTACATACCAAATCTGTGCTTTGTATATCTGATACTTGTTGAGAAAATGCTAATAAGTTTCGGAACTACAAATGGACAGACAGATGCACAGACATACATACAAACAGACTGGAGTAAAACAATATGCTGATATCCTTTGGTACAGGGGCATAAAAATTTCTATGTCCAAAAGGGTAAAATTTCCACTAAATTACATGTAAGGGCAATGAATCTTTGCAGAGGCATGTACAAATTTTCAGGGCAAAAGCATTAGTAGGATAGAACAGAGATTTGACAAACTTGCACATGAAAACTAAACCAAATCATTACGCTGACACAAATGGCGACGCCAGGGTGACTAGAATAGCTCCTTATTCTATGAATAGTTGCTCTAAAAAGTTAAAGATATGATACATAGATTAGTATTGCATTCAAACTTTGGTACAGTTTCATTCAATTTTTCAGGGCAATAATAGTCCAAGTCAACTTAGACTAGTATTGCAGGGAATTAATTTTAACAATTGAGATAGACTTTTATGGAATTATTGAATATCTCTAAAACCTTTTTGTATTCAACTCTAAAATTTTGTCAGTATATGCACATATGATAAACACTAACACTGATGACAAAAACTCATTTTGGCCAAAAAGTGACTTAGACCAGTATTGCGTTCAGCAGTCGAATTATATAATATCTCAACACTTATGATGGTCATAAGGCAAATTGAGGGCTTAGTGCAAAACTATTGTAATTAAATATTGTAAAATTTTACAGGAGAGGGAAAAACTTAGAACTTTCTAAAATTTTAAGAGATAAAACATCTTTGAGTTCTAAATATCTTTTTTAATAAATACAGAAATGAAACTCATTATTAGAACTCATGACATATTATTTTCTAAAGATTCAGAAATACAAACAAAATATGTAGTTTTAAATGTGCTAAGCCCTCAAAATTAAATTTCTATATCAATAGATTCAGCTAAATAATGTCTCATCCAAAATATGATTATTATATGAGTAAGTATCCACAACTGAAGTGTTCCCTGATCAGCATTTGCAGTGGGTAGCAACAGACCTGTCCATTTAACTTAATTATGTAACATGATATCTCATTTCAAACACTACTTCCTCCTAGGCGTGCAGCGTTACACTCAGCAATTTATTAACAGACTGTCCAGTAACAGTGATTGAATAGACACAGTGCTATTTTATTAGAATCTATACATATACAAACTCACTAAAATCATTTAGACAAGGGAGTCTTTTTTCCCGTATAACTAAATATGTGCAATATTGCTGTAATGTGTTTTTACTTTGCCATGTTTTGTACTCTTTTACTAAAATAAACTTAAAATGGTAAACAACAAATCAACTCACTTGAAATGTGTCTGGTGCTTGGCCTCACAATTAGGCCTACTCGCAATGAGTATTAAATAACTTGAACCCATGTAGATTCTTGTTTTATAGCTGAAATGAATATAGAAATCATTTTAAGTCATGGTAATTCAATACATTTACAAATACAAATGCAATTTCTCATCTGTCCTCAATATATTCTGTGCTATTGGCTATAGATTAAAGCTACTATTTCCCAGATTTGGACCCAAAAATTGTCAAATACAAACGAAATGTACACTTTTTAAGCTTTATATGACCTGATTAAATGATTACGACAAACTATTGAAGCAACGACTCATTTTTTCGCAATTTGATACCAAATTCATGAAGCGATGTCGAAAGTAGGTCAAAACAGTAGGACATGCGTTTTTCTTAAATGACGTCAGTGACGTCACAACATACATGATGACGTCATATTGAAATTCAAGTATGAATCTCGTTTGAATCATGGTCCGCGCTGTATGCGCATGCGCAACAATTTAAAAATAATTCTAACCCCATCTGAGATGGGGTTGAATTTAGGTTTGGATTCTCCCTAAATTCAGCTATCTCATAATCTGTCTTGTAATTTCGGCTCATTCTCTGTCTGAATCGCATATTATTAACCAACCCGAGGTGGTCAACACAAAAGTTTTGCATATTTTTTTTAAAAAATTTCATTTTTTGCAATTAGACCATCTGTTACCGTCGCCCTTTAACATAAACCATCTTGGCATTATGATCATTTGAGCAGAGTTCTAGATGCTGGATACAAAATTAATGTATACCAAAGATTTTCAGTTTGGGAATGACAAAACCATGTCGTATAATTTGGGAAAGAATCAATGACCATTTGATCCAAGTCTTCTCTGATGTAAATACACTCTTTGATATTTCGCTATTTACATTAGAGCGCATTAAAATTGCTAAGGCCATAGAGGCGAAAGCCTATTAACGGCTTCGAGGAACAGGTATTCCGTTATCATTGTTAATGTAAGGATGGTTCTCTTGGGTACCGCGGTAGTTAATGGATGCCATTATGGAGACATGAAAACATTCCATGTTTTCTTTTTCTACAGCAATCCAATGCAGACAAAATAATGTTAAGAATAATCACCGAAAATTATAGTAACTAAAATTTCCTTTAGTTTTGCTAATGCACGCAGTTGACAGGTGATGCTTCGTTTGCAAATGAATACTTTTTCGAATACCGCGGTACCGTAGAAGACCCGGTCCAGACTATGTACAACTTGATCGGTCGAAATTTATTTGGTACGAAACTCATTTGCTACTGGAAACCAATATGACAGGTTTGAAATATAACTGAGATATTGAAAATCAATAGATTTTGACACTTACACATAGTTCACACAGTTCTCGAAGCCGTTTGCACCAATTCGGTCCTTTTTGCTGTCTGGTATATAGGTTGATTCTGTCACTTCCGGTGATATTTCTGTTGGTGTCACACCACTTCATATTATCGCGCAGTATGTTACTCCATGGTGAATGTAGCCAGAATTGTTGAAGACCTGTAGGCCTATATTTGTCGACTAGTGCAGACGAAACAAGATGGCCGCTGATCATAAATTATCCATTGAACAGAGAACGATGACACGTGAGCTCAGCTAGCATAGGTCGACTTCGCTTAGGTCTTTAGTTAAACTCTAGCTTTGTTGTTGTATTTCTTAAATTCACACACACTTCAAAAGCATTATCTATATCGATATTAATTGATCCACTGCGTCTGACAGGTCGTTTTCATAGCGTTTAGGAAGGGGATGATCAAGTTATTGCTGTAAAAATGACGTTAAAAGCCAGGGGCACACGAGTCCAAAAATGCGAAATTACCCTCCCCCCCCCCGCCCGAAATTTCACGGAAACCCTCTGATTTTTCCATTCAATTAACATTGAAAAAAAAAGAGGGTTTCCGACATTTTTATTTCCGTTTAAATTTCAATCTATGGTAGCAGACTGCGGTTTCTGGGGCCGAATCGCTGTCGGAAACACGCCAATGTATTGGAAACTTAAATAACTATCTCAAACACCAACCTGAAATCAAAAACACATTTTGTTTGCAGAAATGAGTAGTAAAGCTGCATAAAAAGCATAGTTATTTACATGCTAACACCAAGGCAATGAAAAATTTGACAACAAAAGATATTCAACATGGCCGCGAAAACTAGTGAAAATTGGGCTGTTTTCGTGCAAACGCCAACTTACCCAGAACCCACACGGGAAATGATAGCCCATTCAAGGCTTGTTGTCTCTAAAGCCAAGACAGTGCTAGGTCTGATAATGCATTCAAAAATATGTGGTATCCATTTACTTTTTGCACAATTTTTAAAAGTACTCTTACCCTTTGATTTTTAGACTGGACAGCCGACAAATTTCCTATACCCCACCCACTTCGCTTTAACATGTTACAGGGTTCCAGTCTAATTCAAACAAAGCTAGCATATGTAGTGCGAATTCTGAAATGGTTCCTAAATTGAAATTTGTAATGATTTGAGGAAGCCCTGTCTGTTCCTACCATCAAACATCCAGTCAAAACTTACCTTTTCATAATATTCCTAAATTTGCCCCCTACCAGTTCGAATATTCCAACAGAAACTGCATACTGCTACCTATAGACGGACTTTTCGTCCGTATGAATATATGAGCCAATATTTATTTTCGTGGAAATCTGACGAAATCAGGTTAAATTTTTATTTCCAATTTATTCTATGAACTTTTGGTTCAGGGTGAAAGTACTACATTTAAAGTAAAGAATAACGTTAAAAGGAACATTCCGATGCACATGGAAATACTCGAGATCGTCTTTCATAAATTTATGGTCTCAATAAAATGTCCTCGCTGTAACAACCACATTTTCTTTCAGAAATTCGATTTGCAAGATTCAAGATTATTTCAAAGTATGTGTTTTGAGAAAAGAAGCCAGACTGAAGAACTTATGTTCAAATCGATTTCCAAAAATGATTCGCTTGGCTTTTTTTCAATGTATTATTGTATTTTCATAATTAAATAGAGAATTTTGTCTTTATCAAATGTAATAAATATTTTATCTAAGAAAAAATGTATGTACATGTTCTTTTGACTCTAGAAAACGTTATTCTCTTAGTATTTCAGGCACAATAAAGTTAGCGTAACACCTTTTTTGTGAAATAATTTGCTGAAAGTGCATCGTTAAATCGAGGACATATTAGTTATTGCAGGGACAATATTCGCTATTTTATGATATAAACAGAAAGAAATTAATTTCACTATTTTATTCAAACTTCAAATAATTAGGTTAAAAAACATACCAATTTTACCATTGAGAACACATATTTTTTTATTGAACCATGCTACAGTTTGTAATAAAAAAAGGTCTTTGTTATTGGAATGACATTTACCATTACTGTGAGGACTTATATTTAAATATTTTTTCCATTTCTTACATTGTATTGACCTATATATGGTCATTAAATATTAAATCAATGCAATTTTAAAAAAAATTAAATGTAAAAGTCACTCTGTTAAACCCTTTCAAAAACGTTAAATTTTATGCTATGTTACAACTGCTGATCAAGTCAAATCGATCGCACTGACTGCTCAAATTCGCCCATTATTCCCGACTTCAAGACTTTTCTCGATCTCTAGTCGATCAACCCGACCTCTACCGTCTATTTGATCGAATGAACAGATAAAGCACAGATGGAGTTTAACGAGATGTGGTTGGGAGCCACTTTAGTAAAAGGTCATGTGATCGATATAAAGTTGTTAATCCGATCACAATCGATCTTCGATTGTTTCCTTATCTGGTCGATCGCCTATCCGATCAATACACGATCGCTTTTCGATCAACTTTCTACCAAATCTTACACACATATTTCGTTTATATATATTTAAACAAATAGAGAAAGATGAAAAAGTGGTGCGGATAAAGCTCGATTACCACGACCATTCCCGATCACAAATGGCGATCGAGTTCGATCTGTACTCGATCGCTTGATTCGGCTTGGTCCAGTTGATTTGATCGGCAGTGGATACAACTGGAAAGCTGTTGAAGACTACAAAAATGAAGTTTATGAAAATTTAACTTGTGTGTACAATATAGATGAATGGATATCAAGGGAAACGGAGTCAGAGCTGGTAAATAGCATTTACTTCTCTTACCTTAGTGTTCGTAGATTAGAAAGTAAAAACCAAGTCTTCTTTGTAAAAAATGAGAAGACCCTAAGAAAGTTAAGCAATTACAAATATGACGAAAAAAAGAAAAATATGGAATGTTTTAAACCTTCTCGTCTAACCATAAAATATTACATTGGGAAAATAATAACATATGAAAATTCAAGTAAAAACATCCAATGTATAGTAAATCGCTTAGGAGCGAAAAATCTCGACCATAGTCTGACTGTACAGTCTTGGCATACTGATTGAGTTCGATCCTTTTAGCAATATACGCAAATATTTGTTGTTGTTGTTGTTGCTGTTATTTCTTTTTTGGAAGGTAGCTCACATAATAATTTAGATACACGGTTGTAAGACGTTGAGTGTCCTAAAACTGATTGTTCAAAAAACAAAACAAAAAGAAATAAAGTAATTTGAAAATGTTTTCTTCTTAACTTCTTGTTTACCTAGATAAGATAATATTTGACAAAAAAATCCATCTTTTTTTCCGGGATGAAATGTTGTGATTGCAAGATTACATGCACGCTTCGAATCAATACATGCAAATTGCCTTGAAGATTTAAAAAAATCTACTTGCCTTTCCACGGCACCCCTATAGCATCAGGAACTACTTTACCATGACCACTTTCAAAAAATGACTAAGTAATTTCTTCAAAACCCATGGAACAAAGATATACAGATTCATACCTTAAAAAGAAATAGTGTATAATGTCTCTCCAATCATTTTAGAATGATCATTTAGAATTAATCTTGTCAATTAATCTAGAGAATTATATCCTTCATACAACATTCCAAGGTGATTGGCAAAATATCTCCATTAGACTAGTGATAAAATTCATTCATTTGTGGAGCCAAGAATCCATAAATGTGTAAGGAGTCCTTGCAATAACGATTCCAAGTCCGCTCCGTAACAACTGATCGGTACACATGTTTGGCTACAGTAATTATATTTGTTTCATCTGAAATACTTCGCTTTCCTATTATAGTTTGAGACAATAATGCACCAAGACCTTGTTCTCTTTGGCAAAAAGTCCATATTACATAAGAAAACTTATTATGTCTTTGCGGTAACGATTTTCGTACTCCCAGTAACAAAATTGTCGTTATTGCGAGGACAGTTATTGCGAGGAATTCCGCGACCATTCGCTCCAAATTACACACAAGAATTACTAGAGAGAAAATATGCTGCATGCTGTAAACGACATGATTATATATCTGAATAAGTAAAGCTATACGATTTTAAGATCTGAGCAATATAGTGTGGTCGATCGCATTGCATAGAAAACGAAAAAATAAGTCTACGCAGCCAACTGCCTACCTAATTTGCCTCGCAACTTCGAAACCAAGTATTGCCTTGTTTTCATTTAAACATCGTGGCTTTGATGAGTGTTTCCACTTCCGTTTGGGTTGTATCTAAAGGAAATCTAACCAAAAAGACTTTGATTACGCACTTGTAAGTTATTGCGAGGACATTTCGTATAAAAAATCCAGGGACAGACATATATGGCCAAAAATCTTCGTCGTATTTATATTTTCTCAAAAAGGACTGACACTATTAATAATGTAAGATATAAAACATTAATGGAATGAAGAAAAATCCTATCCTTACAGATTATTTTATATCGAAAATCCTGTTAGAAATTGATAATTTTGTCCAGGGACAAGAGAAAATGGTCATTTTCCGGTACAAAAGTGCAATATTTTCAGAAACATTCCATCTGCCAGGCCAAATAAACTGTCTCTATTGTTGGTAGTGATGGTCGTTACACGGTGTACCTAAAATGACATGTTTATGAAAAGCCGTTTCTGAGAAAATGAGCCAGGACAGCGATTTCCACGAAATAAAATATTGGCTCATATATTATCAAAATAAAGTCGTATTTTTATATACCTTTGTCAATATTTTTAAAAAATCAACATCATTCTTAAACAATTTACCGTAAATTTAACCCCGTAACGCACGAGGCATGAACTAAAGTAGCTGTAGTAAAAATTGGGTAACAATAAATAGTTTAATTCTTCAAGTAACATCACTATTCAAAGCGTCTTCAAATATGATAAAAAGAATTATGGCGATTACTATAATAGCATTGATACAGCAGGTCAAATAAAGTTGAGTACACATTGAAAAGTGACGTACGAGTCCATAACGTTCGCGGCAATTTTTAGTTTTCAGTTTTTAAATTGCTGAAATGGAACGTTTTCTTTGCGTTATTTATGTGTTTGGGGTTCCTTAAGGACTCCAGTTTAAACAAATAGACTTTTAATGCACATAATAGACTGTACACGTACTCGTACTAGTCTCGTACGTTATGGTATAATAATTACGCTTAATTGATACTATTTTTACAATATTGAGGAAAGTTCGACTAAATATGCCAGTGTTTTGTTGATATATAGGAGTATATTCATACCCATATACATTACACTAGATTGATGCATTAAAATAGTTTATTTCAGCGTTTCTTACCCTTATAAAAATTGTCCCGTACGTTATCGTACCTTGTATCCATCAGAGTTACGGTTGTCCAGCAAATTTTTGATAACATTTCACTTTAATTAAGAAGTTATTACACATAACTCATAACAATACGAACATCTTAACTTATATAAATTGAAATTTATTTGGCTAGGAAGTTTTAATTGGTAAAACAACACACCAAGATAGGTCATAGGCTTGTATTTATTTTCATTTATTCATTTCATATTTTTTTCTGGCAAAGTGTCTGGCAAATGGATATTGCCTTAAAATATTGATATTTCATTGAAAAGGTTATTATACAGCGGCTGGGATGTTACAAAAAAGAATTACGTTCGTTCGGGACAGACCAGTTTTAAACTGTTGTTGATTTGTAATAAGTCATTGACTTTCCATTTCCGTATATCGATTAAAGGAATAACTCATTGCTTTTGTTTAACAATTCGAGAGAAAATTGAAGGTTGCTTGGTGCATTTTAGAAGAGTTGGAAGTTGTCAACGTTCTAAAATAAAGGAATCGTACAAGAATGGCCGTTTTGTATTTTCATTCTCATCGGTACAATTCGCCATTTTCACCCATATTGTCAATTGGTTCACATTTTACACACAGATACTCGTCAAAATGTATCGGTTTTGTTATCCTTTATGCATTACTTAATGTGAAATTAGACACACATTTCACAAAGGGGTCTATTTAAAACACGTAGTTTTTTTATGCACACATTTGCTCATTTAACAGTCTATAAATCCAAAACTAAGCAAGCCCAGCTGACAAAACTAAAGAAATTTGCGCAGAAGATGTGATCCATGAAGACAATTTGTCCAGAATGAGTGTATGGTATAATAAAAAATTCGAAAAAAAATTAGTCAATTGTCCACTTTAACTGGGATTGCGTCTAAAAGATTGTGGTTGTGGAAAACATTGTGGAAAATGAAGAGATTGATTGTGACAAGCAATTCCTGCATTTCCGGCAATGTTTTATTACTATCATAAAAGACCAAAGAATTCTAAATTGCATTCACATGAAATTGTCGTCCGTGACATCTTTTCATTCGAACTAGTCTAGAGTTTTGCCGTCTGCTAATGCTTTAAGATCTTCAAGCACTTCTCTATCGTTCTTTCTTTGTACGCAGTTTATCTTAAAGTGACATTTCAGAATTTTGTGTCATAAATTTTACTTTTATTTTTATCTGAAAGAGCATATTTCCTTATGAACATTCTGAAAATTTCAAGCCAAATTATTGCGCCGTTTACGAGAAATTTATATTTTTGTGTCAAAATTGAACAAATTGTTGTGGACAACAGTTCGGATTTATATGCAATTTATCGATTATGTCTCAACTTTAAATGCGTGTTTCTCGCTTATTGACAACAACTTCAAAACACTAATAGTATTTATACTCATTAGAATAACCAATCTTGGCATCAAGACATACTTTAAAAAATTGAAATTGGGATGAAATGTCCCTTTAACCCATTTCCACATAGTGACTCTTTTTGGCGCCTGTAAGGATACTTGAACGCTTCTGCAGTTGACAAATTGTATATTGACAATTAAAATATATGTACGATTAACCCTTTCACAAACGACAAAATTTTAGGGTGATCCACTCCAAAAACTACCACAAAAGACAAAATGGGTGTAAGTCAAGATATGATTTGTATAAAATATGACACAGAAAATATTGAGACTAAAGGAGAAACTGCTGGTTATCAGCAGTTTCTTCTTTTGTTTCAATGTTTTCCCAAACCTATTCTATTAGGGACGTCAAAACCAGGTCTTGTTTGGGAAAGGGTTAAGTTATAAGGAAATGTTGAGTTAAAAGGACAAATGATGGTTATTATCATTTCAATACGTGTACATGTATGTTTCCAAGTCTTTTATATTAAACACGTTAAACGTAGGCCTTGTTTGGAAAAGGGCATACCGATTTTCTGAAATGAAAGAAATGTAGATACTTGATCTTTATTCAAAAATGTGGTGAATGACAAATCAATCCTTTCCGAAACAACACAATGGCAATGAATTTTGTGCTAAAAATAGATTTGGTTTAACATTATGTTTGATAGACCGTCGGTGATGTTATAACACATTTTCTTCTTTTCCTCAATATTTTCCCACGAATTTTCTACTAGCGACGTAAATAAACAGGTCTTGTTTGGGAAAGGGTTACACCTTTGTCAAACAGAAACATTCATGTATTCGTGTGGTCCAATTTAATAACGCATGCGGACGACAAAAAGTGCAAAGAAATATGTATTAATATTTATCATAGAAAAATATTGAGACTTTCTTTTTTTTCTCATATGTTTTTCCATATCCTTATCTTCTATTATGGATGTGAATTACTAGTTCTTGCTTGGGAAAGGGCTAACATATGATGATTAGTGTATAATGTCTTTATTTCTTTCGAGGACATTAACCCTTTCCCAAACCTCAAAATTTTCGACATATCTTTCTTCCAGACGGCAATAGAACAATGACGGTAATAACGCTAGATTTTTTGTTTAGCGAACAAGTGTGTTGAAAGAAAAGCCAAAGGCATGCTGCTTTTCAGCATTTCTATCCGTTCTGTCGACCCATTTTAATCAATTGACTCTTTTCCGGTCCCCAAAAGAATAAAGGATATGAAAAACATGTGGAAAATGAAAAGAAAAATGCTCATGACAAGTAATTTCTTCGTTTTCCTCAATGTTGTCTACCCACAAATGACAAGAAAAAAATAAAGAAAAATAGTTCACTCAAAATTGTCTTCTGTACCATCTTTGAATATGAACCAGTCTAGAATTTGGCAGGTTGATAATTGTTAAATTGTTTGAGACAACCTTTTAGGTTGTCCACTCATAATGAGATTCGCAAGACGTCGGAATTATTCGTGGGTGTTTAAAACCATTCGGTGGTGGAACTTTCCACCGCCGAATGTTTACGAACGCGCACGAATAGGTTCGGATACGTACATGTAACGACGCCGCTCGACAAAAGCCGATGTTTTATGAATCTCAAAATGAGGAAACTACGGGTATTCTACCTTAATAACATCTATATGAGACGTTAAAAGTTAAAACAGTCATAAATCATACGAGAAAGGGCCAAGTGCCCTTTGGAATTTGAAGATTTTAAAATTGTGTACTCAAGGAAGAATTTCGACCTGACGCAGTTATTTCAACATTCACGAGAATAAGAAGGTAAGATCAAAACCTTTATTGATTATTTCACGGTGTATGATCACGTGACTCAGAATTTCCGATAATCTTCAATATCTTTTTTTATACATGACCAATTTGAATTCGGTTTGAAGCAGAGAAGGTGGGAAAATGCGAGCAATAAGCTGGACGTGTTAGATTTTTGAAAAAATCAACTGATAAAATAGTCATTAAAGATAACCCAAAATTTGTTTTATCTTCAATAACTTTTTTATCAGTTGATTTTTCAAAGATCAACCACGTCCATCTAATGCGGGGACGTCTATCCACATTCTCTGCTTCAAACAGAATTCAGATCGGTCCAGTATTTACAAAGTTATTTAATATTTTCTGAAAATATTGTATCACGTGATTATCCACCGTGAAATAGTTAATTCCAAATTTTTACCCGTTTCTGAGGAAACTGGTTCATCTTAGTATTTATGATAATTTATGTTCTTTTTGCATTATGGATCGGACGCGAAACTAAAAGAGACATTGGAAATTTGTGGGAAAGGAAGAATTAGCTTTTGACAAGCAATGCCTTTATTTGACATGGTTTTTTCAGTCCATAGAGAAAAAAAATCAAATAGCATTCACTTGAAATTGTCGTCCTACAACTTCTTAAGGTTTACAGACCCTCAAAAGATCACCTCTTTCTAGTCATACGAAATGCATCAAATTACACAAACATGTAAATACACGTCAAATAAGTTCATTCACCGTGCCGGAATTCAAGATAATGTTTCAAGAAGAAAATAATTTGCAAATATTATCTTACTTTATGTTAATATGCAAGGGGGGTAAATTTGAACATTTTTGTTAAAAATTTCCATAAGTATGCATTAATTCAAAATTCTAAACCGTTCAAAATTCTTATTTATTTATTTATTTATTTATTTATTTATATCAATCTTCCTCCGCATGGGAGACTACAGTTGTCGCCACATCGTATGGCACGTGTTTATGTTTTCTTTAACGTTCAATTACATTTGAACAAAACATAAACATTGTGCCATACGATGTGGCGACAACTGTACATGTATGAACATGAAAACTATAATGAAAAGAACATAGATGAAACAAAGACATGTGACAAATAGTTAAACTAAAACAAAATGGCAGTTAGACATGGCATTAACTCAGCAAGGGACGATTACGACGATGCAATCACAGTATGATCGAGCTGTGATTACAACATCGTAGACGTCCACTGCATTCTTAATAGCGAAACGTATCTAAGCTCACAGCTAATGTTAGTATATTACATGGTTTTAACCAGGTAATTGCATGCTTGTAACATATCGCACATACGAAAACGCACAACGATAAAATTCACAATCCTGAAATTCAGAGAAACGATCCGCTTTTGCTCCAAGCATAATGTATGCCAATTTTACACTGTCTATCTGTTGTAGATATAGTCCAAACTCTCGTCCATAAATTTGTTGGAAACACGTTATAACTTAGTCTTTACTTTGGTTGTTACTGGACACTCAGTGATTTTATGGATATAAGTGTTTCTACATTCGTTTTTACATAATGTACATTTTGATGTGACCCGAGCTGCTTTATCGATCCATATGTTAGCGACATACCGTGCTAATTTTCTGTCGTTTGGATTGCGCGAAAATGACCACACGGTTGCTGGTTCGATCTTCGTGTGAATATTTCTGAATATATCAAAATCGGGACAATGTTGAACTCGCTGATTCCAAAGAATGTTTTCAGACACGCGTATTTTTCTATCGATCGATTTCTTCCACATGTATTTCGTAGGTATATTTGCGTTATCTGTAAAAGATCGGAGTATGTCCATTAATTCGTATTTCTGAAGAAGAGCGCATATATCGGGAACGAAGCCTTTCATCCGCGTGCTATCATCTAATTGAGTATAAGTGAGAAGTCGTCTGGTGAATATCTGATGCGTGACGCTGTCTTTAGGAAGGGTAGATAACTTTTGAATAAATCGCAACTTTTGTTTTTCAACTTCAGTAGAGAGTCTATTTAAACCAAGCATCGATTCGCACTTATCAGACCGAGTTAATTTTGGAAATTTCTGGATTGATTTAACTATATAATGTTGAGTGCGGTTAATTTGATCCATATCTTCTTTTCTCAAGTCATTCCACAGCTCGCTACCATATAATATAGACGGACGAATAACCTTTTTATATATGCTGCTTAGTGTAAGCGGGTTAACGGACTCTGGATTTAACCCGTATCCAATTAACGCATTATATGACGTTTTCCCCTTTTTACACCTGGCTTGAATTTTTGCGGAACAGTTTTGGTTGTATGATGAATCTACGACCATTCCTATATGCGTAGATTTCTCCGTGTGTTTAAGCTCTATTCCATTTATACTGACTTTGACAGGGAGTGAGTTCTTTCGGCATGAAAATGCCATTGAGCATGACTTGTCAACGTTTATTTCAAATTCAAATAATCTTGCATACTTTTCTACTATATCTAACTGGTACTGTAGAGCATAGGGGCTGGTTGATAATAACGTAATATCGTCTGCTAGGGCCGGGTTACCCGCTGCAATGCTACCAACTGTTGCGCCATATCCCGAGTTTTCTAATTGATTTAAAAGATCATTTATGTACAGGGTGTAGTAAAATCCCGACAGAACCCCACCCTGTCTTACGCTACGCTTTACGTCTATATGCGATGACGTCATACCAGATAATTTAACGTACGTTTTGAGATTCATGTAGCAATTTCTCAATGTTCGCCACAGCTTAGGCTCTATCTTTAAGTTCAAATGCTTATCAAATAATGCGTCATGCCACACGGTGTCAAATGCACCCTTGATATCTAACTGAGCTAAATATATATTGCTTTTTTGCTCGATATTATGATATACGGTTTCTTGAAGATTAAACCCTGCCGTAATGCAGCTCAAGCCTTTTTGAAATCCATTTTGCTGTTTGTTTGGAAAGTTTGGGAAGCTCATGCTATTTAGTCGGTTGACTACTATTCTCTCGAACATTTTGCATATGACCGACAATAATGATACAGGTCTATATCCGCTCGGTCAAGCTTACTTTTACCATTACCTTTATATAATGGGATAATAAAACTGTTTCGCCATGAGTCGGGGCATTTTTCGGACTTAAGTATTTTATTGAAGAGTACTTAAAGGGCCATGATCACGGGCTTTCCGACGTGCAGTATATGTTCATTGACTATGCCGTCGGGCCCCGGCGCTTTACCACGCTTTAATTCTTTCCGAGCTTTGACTATTTCCGCTTCGGATATATATGTAAAACAAGGCGATTCTTGACTATTTTGCAGCTCTGCTTCTTTAACTTGTGTGATAATTTCCTTTTGCACTATATCATTGGGCTCGTTAATAGAAACATCGAAAATTTTTCTATAATGTATAGAAAACCCATCACACACTTCTGACTTCTCAAAGATGTTCTCATCAACTATTATTTTATCTATAGTGCACTTATCCTTATTTTTAAATTTTCGCATAAGTTTCCAAAACAGTTTTGAGTCAATTCCGGCTGTTTCGTCTAACAGCTCTAATGTTCTATCGACGTAAGTCTGATCTTCCTTACGTTGGACCGATCTAAACCTAGCTTTACATGTCTTATATTCTCTATAGAAAACATTTGCGTTGTCGCGATGCCGCCCATTCCCTATCCATACTTTTCTAGCTTTTCGCTGCTCGTAGTGGTATTTCTGGATATTGCTATTCCAATAAGGCTTTTCTTTCGCGCGATATTTTGTTTTAGGGAAAGATTTTTCTGCGCTTATATGCATTACTTCTAATATAGCTTCACTAAGGGCATTAATTGATTCTATTGTACTTAGCTCCTTTGTTAGATATGTACTATTTAGCACATCTTGATATTTAAAACAGTGATCGATTTCGACCTTGCTCCATGAAATACATGATTTCGGTATTCTATTTGGGGAAGAACTTGTTACCTCAGAATCATTCACGATTACGTACAAAGGGAGATGATCTGACGTTTTAATGTTATTCTCTCCCTTTATTTCAAAATGAGTTACATTTTCGTTAGTGTCGCTGGTTACTAGTACGTGATCAATCATTGTTCTGTTATGAATGAAACTATAACTCAAAGTTTTCCATTTTGGCTGCAAGTTAACAGGTATCAGCTCAAAATTAGATATCAATTCCATAATTGCTTTTGATTTAAAATGTTTTGACGAACGATCAATTTTAGCATTGAAGTCACCCCCAATAATAATTTGACCATAGGCACTATAGAAGCTAATTGCTGATTCTAACTCGTTCATCGTTTCCATACACGTTATCCTATCGCCATCAGCTGGCAAATAGACGCCGAATACATACAACTTCTCCGAGTTGTTCTTGTCTATCTTTATACATACTAATCTATCACTATTGAATATGTCTAAGTTTTTCACACAATGTTTAATGCCTTTATAAATTGCTATTGCTATGCCTCCCCTTCCGTATGTCGGGGTGTCTCTAATAATACGGGGGATGCTACATTTTGTAACGAATGAGTAATCAGAATGAATGCTATCGAGAAAAGAACTTGTAGAATCGATTAGCCGATGCTCAGATGTGATTGCTAAATCTGGTCTTGTACTATCGAGTAAATTCGAAAGCGCGTTTGCCGATGAAAAAACACCTCTAACATTCCATACAAGTATACTTGTAGTAGACATTATTAGATATAAGATGACAAGTATTACTATTAATTGGTCCATGATCCTAGATTTTCGTTCCAATCGTCTGCTGTGTTCGTACCCCAGCCGCCATAAGATGATTTTTCGTTCTCATCGCGATATGTATCGTTCTCGTAACTATAATCATCTTCCCGATAATTTCTATGGTCTCTTCGCGAATAACGATCCCTATCCCTATTATTATCATAACCGTTACTAGGGGCTGCTGTAAAATTTGTGTTTTCTTCGGAATAATCATATTGTTCATTTCTGTTTCTGTCGCGACTTTGTTTGAACCTAGATCTTTTCTCCTCTTCCCACTCCGATTTACTTTTCCAGCGCCTAAAACGCAATTTCTCGGGCCAAAAGCCTCTCTTGCTTGCCATGTCTTCTTGCTCTTCATTCAAGTAAAATCGCACGGATGCGCTGTTTCGACCGTAGTATTATATTGATACCGGTAGCGTTAAGCTTTCGGTTTCTCATAAACTTGACGACGTCATCGTACCGTACGTTAGGATTGACGTTACCGACGTAAAAAGCGCGTTTGCGTTTACGTTTATATGCGACAAAACCGTCCGTATCGCGATCGTTGTTCGCGTCTTGCTTGTTTGGAACGTTTTTAGAAATAAACGTGCTACTTTTACTCCTATCGGCGACTTTGTTCGATTTTACCTGTTCAGAATACAGTTTCTTTTGTTGCACATATGATTGTTTGTCTACCGTGTTAGTAGCTTCAATTATCACATCATCATTTCTATCATGTTCGCGGCTCGTGTCATAATTTACGGGAGACGTCGACGTGCCCGCTTCGTCTGGAGAACCAGCATCTGTTTGTGTGATCGGGTTTGCGGACACACTCTCAGTGACAGATTCTCGAGACGGAGCCGTCCCGTCAACAATCTCAACATCAACGTTACATATCTCAGCTGCTTCTGACATAGGTATTGGTTTGTTTATAGGTTTAGCACTTATTTCATGTCTCATTTCTGCTACAAACTCAAAAACCATTTGTACACTGCCATGCATCTCTTTAACACTATTTTTGAGATCATTAATCTTGTTAGATTGATCACTACCTGTTTGGATGTCTGTTAATACATTTTCAAGTGTTTTCTGTGATTTCGATATATTTTCGATTTTCTCAGATAAGTTCACAATTATTTTCTCACAAATGTTATTTTTCTGGCTAAGCTTGTCCACATCGAGCTGTATTCGAAGCAATATGGCCGTCACGCCGGGTTTATGTATATCTGGTAGGACGCGTCGTCTGGTCTCTGCGTTACTGATTGTCGAGTCATTCAAACTGGGGTTACCACCCAGCACATCATGAATATCACCGGATCTCTCACCAAGTATGAATTGTTGGAGAATATAACAGTCCCTTGCATATTTTTCTATTTTGCTACTTTTTGTCGTACTTTTGCGAGACATCAATTTCCCCGGAGGACAGTCAGGTGAACGTTTCGCCTTTTCCCACAGGTGTTCTCGATATAAGAGGATTTTCGTTGTATCCTCTGATACAGTGTTCATAAGTTCTGTAACGTATTCAATATTCGTCTTATTCTGCTATGTGTTGTCTATGTCCTGATAAAACTGTTGACCAGGCAGAATTTGTGACAACACGGGCTCATCATCACCATCATCATGTACGTTAACGTCATCATCGTTATCATCATCGTAATTAGTGCTCACGCTCTCGTTATGTTTCTGTTGATGATTACTGCTTTCATTCATTCGGGAGAGATTATCGTTTATCTTTCGCCGGAGGCTCATAGCATTAACGTTCCGGGATTGCGTATTTGACGTCGTCTGCATTATTGTAGTAAGTCTATATACCGTTAAATCATCTGAGCGGTTTAGGTTTTCGTGGTATATTTGACAATAACTCACTACTAAAAGTGTCTATATAGAGTTAATGTAATGTCCAAATACCTCTTCAAAGTCACTTTTCTGCTTCCTTTTCAATAGTTCCTGTATCAGATGCTCAATCCTCATATCACAATATAGCACTTTAGAACCAAATCTGGCACTTATATCGTTTATTATCAGAAAAATAAATTGTTTTTGAGAGCGTCACGAAACCGTGTCCGCCCCGTCCGCCATATTTAATCATTCCACACCACTTTCTAGCCATATGAAATACATCAAATCACACACACTTGTAAATACACTTCACAAGAGTTGATTCACCTTGCCACATTTCAAGATTAGGCTTCAAGAAGAAAATAATTCATCAATATTAATTTACTCTATATTCATATGCAAGGAAGGTAATTTTAAAAAAGAAATTGTTAAATATTTCCTTAAGTATGCATTGATTCAAAATTCTTAACCGTTCAAAATGCTTATATTTGTATTTGGAATGAAAACGTTCCACATTTTAGGAATTAAGGGCATTTTTCAAATTTCGCCTCTAGTGATAGATTGCATACCTTAAGGCAAACTATGCAATTTCCATTATGGCATTTTGAAATAAGTTTACCAGAAAGTCATATAAAATCATGGAGATGTTTTAAACATGACATAATTTGTGGCAGGTTTTAGACTTGACCGAAATAACTTCGATTTAATGTATTCTATCCCTTATGAAATTCGCGAAAGTTTGGAATCATTCGAGCAATGCCGAAAACATTCGGCAGTGGACCTTTCCACCGCCAAATGTTTACGACCGCGCCCGAATAAGTTCGGATGCGTGACAACGACGCTCGAAAAAAAAACCTGATGTTTTTTCGAATCTCAAAATGGCAATACTACGAGTATTCAACCTTAAAACTGCAATTTGCCTGATTTGAAAGAAAATTAACATTGCAAAAAAGAATTTTCACTAGATTCTTTTTTCAAAATGACTTTTGTGATCATAAACTTGCAAAAGCCTTCGTAGGCTGTGGTTTTAAGGTGATATGTATTAAAATGATTATTTTTTTTTTCAAAGGAGACCCGATGTTGGCGTCCCTAATAAAATTAATAAAACCACCGTAGGAATACATTGATAACAATCCCATCCACTTCGGTTAAATTCTCGTCAAAGCTGGAAACATTCTTGAAATGTGGTTCACAATTGTTCTCAGTGATATTCAGAATGAATTTTCACCAAGACGAAGATTCCTTCTCTAGTGTTCTAATGCTCATTTTGCACAGTCCAGTCAGAACATTGCACACAGAGCAATAGATAGGCAACAAGTAAAACGAGATGAATATATTCTAAATTAGTCTATTCAAATTCAAACCCTTTGTTGTAGGTACTCATTTGAATCTATTCCAATAAGTAGGCCTACACACAAAATAGGCTTTGATTGACGTTTAACCCTTTCCCAAACAAGACCTGGTTTTGACGTCTCTAATGGAAACGGCTTGGGAAAACATTGCTCAAAAGCAGAAACTGCTGATTACCAGCGGCTTCTCCTTTTGTCTCAATATTTTCTGTTCTACATGTATGGAAGGGAATATCCGCCAGGACATGCATGCTTCTAAATGGCATTGCTATTTTATTTACCGACATGTATACTTGTTAATTGCATCGCTATTGTACATAATGACAACTGCGTGTATTTATGCAAATATTCATATATTGCTTGGTTGCATTCATAACTTGCATAGTAGTAATTGCAATGTACGTGGTGATATTTCCTTTTCGCATTATAGCATTTGTAACATGCTTGGTGACATTCCAACGAACATAATCGCATTTGAAAATTTTCTGTCGCCTCTTAGAACTTGCGTGATGACAACTGTTATTGGCCTAATGTTTGTTTGATTGTGTATGCTGTCAACCACGGCATGCCTGATGATATTTGAAACATGCTTAAATGGTCATTGCTATCTTCCTAGTGGTTAATGACAACCGTATTATAAGTAGATCGTATGGCATTTTGTATAATGAATGCTGCATTGTGTTCCATTATTTAGTTGTATTTTAAATTTACATTCCCGTTACATTCATTGGGCATCATACATTTGTCATCATGGATTACAAACTATGAAGATAACACAACGCACGTTACAGTAATCTGTTTGCTCTTGCACAGCGCTCTGACACTAGGTGTCGCAAGTACGTCGTTTCTACGGAAAAGGACGAGAGTACACGGAATGATAAGGAGGACGTTCAGAGAATATACTAAAAGTTGCGTCCCTTTTCCACAGTACTTCTCCATCATATTTTTCCCGCCGGCCTGTTCAGAAAGATTTTTTTCTAGGTCAATAAAGGCCCGTAGGAAGCAATTTCATATTGTGGGGAGGGGGGGGCTTAAGCCCTTTTCCTGAATATTTGGGGGCTAATTTGGATTTTCGCAAAATTTTCAGTGTAAAATTAAGATAATTTTGCATTTTTGGCCTACTTTGAGGGGGCTTAGCCCCCCTAGCCCCCCTGTTCCTACGGGCCTGCAATAACAATATCACCTGATCACGCAAGTTCTAAGAGGCGACATTTAAAAGTTTCAAATGTGATTATGTTCGTTGAAATGTCACCAAGCAATGAATAAGAAACAGTAGCCAATCCAGGAATTCTGTGAGGGCGGTTTTAATATGGAAATAGGGGGGTTCGTTTTCCTGTCAAGGCCGCGGCCTTAGCGCAGTTGGTAGCGCTTCTGCCTCTCATTCTAGAGGTCCCGGGTTCGATACCTGTCCGCGGCTAATACCCTTTCGGACATAATTGTCACCCACCAATGGGTTTGAAATCGTTAATCTAACCTATTCCTTTGCCTCTTAAATAAACCTATATCTAATATTTCAATATTATATCTAAACCTACAAATAAATTTACAGAGGCAACATAATTTTTCTCATCGTGTTTCTTATTGGTTTTCCTGTTGGATAGGGGTATCCCCACCCTCCGCGAAAGAATTTTTTTTTAAAAAAGAAATAGGAAATGGCGCAATTTCTGGGACATGCGGACCCATTTCTTTCCCTCTTAAATTAGCCCATATCTAATATCGCAAGACCATATCTAAACCTACAAATTCAGAGAGATATTAGAGTTTTTTTGCGTGTTTTTGCACTATGTTTCATATCGGTGTTCCTATGGAAGTGGGTGTCCCCTCCCTCCGTGTAAGATTCTTTTTAAAAAGAAAGACGAAATGGCGCGATTTCCGGGACATGCAGACCTATTTATTCGCCTCTTATGGGAGAATGCTCCAGTTTCCTAAATTTTTTCCCAAAAATAGAATTTATTTATATTTTGTATGTTGAAATCACATGTTATAACAAATTGAAAAATGAAATAAAAATGGATGGTCAGCGATCTTGTTTGAATTTTATAGGCATTCGTATCACACACCCCTACAATGAAAAAATGCACAATTTCTTGCTCCTGTCAAAGGTCACTAAAATGCTAATAAAATGCTGTATATTCATCGTTTAGTCCCGGAAAACGGATTTAAAGTAATGTCTTACATTTAATAAGAACAGAAAACCCAAAATATGTGCTATTATAAACGCGTAAAAGTATAAAACAGCATGCTTACGTGTTCGGTTAGATCAACGAAGCTGGGGTGTTTTATGTCAAAATTTGCATATTTTTGGAAATATTTCAAATTTTACTTAATAGAATTTGATGAAACTCATTCATTGTATTAAGCAACATGTCCTGTCCCTCAGGACTAAACGATGATTTTGCTGCATATTTCAGCATTTTAGTGACCTTGGGCAGGTGCAAGAAATTGTGCATTTCTTTTTTCGCTGTAGGGGTATGTGATACGAATGCCTATAAAATTCAAACAAGATCGCTGACCACCAATTTTTTTTTATTTTTCAATTGGTAATAACATGTAATATCAGCATACAAAATTTAAATAAATTCTATTATTTGGCAAAAAATTAGGAAACTGGAGCATTCCCCCTTAAGGGTCTCGAAAATCTTTGCTGTTGACTCAGGGGAGGGTTTATGGTCAATATAACTCTATTTTCTAAGCACTTTCCTATAGTTACACTATTACTGGCGTAGCGAGCCGAAAATAAAGTGAACGCAAAACGCATGCCTAATGTAACAGGGGACAAGGTTGTTTTTTTTTTCTTTAGTAGAGGCCTATAAGAGGCCACTTCACCATTGAAAAAAAGGCGTAATTTTCCCAATGGCGGTAGAAAAAATTCACAAAACTAGGCCTTAAATTTGCATTTGTGAATTATTTCTTCTTTAAAATTCTTCTTTAACATTCACAACTAGTTTTCTCAATGATTGAACCTTCATATAGTTAATCGTTAATAAAGCAATGTAATAATTTATGACTAAAATTGTACTTAATCCTTACTCTGTTACTAAAAATATGTTCCCAAAATGTTCACAATAGCGCGCTAAAATGAACAGGCTAAGGCCTCTTCACAAATTACTAAAAAAAGCCCTGGGGTAGGTTTGACGACTGGACCCATACTGTTGGGGATGGGTCTTTCGGGCATCTCCATTTTTTTTTAAATTCAATGTAGATGCTTATGAAATACATACCAAATACCAACCTGGAGCAGCGAATGACGATGGGGACTTGATCTAGACCTAAATTCGATTGGAAAATTATGACATAGGCTAAAAGCAAAAACGCTGCGAATATCGCGGGATTCGGGATTCGTTCCCTTCAAATGGGTAAAAAGGGGCTTATGAAAGCGATTTAGGAAGATTTAATGTGCCCTCGAAATCAATTTTTGGCTTGTCCAAATTCAAAGATGTTGCACACGACAATTTCATGTGGATGATAACTTATATTTTAGGTCTTTTGGAGTAGAAAATATTTTGGGAAATTTAGAATTTGCTTGTCACAAGCGATTTCTTCATTGTTATGAATGTTTTCCAAGACAAATATTTTGTCGGGTGTTAAAAAAGTCACGATTTGGTTATGTTATAACGGACTCTCGTCGCCATTTTATCTCGGATGAGAACAAAATGTCCAAGGTAAGCCCGTAAGGTATTGAATAATTGTCGGGAATGAAATGCTAAATACTTGGACAACCCGTTATCAAACATTGACAACATTTGATGCACATAAATGTTTTCGAAATGTTTGAAAGGATTGAAGAAAATATGGATATCCATATTTTCTCCAATTAACTCAATATTTTCTGTCATACCTTGAGAGAATTTCAATTGGAAAGGGTTTTTAAAAAAAAGAACACTCAATTTTCTGCACATTTGAAAAGCAAATTCTGCAAACTTTCTTGATAAAACCTTTTCTTAACAAGACCTGTATTTGATGTCCCGTTATTGTTTCGGAAAACATTGAGACAAAAGAAGAAGTTGGCGAGTCAGAAATTTCTCATCTTTTCTCAATATGTTCTGTGCTTTAACACCCTCTTATACTTTTTTCGATATTAATCGTTTTCCGACACTCACACACAGTGGCAAAACGTGTGAAGTCATGCAATGTGCCAACAATGAAAACAGTTATGCTGGAATAATGCACCTTTCCGAGATTTGTAGATAAGCCCCGCCCCTTAGATACTGTTGCTAACATAGCCCCAATTTGATGGCGGCCGGTGAAGTTACGCTTGATTCCTTGTTGAACAATCAAGCAGACATTTCGCCGTTAATTTTAATTGACAAGCAAATCTTTGTCTGTGAAAGTGTTGCATAGAAGACTTTGGATTACTATAACCATGGATATTGCCACAACAATCGAATAAAGGCGAATGACGGCGACTCAAAGTGGTTGCGAGAGGCTGACATCGATGCGAAAGTCAGAGGGGCCGCAACGTGTTCAATTGGAAATATCTACAACCGAGTCCCTTACGGAGATTTATTGCACATGTTGAGTAAGGACACATACATATTCACACATATTTTGTAAATTTATGTCGAATCGGTCAACACTAGATCTATGGTTTAACTTTTTGATCCGATAAGATTCCACAAATTCCTTTCTATTTTTAGAAACGGGAACAACAACATTCTAGTCCTTTCCTCGACAAGAAGACTGAAGTGTGGCTTTTAACTTCAGTATTCTACCATCTACACGATTTCTGCTTCAATATGTGGCCTAGAGATTAGTCTAATTTTAGAATTAGATAGCTGTCAGTTCAGTTTAACCCTTCCACAAACAAGACATGATTTTAGCTTGAGCAAACAGGGAGGTAAATTAAGGAAAGGCTCATAACCAGCAATTTCTTCTCTTGTCACAATGATTTCTGTGCTACTATATATATATTGTACACAAATCTTAAACATCCATGATCCAAATTGTCTTTTGAATCTGAGTTTCCCAAATATTTTGTGATTTGAGAAAGGGTTAATCTGATGAGCTCTTGTACTTTCATATCTTCGACTTTTTCATTTTAGGTTTGGACGCCTCTTTATGTCAGGACACATTCATCGCTTCTTTTGAAAACTAACAGTAAAAGCAGTTGGGGCCTTATGTGCCGGATGCAGGTAATCATCATTCTGAACATTGTTTGATTAAGGTAGTCCACCCCTACTGAGATTCACACGAGGTCTGAATTATTCGGGCGACATCCTAAACATTCAGCGATGGAACATTCCACCACTCCACCACCGAATGTTCACGACATCGCTCGAATAAGTTTGGATAGGTAACGATTGTAAATCGGCGTCGCACGAAAATTTCCGATGTCACGTGAAACTCATTAGGTGTGAGCTACCTTAAATGGGGTTTAACACTATTATAACTGGGAATCTAACCATAATTCCTGTTGTTTCTTTTACTGCAAATGGCAAAATGAATTTTGAAAAGAATTGTGAATGATGTAATCCTGATAACATTGAAACACAAGAATTATACTGAGAATGATAATCATCATTTTCTTCTTTTGAGTCAATGTATTCCCAAGCATGCAACATGTAAGACATGAACACCAGATCTATTTTGGTGAAATAGCAAAAAATCAACACAAAGAGAAACAACAAATTTTCAAAAATATGTATTGTTTGCAAAGCTCTATGTTTTATTGCATTACATCAAATTAAAAAATACACAGACTGTAAAATTGTATATCTAAGTAACACAAGGGAAAAAAAACATCTTTGATTCAAACATCTTTGGTTTTCTCTAATTTTTTAAAGTTCTTTAATTTTCTGTTCTTGATCTTTGACCACATACTTTATCTGGTGCAATTCCATGGTGACAGGAAATCTAAAGTTGAGGCCCCTTCAATAAACATGTTTTTCATTACAAATCTAGCAGTATTTAACCCTTCCTAAACAAGGAAAGAAATTAAGCCTACTACAAATTGAAAGGAGCAGAAGACATCAAAATTGGTTGTTATGAAGATAGGACTTGTATACAATATAGCACAGGAAATATTGATTCAAAAGAAGGAGTTGCTGATTATTCAGCATTTTCTGCTTTTGTATCCATGTTTTCCCAAATTTTTAATATAAGGGACATGTATAAAACAAGGTCTTGATTAGGAAAGGATAAACAAAGTAATAATATTTTGAACTGTTATTTAATTGTACACATGTATTTACAGACAAAGACATAAAAAGATACCAGTACAAGTTACATCTAATGGATGTGGAACATGAAGAGGACTGGTCAGTGAAATAGCAATAAAAATTTCAGATTGTACATACTCAAATTATTACATCAGAAGAAATACATGTAATGAGTATGAGACTGAGTACAGATTGTACATACTCAAATTATTACATCAGAAGAAATACATGTAATGAGTATGAATAGAAACACTAGTGTTACACCAAAATTCAAGGACAATTAAAGTTTACAGGGCGATGGTGGATCCAGAGGGGGTTTGGGGGTTCAAACCAACCCCTTCTGTAGCCTGATTATTTCATTATCATGCAGAAATTCAGTGAAAATTGTACAATAACTGGAAATCAGAAATTTCTTGATTTCTGTAAAATATAGCATTGACAATTTTGAGACAAAATGAGAAAATTCTGACATTGTATATTGAATACTTACTCTTCTACTCTTGTAGCATGTATCATTCATGGCATTCACTGGTTCACAGTTCAACCTGTAAATTGCACAGAAAATATTAAGTAAAAGGGAATAATTTCAATTTATTATCAGCAATTTCTTATTTTCAATAAAAAAATCCAGAATCTTGCTGTTAGGCACTTCAAAAGAAGCCTTGTTTAGGAAAGGGTTGAAAACAGTCGTTTATAATTTTGCTAACAAAGTTTGATGTGTATATTTAGTACATGTAATGTGTAATAAATTCAGAGTGTTTCACCACAAAGAGAAAAAATGAAGAAATGTTTAAAATCATAATGATATCTTGTTTGTGTTAATTCATTCCTACCAGCAGCCCTCAACAAAATTACGGTAGAATACCTGTAATGTGGCCATTTTGAGATAAATAAAACATCAGATTTTTTCGGACAGTGTCGTTATGTGTCCGAACTTATCCAAGTCTCTTCCGGCGCGGTCGTAAACATTCGGCAGTGGGTTAGGTGGAAGTATTACATTTTCCCGGCATCTGTCAGATTTTGTCCACTGAACGTCCGCACTATAAACAAGGATCAATGTGAGCTCTGATTGGTCAATAATGTAATAATTTAGAATTATTTTTTCTTACTTAAAAAATTTGATATTTTGTCAAACAATTGCAGTAATTTTTATTAAGAATTTAGTACATTTTGGCAGTCCAAGAGCTATTTTTAGATGTAGGTGCATATTGTGAAAAGGCCAGTCCAAATGACTGTTGGAGAAGGGTCATGTCAAAAAGGGGCCAAAAAGTCAGTGATAAAAGGAATCATGCCATATTCAAATTGCTTGTTTTGGATGTATGAAGGATTGTTCTTGAATTTGAGGTAAGCCATAACATTGTTGCAAACTCATGGGCTGAGCTATAAGCCAAAACGTTATAATGGTCGGCTATGGGAAACCTAATACTTCCATCTAACCAACGGAAAGTTCCACCGCCGAATGTTTTCGACCCCATTCGAATAAATCCGATGTCTGTTATTCCAATGTCGCATGAATCTCTTTATGGGTATTCTACCTTAATTGTAAAAGTTTAACCCTTTCCCAAACCAAACCTGGTTTTGATGTTCCTAATTAGAAGAGGCTTCGGAAAACATTACTGTAAAAGAAGAAAATGCTGATTATCAGCATTTTCTCTTTTACCTAAATATTTTCTGTGCTATATTGTACACAAGTCATATTTTTTATCAATGCCCATTTTGTTGCTCCAAATTGAGCAGCTGGTGGCCACCATGGCTTAGAATGGAAAAAGTTAATGTGCCAATAATGTCAGACCCCCTGAAAATTTAGGATCTTTTGGGAACAATGTCTTGATCTATTCATGAAAAGGGTTCATTCTTTCCCAATCAACAGAAATTTAGACTGTTCCAATTCATTGTTTTCCACAGAATAATCTGAAGCTGTAGAAGCAAATTTCACACCAAAGAAGTAGATATTTTAAATGCATGATCCTTAGATAAATGTGTATGAATACATTATGGGAAAAGAAGACATTGCTTTTGAACTTTTTCTTCTTTTCTCATAATTATTTTGTACACAAATGCAATCATCTCTTTCAAATTTGATAAAATGCATTGGTAAGTGGGAACAAGAAGATGAACAAGGTAATTTGAAACCGAGGACAAGACAGCGATGTTGACAAATATTCAATTTTGGTTCTATTTTTAGCCCACAAAACATTGAAGGAAAAGGGTCGTTTCAGCATTTTTCTCTTTCTGTTTTTGCTTCAATGTTTTCCTATCCTCGTTCCTTCAGGGGCGTTTAAAACCAGTCTTTATGAAATACATTCCCAAACGATTTGAAAATATCGAGAAAGACAGAGTGCATGAGACCCGATCGGGTCAAGTCCAAATATGTAAACACACACATATGTCAGGCGATCTTCGTTTGTGTTTTCTCAAGCTTTTCCATTACAAAGTAAAAACGGGATATTGATTGGGAAAGTATTAAAGACTTGCATAACTCAAAATAACATGTGAGACGAGTTTCTTACCGTAGAACAACCATATTTTTGTTTGTTTATTTGTCAACATTCGACTGTCAGTGTCAGTCGCGATGTATGTTTCATCAGTTTAATCCAACATTGACACAATATCGCCGGTTATCATTCGGCTCGGTAGTAAAACAAACATTGCATGATTGATTCTGTTCGAATACTTCATCAGCATTGAAAAGAACGAAGGTAAAAATAAGAAAATATCGTAACAACAGCTATCCTTCGTTTCACACGTTTGTTTAGAATGTGGGACAACGTCATCGGCGATATCCGGTGGGCGTGGTTAACCCCTTATCGATTAATTTGATTGGTCAATATTTACGGCTCGATTGACAAGTCGGAAAGGTCCATTGTAGGCCTATACATGTATCTATTTTCCCCAAAGTTGCCCCTCTACTTATTTCTATGACGTCATAGGACTACATTGTGTAATTCAAAGTTATGACGTCACAAATCGACACTCACCTATTTTGAGGCACATCATGGGGAAATGAATTTTAAAATGATAACAATTAATAATTATGATTAAAACAAAATATGAACGAGTAATATAATTGAAAACAACATCAACTGTACAAGTTTACGCCATCATTCAGCAAAGGATTCACTTCAGCAAATGGTAAAAAGGGGAACAACTGAGTACAAACTCCTAAGTATATTTCCGGTGTGGACGGTTTTCTCCGACTAATTCTACGAACATTGTCGAAGGTTGCACAACTGCGCCCTCATATACGTCAAATTTGAGATAACATAATGTGGACTGCGGTATTACCGCCAATATTCGATTTGACATTATGGTAAGTTCAAGATGGTTAATGCGAAGTGCCTGATGGCTTTTGTGATTTTACATTAAACAATTGTACCATGAAACATGCATTATGACCATTCTATGTCCCTTTTACCTGTGTTATAGTAGAAATGTACACCAGTCATGATAAAGTTCGTAGAAGATGTGATGCAGAGTAAATGATTGCACAATTATCAAACATGAAAAAAAAAACCTATGCACAATCGAAGTACAATCAAATATCTTGCATGTGGAAGTAATCACTATGCATGATACAACAGTCACAAGTCATGATGCAAATGCTACCATCCATATTAAAACGTCAACACCCATGTTAAAAACGTCATCATGCATGTTGTGAATGTCATCATACATCTCGCAAATGTCATAACACTTCAATATTTTTTGCGTTAATACCGCTCCATAATTAAGAACTATGCATGTCAGAATAAAGATGTCCGAAGATAACATGCAGTTGTCATTATATACAATAGCGATGCAATTAACAATTATACATGTCGGTAAATAAAATAGCAATGCCATTTAGAAGCATGCATGTCCTGGCGGATATTCCCTTCCATATACATGTACCTTGTATACAAATCATGTCCTTATTAACATTAATTCCGTCATCTGCAACACCTTTCAAATTAGAAAAGTTCAAAATTTAGCTGTTTGGGAAAGGGATAATGCAACACTTCCCTTTGAAAATCTTAACTCCCTCTTATATCTTGATCTAGTTGCACGAACCATTTGTGATTTGATTCTTCTTTTTAGAATGACCATTTTCAATGACATGGTTTCTGTGGCAATCTTATGCTGCATTGTGGCTTGCTGCTTGGCATCGCGTCCTTGCCATAGAGATGAATCAACTGGGTACTGCTCTACGATTCATTGCTCAAAAGCAAATGAGGCCGGAGTCTGGTTTACTGGAAAGTGCCTTGATTTCGGTCCGCATGGATGTGTGTAAGTATCAACCCTTTCCCAAACAACAAAGTTTTAGGGTGATCCAACTTCAAAAACTGCCACAAATAACAAAATGGATATTATCAAAGATAGGATTTGTGTAAAATATAGCTCAAAAAATATTGAGACAAAATGAGAAACTGCTGGTTTTCAGCAGTTTCTTCTTTTGTCTCAATGTTTTCCTAAGCCAATTCTATCAGGGACGTCAAAACCAGGTCTTGTTTGGGAAAGGGCTAAGCTTACTTGTTCATACAACTACATGTACACTGCTCTCCGATTCACCGCATAGAAGCAAATGAACAAAGGGCAGTATTCGACAATACATTTCCAAATCGATAGTCTAAATCCAAATTACATTACAAGCCATCTGATCGATTGGACGTAGGGTAGATTTGGAATTAGACGTCTCGATATTTGGCAAAACGCCCAACATATATACATAGTAGAATGTATATATGTGATATATAAGATAAAGTGTGAGTGCGAAAAAATGTCAAGCTCTACAGAGCATATATAAAATAACATAACCTTTATAAGTATCAAAGCAACAAAAATGCAGATCATAATCAATGCCCTTGTGATCATTGAATTAATGTCGTCTGTCGTCGTTGTGCGTTGTCCTTCGTATTAGTGTGTGTAGAGGGGGCTAAGATGGCCAAATAGTTTACTTTGTTACACTCTGCGGAACATTTGCGCAAAATGGTGTTTGTATACAAACACCATTTTGCGCAAATGTTCCCTAGAGTATAGCATTTTCAAAACAAATGGTATCCACCATGAAAAACCAACAAAGCTGCTAATTTCCAAGTTGGCCACCATCTCTATCGGTAACTAAATCTGACAAAAATATTTTGTTTCGAGATACAAGTTTGATTTCATGGTCGTACCCGTATCTCAATAATGAATTCATACGAGCGATCTAGGGCCATATTCGCCCTCTTCTTACAGGTAGAATAATTATCATATTCAATTTTCAAAGAAAATGAAAAGTAACATGCAAAACGTCACAAAGTTTTTTTCTGATATCTGACGATGGGAACACTATATTTCTTTCAGTTGTGATACTTTTCCCTGGGCAAGGACAATGAAAATGGGGTAAGTATTGCCTGTAAAATGGACAAACGACACCCCTATTTTCAGTAGATATACACTCGTGTTTTTCTTACATAATATCCGATATCATCGGCAGGTAAATATATTTCATCTTTTTCTTTATAAAGATACAATACACATAAATCATACTCAAGTTTAGGGTAGGTGAAATGTAATAAGTGGCTACTTATATTTATTATTTCTCTACTTAGCAAGTGGAAAAATAAATTGATTATTATGACGTCATTACGAGTCTTTGAATAGGATTGAATACAAAGTGTATAAGAATCGACCGGAGAAGTAACACCTAAATGATATTCATGTATTCGCAAAATGTAGAATCTAAAAACTCAAAACAAAGGTTCTCCAAACCTTGTACGACGTTTCAACATTCAAATTATTAATGTCAAATTCACTCGTACACGTATGTTCATTCTGAGTGATAGCTACTCGACCGAGTTGATATCATTGCATTTTTGTCTTTCCCATAAACAAAGACGCGTTCTTTAGACAAATTTTTAAGATAGGTTGAGATTTCGTAAGATATTTTAGGATAATATGCATTTATTACAGCAAGATTTGTAAGCCGCTCAATTGGATGCGCCATTACCATATACTTCTTGTGGAACTCCTTGGTCAATTCTGTAAAAACACTACAAGAGAGAATTTGCCGAGTTGTTCCGAATTCTCCACAATTCATAAACCGCCATGTTCCGAATGCTCCATACTTACTACAAAACACGGCATAATGATAATATATGGGGTATTAGGAACACATCGGTCAGAATCCCGGTCTTAAAAACGCTTTATCTTAAACAGCATAATAATATACATGTATCTTAAAACATCGCTCTAAATAACTCGACTCAAGTATCATTTTCTCTATTTTAGAGGTAACGCAGACCATACCACGCACAAGGACAATGCAAGAAGACCGAAGGACCTCCGAATTAATAGTCAAGATATGTTGATGCAGATTTTTAATCAGACAGAAAATAAGACAGCTACACGCTAGAAACAATAATATGACATGTCATGCAGCGGCTAAAAAGTACCATCCGAGATGCCTATGAATAGGGAACGATTTTATCAAACTAATTGTGACGTAATCGTGACAAAGAAATAGCATTTTGAGGGTGTTGATATAAAATCTTGTAACTACGGCTTGATTCAAGCCATAGTTATGAGATTTTACAACAACACCAACGGTTTATAAAAATATAACAGGTAACCAAGTTTATTTTTAGCACAAAATTCAAAGCTATGGGGGACGATTACAAATTCAGTAAACAGTGATGTGATTTTGGACAAACAATAGTATTTTGTCGGTGTAATTCTAAAAACCGGTTTGAAGCAGAGAAGGTGGATAGACGCCACGCATTAGATGGACGTGGTAGATTTTTGAAAAATCAGCTGATAAAAAAAGTTTTCTAAGATCAACCAATATTTTGGTTGGTCTTCAATAACTTTTTTTATCAGTTGATTTTTCAAAAATTCGGTATCTCCAGCTTATTCCTGGCATATCAGCGCATTCTCTGTTTTAAACTGAATACAAATTGACCAAGTACATGTATTAACAAAAATATTGAAGATTTTCTCAAATCCTGAGTCACGTGATTATACACCGTGATGTGAGCTTTTTCAATAGGCCTACCTAAGTGAGCTTTTTCAATACCTAAGTGAGCTTTTTAATACCTAATTGAGCTTTTTTACAATACCTAAGTAAGATGTCGCATTTCAAAGATACATAACGTTGATGGGAGGTCAAAACCTCGTAACTACAGCTTGAATAAGCTGGAGTTACGAGGTTTTGAATCCCAACCGACGATAATAAATTGTCGATCCAAGTCAGCCTGAGCCAACCTCGCTGACAGAAGTGCTACGATCGATACTTTTCACCGTTCCCATCGTTCCCAGATTGTGCACCATATCACAGGCTTTCAACAAAAACTCGAAAGAACAATCTTAAACAAGCTGTAGTTACGAGGTTTTTGTTGGAAAGCGACGACATATCCAACCATAAGTTACAAATGACACCATCACTGTCTTTCATCGAACACCAGATATAGCGATTTTCCAGTCAAGGGAAAGTTAGCGCAATGCGCATCAAGCTCAGTATTTCTTCTATTATTCTATTTTCTATATATACTGAGCAAAAACAGTTTAGCACGTTTTTAACACATTATTTTTTCAGTTTATGATAATTTAATGAACATTGCTTTGTGCTGTTCAGTTGTCCCGATTGACAACCATTACGCATACAGTGCATGTGTAGAGTGAACATTTAGTGTATTGGACAAAGTCCAGATAAGCAAAAGTCACGTGCGGCACGTGTGCAGTGACATCGATAATGTCTAGCTTGTCCAAAAACACACGATTACACAGATCTGTTAGCAGAATCAATTTAACTGTTACAAATTCTTTGAAATTGATTATGGGAAGGCGAGAAATGATGACGTAAGCTCGACGTCAGAGAGCTCTTTGCATGATCCAAGCAGGTATGTCTGTTAGAGATGTCGCTTTGCATTTCAATTGTCTCCAATTGACAATTACTCGCCTACGGCACTTGGTTTATGCAACTTTAGCCACCAACGACCGACCTAAATCTTGTAGACCGTGTAAAACGACGTTCAGGGCGGATCGTTTCACAGCGACGTCTTGACGACGTTTCGAATTCCTGTTTGGTAAGAATTTAGTGCTAATCCTCCAGGACGTCACAAGGTATACCGTTAGTGACCAGACTGTCCGAAACAGGCTCCACGCAACTTGCATCAGGGTCCTCCGATCTTACGCCAATGACGTTAAGCATCGACAGGCAAGGCGTCAGTGGGTATTGACACATCGATATTGATTCAGGAGACATTGGACTGATGTCCGGACGAATCTCATTTTACGTGTCATAAACTGACGGCAGGATTTGTGGTTGGAGAAGGTGCGTAAGGCTTGATACCAATAACGTCATCATTGAGACTGTTACGTCGAGTACAGCGTCATTTTTAGGCAGGGATAGATGAAAACAGTTAAACAGACCTCATTTCAGTTAATGGCAACAAAACGGGGCAAGGGCACTGCAATGAAATTATCCAACCTGTCATAGGACCGTCTTACAACGACACAACGTTTTGATATTTCAATAAGATAATCACCACCCACTTACTCCAAGGAACATACAGAATGATCTACGTCTGAATTACTTAATCACCAGCAAAAGAACACACCAAAGACATTGTTGGACGCCAGGCTAGAGAAAGTAATGACGTCTGTAACGTCAATGGCAATGAGCGTCATCTGCAGTATGAATGGGCAAAATTCCTTTCTGTGTGGTCAGGAAGCTTCTCTGCAGCATGGGAAGACATGAAATGGCGGCCCTAGCTGCTTATGCTGGAAATTCGCGTTATTGAAATTTGCTTGACTTTCGATATCTGACCCCTGTGCACTTTAACGTAAGATACCTACCTAACGCTTAAGAATTTTGAAACAAAATTTTCAGGAAGCGCCAGAAAATTGAATTTTCAAACACAATAAAGTTTTGTTTTTATGGATTTTGGAATAGTTTTTGACTAGGAAAGGACATTTTCCAAGTGTGCTAAACTTTTTGTGCACAGTATATTATATTGCCATATGGCATCCACATATACCAGAACATCTGTAGTGGGACAAACGGCAGTGACCGATGTTTACTTAAGTATATTGCTATAAACTCGTAAACAACCAGATAAACTATGAAAAGGAGGACTATCGGGAGTGGCAGATGTTTACATTTTATTTTTATAAATTATACCGTAATTAACCTGATTAACTGTGTATGAATGATAGATATATCATCTTAAACAGGTAATTTATCACATAACACGATTTTAATCTCACATCAATAGCCTGACATCCCTTTGTAAATTAATTAGGCTATTGTTTATCTGCCACTTATTTTTGGGCATCTGTACAGTTGTCGCCACATCGTATGGCACAATGTTTATGTTTTGTTCAAATGTAATTGAACGTTAAAGAAAACAGAAACACGTGCCATACGATGTGGCGACAACTGTAGTAGTGATAGATACTTCGTCTTACATTGGTTATTTATCTTATTACACGATTTTGATTCCAAATCTACAACCGGACATCCCTTTGTTAGTGAACTAGTTCTTTTGTGGTCGGTCTCTCTTTTTGGGACGTCTATAGTTTGGGCTACTCTTTAACCCTTTCCCAAACGACAAGATTTTGGAAAGCACAATTTAAAAGCCGCCACAGACACCAACATGTAGATAAATAAAGATTGGATTAGTGTGGAATAGAACACAGAAAATAATGAGGCAAAAGGAGAAAATGCTGGTTATCAGCAGTTTCTTCTTTTGTCTCAATGTTTTTCAAAGTCCTTTCTAATTGGGACGTCAAAACCAGGTCTTGTTTGGGAAATGGTTAACGGAAAGATGGGTTGCATCAAGGGCTCAAAACATAGATTTTCTTAAAATTCTGGGAATTGATAGGGTTCTTAATATCTTTGATGTGTAAAAATCCGATAAGGGCTTACTTTTGAAGATAATGGTTAACAAAGTGGATGGAGTATATTATTGACTAAAGAATCAATGTTTTATTTTTAAAATAAATAACTTTTTATAAGGATCAGATCAAAATGAAATTTTACATGTGTTTTAACTCGACCGAGGACAGAACATTGTGGGAATCATTACTCATGTATATCAGTTTATTGATTTTCTGTACTCGTTCTTTTGTCAATCTCAGATTTTGCTTATTTGCGATGAACTAACTTTACGAAATTATCCCTACAGCTTTACTTAATCCTCCCGAAATATTTAAGGAATCGAAATAGTCCAAAAAGGGGGTATTACAGCTCTTTAGTATGGTGGGTTGGACTGGCAATAATTGCATAATTTACTTTGTTCTTTAGTTTGGTCCCAATTGCTTGATGAAGTTTCATGAAAAACGTGTCAATATCAAAGAACCATTTACAATGTCTAATTGTAATGAAAAGATCGTACATTTATGTAAGAAATGTTGTTAAAATTACGTTCATTAGAGCTCTGTGGAAAATGCAAGCAATTCTTAATTTATATGTTTGCTTTAAAGAAATAGAATTCATTGTGAGTGATCAATTTACTGTTTTTAACCTACCAGAATACCAAAGGCCTAAATGAAGCTGTTATAGTCACTTTCCGTCCATCATCCACTCGCTTGTCTGTCCTTCGACCTGTCTGAACCTCCACTCACAATGCATTTTTACACTATATCATGTACAAGTATCAATCGATTTTGACAAAAATTTGCAAAACATAATAGTACTTTGAGCAATTTTGAGCCCCTGTTGCAACGCATCCTCTATCGCCCATGTCGATCGATGTAAACCGAAAGACTATCGAAAATGAACTATTTACTTTACTGTAACGTCATTTACTTCATCACTGTTGTTGTTTTGTCATCATCCAAAGAAACTCACACACTCGGTCATGCACTCGGTCAGTCATCCAAACAATTTTAATCGCTCAATACGAGGGACGTTCAATTTATTTTTGAACTGGTGTTCTATAAGCCATAATTATATCGCAATTCAATTTTAAGTTTCTTCAATCCTTCGAAGTAATCCTCTTTGACACCCACACACTTCTGAAGTTTTGAGATCCATTACTTATATGCCAATAAACGGGCCTCTTTTGGAACAACCCGCAGACACTGATAAATTGCACTGCGTATGGAACAGGAAGGCCTATACCGACGACCAGAGGCTTTTTTCGTCATCATGGGAAACACAAAAATGCCACGCGGGCTTACGCCCGGCTATAAGGGTTGATGAAGACGCTGTGCAGCATGTGTCTCTTTCAGGAAGTCTTGGACAAGATGACACATGTGGACAGCTCCGTTGTCATGGAAATGGTATATGCCTCTTTAGCATGTCCTAGACTTGCTCTTTTCGTGATATTTCTTTACTTTCGCCGTCATACATTTCTTGTATGAATTACCGGCGATAGTGGTACTATTTGAAACAGTAATTTGAACAATACACCCGTTACATTTGAAAATTACCGCGTACAAAACTTTTGCCGCACTTTTAATTTTTCGGCTATAACGGATCTTTTCGCAACAATCGCTTGCTAATGACACGCCATTGGTAGATAATTGTTCAATCATATGTATAAAGCCCGGAAAGCCCACATTTGTTGCATTTATTGCATTATTTCAAAAAATATTTTGCACGGGTGGCTCTCTGTCCTTTAGGCAACAGCTGGGGGCCCAATGGGCATAAACCTTTCTGTATTTTAACCCTTTCGTCAATTTCGTATAACATGTCCCCGATGAAAACCAACTTTATCTGCTATTTCTTGCATATTGAACCATGCGTCTTGTTCGGTCATGTCGGAATCTACTGCAACATTTGTTTTTGTACTAGCTCTACCCGGGGTGCCTGAGAGGGCGGGGGGAATCATTCAGGCCAGTTTTACCAATTTTATTTTTCAGTAGCTTCCTAAAAACTGACGTATCTTCAACATTCGAATGTCCACAAATCTGATATAGTTCCATATATATATATATATATATATATATATATATATATATATATATATATATATATATATATATATATATATATATATATATATATATATGGAAGAGATAGGTACAGAACTAACCACAACAAGCACTGACTCCATAACCCGAGATTACGACACGACGCCTAGCTATCCATATCATACACATCAATACATAGAAGCATCCAAAACCTCAATAGAGGAATTTTCAACTGTCTATAATATATGATGTAATTTTATGGATAACATATCTAAGGGTTAGGATATTTACATACAACTCTCAGTTTGTATCTACAAGTGATAGGCGCCATATTTATATGGTCTATTATCTATCATTGTGACACTTTCAATCAATTATTAGCGTTCGAGAAAGATGCTGGATTCTATAAGATACAGAATTGCGCTATTTCTTATATATATTATTAAAGGGAGATAATTGAAGCAATTCAACAGCAAACTTTCTAAGTGTGGGATAGCTTACAGGTTTACCTGTAAGGTATGCATGTTCTGTATGGATTAAATATTATATATGGAAGAGATAGGTACAGAACTAACCACAACAAGCACTGACTCCATAACCCGAGATTACGACACGACGCCTAGCTATCCATATCATACACATCAATACATAGAAGCATCCAAAACCTCAATAGAGGAATTTTCAACTGTCTATAATATATGATGTAATTTTATGGATAACATATCTAAGGGTTAGGATATTTACATACAACTCTCAGTTTGTATCTACAAGTGATAGGCGCCATATTTATATGGTCTATTATCTATCATTGTGACACTTTCAATCAATTATTAGCGTTCGAGAAAGATGCTGGATCTATAAGATACAGAATTGCGCTATTTCTTATATATATCATTAAAGGGAGATAATTGAAGCAATTCAACAGCAAACTTTCTAAGTGTGGGATAGCTTACAGGTTTACCTGTAAGGTATGCATGTTCTGTATGGATTAAATATTATATATGGAAGAGATAGGTACAGAACTAACCACAACAAGCACTGACTCCATAACCCGAGATTACGACACGACGCCTAGCTATCCATTTCATACACATCAATACATAGAAGCATCCAAAACCTCAATAGAGGAATTTTCAATTGTCTATAATATATGATGTAATTTTATGGATAACATATCTAAGGGTTAGGATATTTACATACAACTCTCAGTTTGTATCTACAAGTGATAGGCGCCATATTTATATGGTCTATTATCTATCATTGTGACACTTTCAATCAATTATTAGCGTTCGAGAAAGATGCTGGATCTATAAGATACAGAATTGCGCTATTTCTTATATATATTATTAAAGGGAGATAATTGAAGCAATTCAACAGCAAACTTTCTAAGTGTGGGATAGCTTACAGGTTTACCTGTAAGGTATGCATGTTCTGTATGGATTAAATATACTGAGATGAAAAACTTTAGTCAGTATAAAGTTTTTGGTCAATAATTTTGTCGAAAACGTTTTACAATGCCAAATTTTTTGTTCATAACAATCTTCAACCAATTAGAACAGAGTCGGTGAAATTCAATTGGCATCCATGTTTTACTTAACCTTCTTTTCGACAATTCATTCCAAAAGGGGTCAAATGGAAAAGTCACAGCTTCAGGAGTGACTTTTTGTGGAGTCTAAATTCCTGGTCATTGACATGAAAAATCTATCTTTGTATCATTTCTTGGTAGAATAAAAGTCTCTCTATTGACTGTGAGTGAGAAAACTTCTTTTTAATGGAATTTACACTAAATTATGGTGACTTACGCACCCAACCTGTTGCCCCTAGCATTTAACTGCGTTTTCAAGAAATCGTTCTATCAGGACCAGTAGCTGGTTTACCACTGATACAAAGTTATTTATTGTAGACAGACAATTAGGAAAAATAACTGACATTCAATATTTGTCAAAAAAATGCCTGAGATCTGGCTGAGCCAATGCTCGAAAAGCCAACTCTAGGGTAAATGGCCAGGCAAGTAAAAGACAGACTTTTTTAAACAAAATTTCATTATTGAACAAATTTGTTACAGTGTAGTCAATTTTCAATGTTTTTTGTCAGTTTGGACGTGACCTAACTTGATGACGTCACAATTAACGTTTATTCCAGATACGCTGTTTTCAGAGGTATCAATGACCAAAATCTCATGCATGTACCCATTTTTGACAATAACTACACAAATGCTTAAAACTGAAAGTGCTTGCCAAGTTCAAACTGTAGGTAACCGCCAGAGATTGAAGGTTAGGTCGATGGTTTCTAACATTGTCATTTTTGGCCAAATTGATTAAGCCAGGGTGCTAAAATCGTGTAAGCTGGTACCAATTTTATTGTGGATTTTTTGTATCTGGGCTATTGTCTTTGGTTTGCATACATTTACACAGGAAAAAGACTTGCGCCTTAACAGCAGCAAGTGCACCTGTCACATTTTGAAATTCTTTTAGCACAAACCTATGAACTGAAATTTAGCAACATTTTTTAAAGATGTTTGTTAAGCGTTGATTGAACAAATATTGTGTGAAATTTTACACTGATGTCTTGTATTTTGGCCGAATAATTGACCATCAAAAATACTGACTAAACTTTTTCTTTTGAGTATATTATATATGGAAGAGATAGGTACAGAACTAACCACAACAAGCACTGACTCCATAACCCGAGATTACGACACGACGCCTAGCTATCCATATCATACACATCAATACATAGAAGCATCCAAAACCTCAATAGAGGAATTTTCAACTGTCTATAATATATGATGTAATTTTATGGATAACATATCTAAGGGTTAGGATATTTACATACAACTCTCAGTTTGTATCTACAAGTGATAGGCGCCATATTTATATGGTCTATTATCTATCATTGTGACACTTTCAATCAATTATTAGCGTTCGAGAAAGATGCTGGATCTATAAGATACAGAATTGCGCTATTTCTTATATATATTATTAAAGGGAGATAATTGAAGCAATTCAACAGCAAACTTTCTAAGTGTGGGATAGCTTACAGGTTTACCTGTAAGGTATGCATGTTCTGTATGGATTAAATATTATATATGGAAGAGATAGGTACAGAACTAACCACAACAAGCACTGACTCCATAACCCGAGATTACGACACGACGCCTAGCTATCCATATCATACACATCAATACATAGAAGCATCCAAAACCTCAATAGAGGAATTTTCAACTGTCTATAATATATGATGTAATTTTATGGATAACATATCTAAGGGTTAGGATATTTACATACAACTCTCAGTTTGTATCTACAAGTGATAGGCGCCATATTTATATGGTCTATTATCTATCATTGTGACACTTTCAATCAATTATTAGCGTTCGAGAAAGATGCTGGATCTATAAGATACAGAATTGCGCTATTTCTTATATATATTATTAAAGGGAGATAATTGAAGCAATTCAACAGCAAACTTTCTAAGTGTGGGATAGCTTACAGGTTTACCTGTAAGGTAAGCATGTTCTGTATGGATTAAATATTATATATGGAAGAGATAGGTACAGAACTAACCACAACAAGCACTGACTCCATAACCCGAGATTACGACACGACGCCTAGCTATCCATATCATACACATCAATACATAGAAGCATCCAAAACCTCAATAGAGGAATTTTCAACTGTCTATAATATATGATGTAATTTTATGGATAACATATCTAAGGGTTAGGATATTTACATACAACTCTCAGTTTGTATCTACAAGTGATAGGCGCCATATTTATATGGTCTATTATCTATCATTGTGACACTTTCAATCAATTATTAGCGTTCGAGAAAGATGCTGGATCTATAAGATACAGAATTGCGCTATTTCTTATATATATTATTAAAGGGAGATAATTGAAGCAATTCAACAGCAAACTTTCTAAGTGTGGGATAGCTTACAGGTTTACCTGTAAGGTATGCATGTTCTGTATGGATTAAATATTATATATGGAAGAGATAGGTACAGAACTAACCACAACAAGCACTGACTCCATAACCCGAGATTACGACACGACGCCTAGCTATCCATATCATACACATCAATACATAGAAGCATCCAAAACCTCAATAGAGGAATTTTCAACTGTCTATAATATATGATGTAATTTTATGGATAACATATCTAAGGGTTAGGATATTTACATACAACTCTCAGTTTGTATCTACAAGTGATAGGCGCCATATTTATATGGTCTATTATCTATCATTGTGACACTTTCAATCAATTATTAGCGTTCGAGAAAGATGCTGGATCTATAAGATACAGAATTGCGCTATTTCTTATATATATCATTAAAGGGAGATAATTGAAGCAATTCAACAGCAAACTTTCTAAGTGTGGGATAGCTTACAGGTTTACCTGTAAGGTATGCATGTTCTGTATGGATTAAATATTATATATGGAAGAGATAGGTACAGAACTAACCACAACAAGCACTGACTCCATAACCCGAGATTACGACACGACGCCTAGCTATCCATTTCATACACATCAATACATAGAAGCATCCAAAACCTCAATAGAGGAATTTTCAATTGTCTATAATATATGATGTTATTTTATGGATAACATATCTAAGGGTTAGGATATTTACATACAACTCTCAGTTTGTATCTACAAGTGATAGGCGCCATATTTATATGGTCTATTATCTATCATTGTGACACTTTCAATCAATTATTAGCGTTCGAGAAAGATGCTGGATCTATAAGATACAGAATTGCGCTATTTCTTATATATATTATTAAAGGGGGATAATTGAAGCAATTCAACAGCAAACTTTCTAAGTGTGGGATAGCTTACAGGTTTACCTGTAAGGTATGCATGTTCTGTATGGATTAAATATACTGAGATGAAAAACTTTAGTCAGTATAAAGTTTTTGGTCAATAATTTTGTCGAAAACGTTTTACAATGCCAAATTTTTTGTTCATAACAATCTTCAACCAATTAGAACAGAGTCGGTGAAATTCAATTGGCATCCATGTTTTACTTAACCTTCTTTTCGACAATTCATTCCAAAAGGGGTCAAATGGAAAAGTCACAGCTTCAGGAGTGACTTTTTGTGGAGTCTAAATTCCTGGTCATTGACATGAAAAATCTATCTTTGTATCATTTCTTGGTAGAATAAAAGTCTCTCTATTGACTGTGAGTGAGAAAACTTCTTTTTAATGGAATTTACACTAAATTATGGTGACTTACGCACCCAACCTGTTGCCCCTAGCATTTAACTGCGTTTTCAAGAAATCGTTCTATCAGGACCAGTAGCTGGTTTACCACTGATACAAAGTTATTTATTGTAGACAGACAATTAGGAAAAATAACTGACATTCAATATTTGTCAAAAAAATGCCTGAGATCTGGCTGAGCCAATGCTCGAAAAGCCAACTCTAGGGTAAATGGCCAGGCAAGTAAAAGACAGACTTTTTAAACAAAATTTCATTATTGAACAAATTTGTTACAGTGTAGTCAATTTTCAATGTTTTTTGTCAGTTTGGACGTGACCTAACTTGATGACGTCACAATTAACGTTTATTCCAGATACGCTGTTTTCAGAGGTATCAATGACCAAAATCTCATGCATGTACCCATTTTTGACAATAACTACACAAATGCTTAAAACTGAAAGTGCTTGCCAAGTTCAAACTGTAGGTAACCGCCAGAGATTGAAGGTTAGGTCGATGGTTTCTAACATTGTCATTTTTGGCCAAATTGATTAAGCCAGGGTGCTAAAATCGTGTAAGCTGGTACCAATTTTATTGTGGATTTTTTGTATCTGGGCTATTGTCTTTGGTTTGCATACATTTACACAGGAAAAAGACTTGCGCCTTAACAGCAGCAAGTGCACCTGTCACATTTTGAAATTCTTTTAGCACAAACCTATGAACTGAAATTTAGCAACATTTTTTAAAGATGTTTGTTAAGCGTTGATTGAACAAATATTGTGTGAAATTTTACACTGATGTCTTGTATTTTGGCCGAATAATTGACCATCAAAAATACTGACTAAACTTTTTCTTTTGAGTATATTATATATGGAAGAGATAGGTACAGAACTAACCATAACAAGCACTGACTCCATAACCCGAGATTACGACACGACGCCTAGCTATCCATATCATACACATCAATACATAGAAGCATCCAAAACCTCAATAGAGGAATTTTCAACTGTCTATAATATATGATGTAATTTTATGGATAACATATCTAAGGGTTAGGATATTTACATACAACTCTCAGTTTGTATCTACAAGTGATAGGCGCCATATTTATATGGTCTATTATCTATCATTGTGACACTTTCAATCAATTATTAGCGTTCGAGAAAGATGCTGGATCTATAAGATACAGAATTGCGCTATTTCTTATATATATTATTAAAGGGAGATAATTGAAGCAATTCAACAGCAAACTTTCTAAGTGTGGGATAGCTTACAGGTTTACCTGTAAGGTATGCATGTTCTGTATGGATTAAATATTATATATGGAAGAGATAGGTACAGAACTAACCACAACAAGCACTGACTCCATAACCCGAGATTACGACACGACGCCTAGCTATCCATATCATACACATCAATACATAGAAGCATCCAAAACCTCAATAGAGGAATTTTCAACTGTCTATAATATATGATGTAATTTTATGGATAACATATCTAAGGGTTAGGATATTTACATACAACTCTCAGTTTGTATCTACAAGTGATAGGCGCCATATTTATATGGTCTATTATCTATCATTGTGACACTTTCAATCAATTATTAGCGTTCGAGAAAGATGCTGGATCTACAAGATACAGAATTGCGCTATTTCTTATATATATTATTAAAGGGAGATAATTGAAGCAATTCAACAGCAAACTTTCTAAGTGTGGGATAGCTTACAGGTTTACCTGTAAGGTATGCATGTTCTGTATGGATTAAGTATTATATATGGAAGAGATAGGTACAGAACTAACCACAACAAGCACTGACTCCATAACCCGAGATTACGACACGACGCCTAGCTATCCATATCATACACATCAATACATAGAAGCATCCAAAACCTCAATAGAGGAATTTTCAACTGTCTATAATATATGATGTAATTTTATGGATAACATATCTAAGGGTTAGGATATTTACATACAACTCTCAGTTTGTATCTACAAGTGATAGGCGCCATATTTATATGGTCTATTATCTATCATTGTGACACTTTCAATCAATTATTAGCGTTCGAGAAAGATGCTGGATCTATAAGATACAGAATTGCGCTATTTCTTATATATATTATTAAAGGGAGATAATTGAAGCAATTCAACAGCAAACTTTCTAAGTGTGGGATAGCTTACAGGTTTACCTGTAAGGTATGCATGTTCTGTATGGATTAAATATTATATATGGAAGAGATAGGTACAGAACTAACCACAACAAGCACTGACTCCATAACCCGAGATTACGACACGACGCCTAGCTATCCATATCATACACATCAATACATAGAAGCATCCAAAACCTCAATAGAGGAATTTTCAACTGTCTATAATATATGATGTAATTTTATGGATAACATATCTAAGGGTTAGGATATTTACATACAACTCTCAGTTTGTATCTACAAGTGATAGGCGCCATATTTATATGGTCTATTATCTATCATTGTGACACTTTCAATCAATTATTAGCGTTCGAGAAAGATGCTGGATCTATAAGATACAGAATTGCGCTATTTCTTATATATATTATTAAAGGGAGATAATTGAAGCAATTCAACAGCAAACTTTCTAAGTGTGGGATAGCTTACAGGTTTACCTGTAAGGTATGCATGTTCTGTATGGATTAAATATTATATATGGAAGAGATAGGTACAGAACTAACCACAACAAGCACTGACTCCATAACCCGAGATTACGACACGACGCCTAGCTATCCATATCATACACATCAATACATAGAAGCATCCAAAACCTCAATAGAGGAATTTTCAACTGTCTATAATATATGATGTAATTTTATGGATAACATATCTAAGGGTTAGGATATTTACATACAACTCTCAGTTTGTATCTACAAGTGATAGGCGCCATATTTATATGGTCTATTATCTATCATTGTGACACTTTCAATCAATTATTAGCGTTCGAGAAAGATGCTGGATCTATAAGATACAGAATTGCGCTATTTCTTATATATATTATTAAAGGGAGATAATTGAAGCAATTCAACAGCAAACTTTCTAAGTGTGGGATAGCTTACAGGTTTACCTGTAAGGTATGCATGTTCTGTATGGATTAAATATTATATATGGAAGAGATAGGTACAGAACTAACCACAACAAGCACTGACTCCATAACCCGAGATTACGACACGACGCCTAGCTATCCATATCATACACATCAATACATAGAAGCATCCAAAACCTCAATAGAGGAATTTTCAATTGTCTATAATATATGATGTAATTTTATGGATAACATATCTAAGGGTTAGGATATTTACATACAACTCTCAGTTTGTATCTACAAGTGATAGGCGCCATATTTATATGGTCTATTATCTATCATTGTGACACTTTCAATCAATTATTAGCGTTCGAGAAAGATGCTGGATCTATAAGATACAGAATTGCGCTATTTCTTATATATATTATTAAAGGGAGATAATTGAAGCAATTCAACAGCAAACTTTCTAAGTGTGGGATAGCTTACAGGTTTACCTGTAAGGTATGCATGTTCTGTATGGATTAAATATTATATATGGAAGAGATAGGTACAGAACTAACCACAACAAGCACTGACTCCATAACCCGAGATTACGACACGACGCCTAGCTATCCATATCATACACATCAATACATAGAAGCATCCAAAACCTCAATAGAGGAATTTTCAACTGTCTATAATATATGATGTAATTTTATGGATAACATATCTAAGGGTTAGGATATTTACATACAACTCTCAGTTTGTATCTACAAGTGATAGGCGCCATATTTATATGGTCTATTATCTATCATTGTGACACTTTCAATCAATCATTAGCGTTCGAGAAAGATGCTGGATCTATAAGATACAGAATTGCGCTATTTCTTATATATATTATTAAAGGGAGATAATTGAAGCAATTCAACAGCAAACTTTCTAAGTGTGGGATAGCTTACAGGTTTACCTGTAAGGTATGCATGTTCTGTATGGATTAAATATTATATATGGAAGAGATAGGTACAGAACTAACCACAACAAGCACTGACTCCATAACCCGAGATTACGACACGACGCCTAGCTATCCATATCATACACATCAATACATAGAAGCATCCAAAACCTCAATAGAGGAATTTTCAATTGTCTATAATATATGATGTAATTTTATGGATAACATATCTAAGGGTTAGGATATTTACATACAACTCTCAGTTTGTATCTACAAGTGATAGGCGCCATATTTATATGGTCTATTATCTATCATTGTGACACTTTCAATCAATTATTAGCGTTCGAGAAAGATGCTGGATCTATAAGATACAGAATTGCGCTATTTCTTATATATATTATTAAAGGGAGATAATTGAAGCAATTCAACAGCAAACTTTCTAAGTGTGGGATAGCTTACAGGTTTACCTGTAAGGTATGCATGTTCTGTATGGATTAAATATTATATATGGAAGAGATAGGTACAGAACTAACCACAACAAGCACTGACTCCATAACCCGAGATTACGACACGACGCCTAGCTATCCATATCATACACATCAATACATAGAAGCATCCAAAACCTCAATAGAGGAATTTTCAACTGTCTATAATATATGATGTAATTTTATGGATAACAACACAATACAATACAATACAATAGTTTATTCAATACTAAGGCCATCGGCCCATTGTACATGACATAAAACTACACAAACAAGAGTGACAAAAAACATAACGTATTTACAAAATAATTACTTTACCATGTAACGGCAATTTTTTTCCCTTTAGATTGTTATTTGGCTTTAATGATTTGCATGCTATGCGCGACCTGTTTTGTCGTCACAAGTCGAACCCAGCACCCACTTCATTCAATTTTGTCTTCGACTGGTTATTAGAAATTTGTTATTTGGACAAAATGTGAAATAAAGGAATTAATACAATCAATAGTTTACAACAGTACATGTTCGAATTAACGTAAATCTATAATAATGAATAACTTTTGAAAACATCTATTTTAAGGTAGATTTTCGATAAGGCTTTTTCTGTGGTTGAATGCTTGTAATAGAAAATGTGCGACTCTAAAGATCTCGTCTTCTTTATCTGATGCTAATATGCGATAGAAGGTATCTGCATTCTTGTTATTCAGCCATGACTGTTTAAAATATAAGGAACGTAAGTCATCATATGATGCACATTCGAGAAAAAAATGGAGTTCATCTTCCACAACATGGATATTTCTGGATAGGCATAATGGGCAATATCTATACATTCGGTCTACGCCGAGTTGTCTCCCTTTCTCGATCATTAGACTGTGACATGAGCATCGGAAATTTGAGTACACTTTACGCAATTTAAACCCGAGTTCTAACGACAAATATCTTTCAACATTTAATAAAGTAGAAAAATGTTGCAAATGACGGCCTTTAGGGCTTGCAATTATTTCACCTTTGATTTTCTGAGAAAAACAGTCAATTAGACGTTGTTTGAAAGCGGTTAAGAATACATTGTGATCGCCAACATCTTGGATGATCCATGCATAGCCAAAGCCGTAAGTGAATAAAAGGTCTTTGACGTGTGAAGCCCACGTTACTCTTCCCGCGTATTCAAGTTGAAGAAGAAGATTGTAACATTGTTTTGGGTACCTATAAGGTTGTAAGTGTATAACTCGAAGCCAAAATTTAATACACTCAGTCATGTATGAAATACAAAGAGGAAGTCGTCCGCATTCGCTAAGAGCAAAATTATCTGTGCAGTGTTCTGGCAACAAACAATACCTTTTACAAAATTTCACATGAGCTGATTCTATCTTTTTATTATATGTGTAACCCCATATGCCCGCAGCATAGCAAAGGATAGGTTTTACCATAGAATCGTATATTTTGAACATGTCTTTAGGAGCAATTGTGCCGAAAGTTCTCTGGTAGCGTAAAATTGAATGCGTCGCTTTCATAGCTTGTAAGTACAATTTTTCAACAGTATAAGACCATGACAATTTTGGAGTGAAATAGACCCCAAGATATTTGTAAGATGATACAACTTCTAATTGTTTACCGTAGAGGAACCACTTTTCAGCATTTCTAAGCGGGCCACCATTTCGAAAAACAATGATTTTGGTTTTGTCAGAGTTGATTCTCATTTTTAATTCGTTGCAAAAGTTAGCTATAGAATCTATTTGTTTTTGTAAGCGAGAAACCGTATCCGCAAAACTTGAAACGTCGTCTGCGTACATAAAGGCGTAAAGAGACGTAACATTTTCCGAGATATATATACCTTCTCCACAAGTGTGTTGTAGGTACTTGATTAAGTCGTTAATTACAAGACTAAAGATTTTTGGGCTTGATATACAGCCTTGTCGGGTTCCATAACATATCTAAGGGTTAGGATATTTACATACAACTCTCAGTTTGTATCTACAAGTGATAGGCGCCATATTTATATGGTCTATTATCTATCATTGTGACACTTTCAATCAATTATTAGCGTTCGAGAAAGATGCTGGATCTATAAGATACAGAATTGCGCTATTTCTTATATATATATATATATATATATATATATATATATATATATATATATATATATATATATATATATATATATATATATATATATATATATATATATATATATAATTCTGATTTCGGCATTAGGGAGACAATACATATTTTTAAGCATTAAGGGGACACAAACACTTTTTTTAAAAAATAGGCTTACCAACACGAATTTAGTCAGAATGCAATAAATTCTTGTCATTTTACCGATTTATGATCTTTTTCTTTGCAATACATAATAAGTAAAAGATATATACTAAAAATGGTCCCCTTAATATTCATAACTATATTGCATACTTTAAGGAGACCGAGATATATATAAAATAATAAATAAACAAGGTTAGGTGGACCAAAATATATATAATGATAAATAACCAAGGTAAGGTAGACCGACTTAAGGTAACGATTTAACACGGTTAGTCTGTTAATATATATAAAATAATAAATAAACAAGGTTAGGTGGACCAAAATATATATAATGATAAATAACCAAGGTAAGGTAGACCGACTTAAGGTAACGATTTAACACGGTTAGTCTGTTATAATGTTATAAGTTTAATGTTTTAGTTGTCCTTCTGTACGTCCGTTCGCGCGCACCCTAAATTAAAGCTTATTTTGGGGGTATTTGGACCTCGGTTAAAGGGCTCTAGCGGTCTTATTGATTGAATTTAAGGAATAAAAGTCTATGAATGCAGAGTTTGTATACATAGCTAGTAGAAAAATGGAATAATCGTTCGACAGTCTGTCTGTTTCGGAACAGTAAACGCCAAAAGGTCGTAACAGTGACATTTTCAGTTGCCGGGGCAAGTTGCAAGGGAATTGTATTCCTATAATCGATTTCTTAGGAATAAAAAGTGTCTTGCTATTGTCTTTGTACTAGTAGGGAGCAAATACTAGCTTTTTGGCTCCGTCTGTTTGTCCACTTGGCTCCAGGAGATGCAAAAATGTCGTAACTCTGCTAGTTTTTATCGATATCTCCTTCCCAGCCTCTATTAACACCCTACAACTTTCCTATAACCCATTATTGATGCACTAAAACTATCTGGTTGTCTTCTTTAGATGTCTACGGAGCAAACACTTCGTTTTAGTTTCTGTCTGTCCTTCTGTTCGTGTCCAGATGTCAAAAGGCCGTACTTCTTTTTTACACACTGATTTCCGCACCTCTACCTATAAAACACCCTATAACTTCTATATAACCCATTTTTAAGGAACTAAAAGTATCGCGCATTCGTCTAAATATGTCTACGGACCATATACACTGACCAAAAAAGTTTCTTTACTCTGTTATTTTAACAATAATTCAGTTATAGCTGGGACATACATAGTTTGTCCATCGGGAATGGCAGATGTTTACATTTTGTTTTCATAAATTATACCATAATTAACCCGATTAACTATGTATCAATGAAAGATACGTCGCTTATACATGTTATTTATCTCATAACTCATTTTAGAACACCTATAATCGGGTTAATTACGGTATAATTCATGAAAACAAAATGTAAACATCTGCCACTCCCGATGGACGAATTATACTTATATAGCCCCACAATATCATTTGGCTATCGTTTAGGTTTACGATTCTGTAAATAAACACGGTCCAGTCTGTTTATCTTGGCTTATAAACGTGTTCGTTGCTTTACACGTGCACATTTGCACGTGGTACAGGTTGTGTTTCTAAAGCGATATTACACTACAAAGCGGAAAGCATAAAGAGAACTTAACTTTTCCAACAAATTAAAAAAAATGCCACGGCTAAATGACGCCCAACGAAATCAAGCTATTGGCATGCTACGGACAGGACTTAACGTTCCTTACGTTGCTCGTCAAATTGGCTGCACCAGACAGATTGTTCATAGCCTCAGAATTAAATTTAATATTACTTGGTCTGTTAGAGATCTTTTTAGAACTGGTCGTCTCCCGGTAACATTGTTACGTGAAGACCGCATGATTACGTTAACGCACCGACATAATCGGTATTTTTGCCAGAAACGGTTGCACATGATTCATCCACAGACAATAATGAATCGTCTGAGGAAAAGCCCACGCCCTATACGAGCCCGTCAACCTTATACTTGACAGATTGTGACAGGGCCTCACCGTGTTGCCAGGCTTACGTTGGCAATACGTCATTTGATCTAAACCAGATCAAACACATTTGGGATGAGTTGGGTCGACACTGCATGTCGATTCATAACATCAACAACGTAGCTGATCTTGAAAACGCACTCCAGATGGAACGGCAGTGCATTCCAAATAACGTCATGCAACGTTACGTACACTCCATGCGGCAACGTCATCTGGAGTGTATCCAGGTACGTGAAGGCCACAAAGATAACTGAGCGTGAAATAACCGCATTTTATTTCATTGTTGTAATGGGAAACATTGAGAGAAAATAAGTTACCATATTGATAACCTGAACACTTTTGTCACTTTGTGTTATATAGGTCTCACCCTTTCCAAAACAACAAAACATTTGACCTCTTAAACCCGAAAGCATCAACAGCCAACGAAATTGGTGCAGAAACAATGATTTTCTGTTCATACGTTTAAACCCTTTCCCAAACAAGACAAACTTTACAATTAAGACATATAATTCGGGAAACATTGTACAAAAGATGCCAATAATCAGCATTTTCTACTTTTCTTACAATACTTTCTGAATCTGTTTTGACAAATGGATCAGTTTCAAATTGTGTCGATAGTGCAAATGAGTGTAGTGTAACTCCTCTCTAAAAAATTCACACTATCCTTCCTTAGCCTACAGCTACTCAACAACATGGGCATTTCAGTTATCCACCAATAAGTGGCGGACAAAACAGAATATCAAGGTAGAATATCCGAAAGGCGGCCATTTTGAGATTCTTAAAACATCAGATTTTTTTCCGACATCAGATTTTTTTCCGAGCGAAGTCCTTAATTAGACGAACCTATTCAGGCGCGGTCGTAAACATTCGGCGGTGGAAGTTCCACCGACAAATGTTTTCGACTTCATCCGAAGAATTCCGATATCACGCGAATCTCAATAGGCTTGCACTGAAACTGGAACAGTCTAAAATTGTGTCGTGTGTGTAAATAAGTATAGTTTAACTCCTCTCTCAAAATGTTTCTGGGTCATATCCTTGCGGGTGGAGCATCTACCTTGATTTTGGTTATTTCTCTCACAAGTACTATCACAACATCCTTCCCTATTCTACAGTTACTCAACCACATAGGTTTTAGTTATCCACCAATAAGTGGCGGACAAAACCAGATATCGAGGTAGAATACCGATAATGTAGCCATTTTGAGATTCTCAAAACATCAGACTTTTCCGAGGGGCATCGTAACGTAGACAAACCTATTCAGACGTAGTCGTAAATATTTGGCGGAGGAAAGTTCCACCTCCAAATGTTTTCGACTTCGCTCGAATAAAACGGCTGCCGCGCACATCTTATTTGGGGTAGACTACCTTAACCCTGGCTTGAAAGCTGGGACTTCATAATCGAGTTGAACCACTGGACCTCATATTTTGAGTTTGATGCACTCTGTCATTTACGAAAGAGCTATATGGAAAATATTGTGGGGAAAAAAGAACATGCTGGTTATAACCATTATCTCTTCTCTTAATATTTTCTATTCTAGATATAATAGAACATTGATACAATGGGTGACATTAGGCCTTGATAAAGCAGATTTGCTAAGTGAAATTTGTAACTGCTAAGTACTGTCATATCGCGTGGCTGGTACATCTAACCATGTGTTCCCATTGTTTCTCAAACCAGTACTACCACAACATCCTTACAAAGGCTTCAGCTACTTGCCCAATAAAGCTAACGATTATCAAACTATTGGTGGGAGACACTTTAGCCAGAATGGATGTTTACCTCGGCCGGGGATTGTACCAGGGACTTCAAAAGTGAGAGTCTGATGTACTGCCATCTGCGCTATGGTCGCTGCTTTGGGAATGTACATCATATTAATTGGCATAGAAGCAGGCCTGGATAGGAGAAGAAACCTGGTCATTGAGTATTCATTTTTGTAGTTTTAATCATTAATGTATACATGTATATTACTCACCATTCAATTTATGCATAATTATACAATTAACACTCTTTATGTGTGCAACCAACAGGGGACATCGCATTATCTCAAAATATCGGAAGTGTTAGACACATCTGACTTTGCATTGTGTTGAACAAGAGGACATGAATCGCTCCACTGGCTAAAGTAAAAGAATTATCTCATGACTTCCTGTAAGCCTCACACTGCTAAATCTTGAAAAGGGTCACCCAAGGAACATTTCTGCCAAGTTTGGTCTGAATTAGCCTATTGCTTTTTTTTAAAGAATTATTCCATGGTTTGTTCATAAACAAATTAAGTAAAGGGCTGCCCAATGAACATTACTGCCAGAATTGGTCTACATTGGCCCATTAGTTGATTTCTAGAGAATTATTTTGTAATTTCTCCAATTCTGATAAGCCCCACCCAGCCACGCCCACATTTATGGACCAATCAATATTTCACAAACAAATTTATTAAAGAGTCCCTTAAGGTACATTTCTTACAGTTTGGTCAAAATTGGCCAGATGGTCGATTTTTTAAAGAATTATTTTGTGATTTCTCTAAGTCTGATAAGCCCCGCCATGTCACGCCCACAATTATGGACCAATCAAAATTTTTAGAGAAATTTAATAAAAGAGTCACACAAGGAACATTTCTGCCAAGTTTGGTCAAAATTGGCTGAATGGTTGATTTTTAAAGAATTATTTTGTGATTTTTCTAAGTCTGATAAGCCCCGCCCTGCCACGCCCACATTTTTAGACCAATCATGATCCTGAACAATTTAAGTAAAAGTTTATCCAAGGATTATTCCTGCAAAGTTTGGTCAAAATTGGCCCAATGGTTTGAGAGGAGAAGATTTTTAAAGAATTATTTTGTGATTACCCTGCCACACCCACATTTATATACCAATCAATATTTCACACACAAATTAAGTAAACAGTCACTCAAGGTACATTTCTGCCAAGTTTGGTCAAAATTGGCAAGATAGCTGATTTTTAAAGAATTATTTTGTGATTTCTCTATGTCTAATAAGCCCCGCCCTGCCACGCCCACATTTATCAACCAATCAAAATTCTTTGAACAATTTAAGTAAAGGTCAAGTTTGGTCAAGATTGGTCCACTGGTTTGAGAGGAGAATATTTTGAAAGAAAAAAGTTAACGAACGGACGCACAACGGACACAACACCATGACAATAGCTTGCTGGCCTTTGGCCAGTGGAGCTAAAAATCGTTTATTAAGGCAGATCATCCCTGATGAGATTCATGCGACGTTGCCCGAGTAGTATAAATCCATTTAGGTCGGATACATAACAAATGTTAATCACATCGCACAAAAAAGCTGATGTCGCAAGAATCTCAATAGGGGTGGACTACCATAAAATTTTTCGTTGAACTTAACCCTTTCCAAAACAACCAAATTTTAGAATGGTGCAATTCAATAGCTGCTGGAGATGACAAATGGACTGGATTTGTGTACATATAACACAGCAGATATTTAGGCAAAAGGAGGAAATGCTGATCATCAGCATTTTCTTCTTTTGTCTCAATGTTTCCCATGTATTTCATATCATATACTGTTGTAAGGTGATTTTTGCAGGATTATATGAATTTCATTTGATAATAACATAGATCTACATCAACCTGAACGTATGTGCAGCCTAATAAAGTTCCATGTCTTTCTCTTATCTAGGCTGTTGAACTATTCCACAAGACAAAAATTTGACTAGTGTACAAAGCTATTGATGTGAGAGAGTAATAGCTTTTCCTAATGCAAAATATATTTCATAATTCTTCAAATGCTATGTTGTGGGTGCTCATTTGAAACTTCTGCTCAAAAAGATTCAATGAGTACCCACAACATAGGGTTTGGATATAAAGTGAATCTAAAATCCTATTACCCTATCTTATCTGTTCAGGGTGCCCACCCTTCATCTGGAATAAAATTCCCTGACTTTTCACTGACTTTTCCCTGACCAAAATTCATTTTTCCCTGACCTTTTTTTGCGCTAAACGGCCCCATTCTCAACATAAAGCCATCTGATCCATCCGCTATTTATTACGATTTCTTACACTAACAATTCAAATGTGATGGTTGAACTTACATGTATTAGTAGAATCCTTCAAGTACTCAACTTTTTAAAAATGATGAAGAGAACAAGGTGTCAAACTGTCACAAGATACGCCCGTAACACTGCTTTATGTCGACAGGGGGAGCAGGTTGGTAAAAGTTTTATGGTCCTAGCTATTATATTTTTCGAGATATGCCCTGGACAAAAATGAAGTATGAAAAATAACAAAGGGCAATAACTCAGAATTATGGTTCTTGTGCACTGCACTCCCCTTTGATGAGATCTATACACCCATGAAGTTTCATGATCCTAGCTATCATACTTTTAGAGATATACTCCGGACAAGATTCTAGTATGAAAAACAACAAAGGGCAACAACTAATAAAACAGGCCAGGTAGAGTTATGGTTCTTGTGCACTGCACTCCCCCTTGGTAAGATCTATACACCCATGAAGTTTCATGATCCTAGCTATTATACTTTTAGAGATAAACTCCGGACAAGATTCAAGTATGAAAAACAACAAAGGGCAATAACTCAAAAAATAAGCCAGGTAAAGTTATAGTTCTTGTGCACTGCACTCCCCCTTGGTGAGATCTATACACCCATGAAGTTTCATGATCCTAGCTATTATACTTTTAGAGATATACTCCGGACAAGATTCAAGTATGAAAAACAACAAAGGGCAATAACTCAAAAAATAAGCCAGGTAGAGTTATGGTTCTTGTGCACTGCACTCCCCCTTGGTGAGATCTATACACCCATGAAGTTTCATGATCCTAGCTATTATACTTTTAGAGATAAACTCCGGACAAGATTCAAGTATGAAAAACAACAAAGGGCAATAACTCAAAAAATAAGCCAGGTAGAGTTATGGTTCTTGTGCACTGCACTCCCCCTTGGTGAGATCTATACACCCATGAAGTTTCATGATCCTAGCTATTATACTTTTAGAGATATACTCCGGACAAGATTCAAGTTTGAAAAACAACAAAGGGCAATAACTAAAAAAATAAGCCAGGTAGAGTTATGGTTCTTGTGCACTGCACTCCGTAATGATGAGAAGAATATAACTGCCAAGTTTAAAGTCAATCGGACTTAAGGTGACAGAGTTATGCTCCGGACAAAGAAGTGGACGCCGCCGGACGCCCGGACGCCCGGACGCCGGACATCACGGGTGATCCCATAATACGTCCCGTCTTTGACGGGCGTATAAAAAGATAATTTGTCCTGCTTGATATAGTTAAATACACCGTCTTTGACAACAATTGAAATGTTAATACTTCTGGTTGAAGTTATGGCTAGAACTTTAACATTTACACCTCAATACATAAGAGAAAATGAGAAATACTACTTCAGTCTTTGTCTTACTTTAACTGTTTCAAACAATTTTTTGAGAGCACCATTCTCATTGAAAGGTGTTTAAAGGACAGATTTGCTTCCACATCAACCTTTTTCCATCTGAAATATTTACCAACCAATTAATAAGGCCCTTATTTATCTAGATACATTCCAATCAAAATTTCCTGCATAGATAGCCTTTCACATTTATCTTCACTTAAAATATATCCTGTTTGCTAGTTATATTCAGTCATTTTCTGGACAAGATTGGATACCTCTGTGCATGTATGAACAGTTTATCATTAGCACAATTTACTGTACATCTTTGACATATTGCATGCTCAAGTGTTGCAATTTTAGAGCATTTTAAAACCAGCTTTGTGCTAAAATTGATTTTCTACCAACCAGGTGCAAGTGCAATGTAGGAAACTGGTGATAATGGGTATATTTGAGGGTATATTTGAGGGCCTTATTCACTTGATATCAAAATGTCACTTGAAAGAAGACAATGGTAATATCTAAGTGATTTGGAAGGAGAAGGCATATATGACTTAAAGCTACTATTTCCCAGATTTGGACCCAAAAATTGTCAAATACAAACGAAATGTACACTTTTTAAGCTTTATATGACCTGATTAAATGATTACGAGAAACTATTGAAGCAACGACTCATTTTTTCGCAATTTGATACCAAATTCATGAAGCGATGTCGAAAGTAGGTCAAAACAGTAGGACATGCGACTTTCTTAAATGACGTCACAACATACATGATGACGTCATGTTGAAATTTAAGTATGAATCTCGTTTGAATCATGGTCCGCGCTGTATGCGCATGCGCAACAATTTGAAAATAATTCTAACCCCATCAGTGATGGGGTTGAATTTAGGCTTGGATTCTCCCTAAATTCAGCTATCTGTCTTGTAATTTCGGCTCATTCTCTGTCTGAATCGCATATTATTAACCATCCCGAGGTGGTCAACACAAAAGTTTTGCATATTTTTTCAAAAAAATTCATTTTTTGCAATTAGACCATCTGTTACCGTGGCCCTTTAAGTCATTATTACACTCAGCATCAAACTCAAAAGCAATTAAGACCAAATGGTGCACAGTCCTTGCAGCTGTGCAAGTATTAATACACATACCACACCACATAATCTTCCTACCCTCTTAGTATCAATATTTCTTCAACCTCCTCTGAAGATGTTCAATATTATTTTCTTCACTACCAGCTTCTTTCCTCTTGCTTACAGATTTAGCCCTCAGAGCATCAGATTTCAATAGAAGATCCATTTCAAATGTTAGGCCTTAATTCAACATTTAAATGATAAAAAAGATTAGTGTAGAGTCATGTATAAAAGAACAACTAGTTTGTTAATTAAAACCTGAAAATGCCATAGCTATGATTATCTGTTTTATTTCATTTTTTCCATATTTGTTTTGTTATAACAAAAGAAAATTTCAAAATTCCCTGACTTTTCCCTGACTTTCTAAGCTTTTCAGATTTCCCTGACCATTTTTCAAAATTCCCTGACTTTTCCCTGACCTTGAAGAAAATACAAACTTCACTGACTTTTCCCTGACCAGTGGGCACCCTGCTGTTGATGTGTCTAAATTTGAAATGAGATGTAGAAAAATAAACTAACTAGTTAAAGCACAGCTTATAAAACTGCACGATAAACACTTGAGAGAAAGGAAGAAAACCAGCATTTACTTCTTTTCTCTAAAATATTTCCAAATGTTTTTCTCAGGGACGGATACAGGATTTTTTCTTTGAGGTGGGGTGGTTTCAAAGCCAAAGCCCTGAACCCCCACTTTAGATCCACCCTTGTTTCTGATGCATCAAGAAGAGAATATGCACTTATGAAACACTTATAATTTGTAATAATCCGTCTGTAAAGGGAACAATTGTCTACATGCTGCAAATGTCAGTATTCACACGCTCACACAACTTGTCTGATGACATCCTGGTTGTTTCAAAACTTGTTTGCAGAAACAGGCTCCAATGCGTGATGTCTCGTTTGAGGAAAGCGGTTGCTATTCCTGCATTCTGAAGTCATTTTTGCCCATTAGCTCTTCTGAATGAAATATTCTTTGGATTATTTGCCATCCATAGTTGCTAGGCCAAGTACAGTGAACTTTTAAAAGTTTCTGTAACACTGGTCTTGAGTCTGAAAGCAAAATAATACATTAGGCTATTTTGTAATATGTATTTACAGCAATATCAAATCGTCAATTGGACATATTTCAATTGCCAATTTCATTTCCTTAGGGTAGAAAATCTGTAATGTGGCCATTTTGAGATTCATAAAACTTCAAATTGTTTGGTGCAGCCTCGTTACGTATCAAAACTAATTCCCCTGTGGTCATAAACATTTTTCAGTGGAAAGTTCCAGCACTGAATGTTTTCGATGTGGCCCCAATAATTACATGTTGTGCGAATCTCATTAGGGGTACACTACCTTAACCCATTACCAGACAATAAATTATGGACTGGTCCAAAATCAAAGATGTTGCAGACGACAATTTCAAGTTAAGGAAATTTGAAATATTGTGGTCTTTTTTGGTAGTAAATATTGTTGGAAATGAAGAAATTGCTTGTCACAAGCCATTTCTTCATTTTCCACGATGTCTTCAAAAGCCATTATATCTTGTTGGGAGTCAAAAGGAGTCACTGTGTGGTAATGGTTTAAGGCATATCCATGCAAAATTTAGAGAGATAAATGCACTATCTGTAAAAGTGCATGAGATATTGGTTGGGGTTAGACCCTTTCTCAAACGGCAACATTTTGGACTATTCCAATTTGAAATATATTGCAGACAACACAATGGAATTTATGCCTGTATTTTTGTGTTGATAATAGCTCACCAGCATTTTCTTCTTTTGTCTCAATGTTTTCCAAAGCATTTTCTGTTGGGTACTACAATTAATTGCCTCAATATTTTTGTGCAATATTGCACACATATTCAATCTCTATAAACACCCATTTTAGGGTCCACAGCAGGTTGCAAACTAGACCAGTCTATAATTTTGACGCTTGCGAAACTCAAGGGGAAATTTAGAACGAATTCATACCTTTCAATTCATGCAAGTAAAGTTGTTGTCTTCCAACTCGAATGCCGCAGCACGTCTTAAAATGGATGTTGATAAAGACTGGATATGTGTCAATGTCAGTGCCTAGATCTAACAGATTCGGAGGTTTTGTTTAAGTCTTTAATTGTCGTTAGAGTAATGTTTCATCATCCAAACTGTGAAAACTGAAATACAATAAAAATATTCTTAGCCGTCTATATTTTACCTCGTAACATTCACTCCAAAATTCAACAATGATTTTTTTTTTAAAGTTTGAGCAATTTTGCATTAAAAAGTCATTCTGCCTAACTACATGTGAGAATGTACTGAAAACAATGTTGCAGAGGCGCAAACTTGCAGATACCACATTGTTAAACCTCTGTAACACTGTCTCTATTGTAATTTAAAGCTCTTGAAACCATTGGCAAATTATTTACTGTTAAACTTTGTCATAAGAACAATTTGCCCATTTAACAACAACTAGGTTGTACCTTTTGCCTTGACATAGCTATATCACACCATCTTTGCATTAAATTTGAATGGAATAGTACAACATTCTATTTACGAGTCCGAACCTATTCAGTCGCGGTTGTAAACATTCGGCGGTGGAAAATTCCATTTTATGGAAGCGTGTCTGTTAATCTTGTCACAAAAGAAGATGATTTACAATATTTTAGGTGGGTGATATAGGGACTTCTAGGCCCTCTTGTTGTTGTCTGTGGAATAGCTTATTCTTGCATGCCCGACAAGAATTTCTCTGTTTTAATACCCTATTTATTAGACTAAAGAATTAGCAACCAATAAAATAAATCAATTGTTTAGGCATGAAAATATTACATTTTGAGTTTAAGGTATCACATGTCTAGATGGTTTGGTTTGTTTGGGTTTTACACTGCTGTAACAACTACGGTCATATCGCGGAGGTTGAACACCTAACCATGGATTCCTGTCTTCTCACCAGTACTACCACAACAGTGGGCCCACAGCTCTTGGTCAAGGGGGTCATCCAGCACAAATACTTAGGCAAATTATAGAATAACTAAATGTTATGTGAATAAACAATATATTATATGGTAATAGGCCTTTTAGACAAGTTAAGACATTATTTGCATGTTTTCATTCAGAAAAGAATTTCGGGTCTTTTTACCCGAGTGAGCCATTTGGGTCCAGACTCACTTCTGAACTTGAAGGGGGCCATTTTGGATTTTAGGGGGTCAATTTGGCCATGGCCCCCTCTAGATTCAACACTGCCACAATATCCAAACCGAGCCTCCAGCTTCTCTCTCACATAGATCATTCATACCCATTGGTGAGAGACAATTGACGTTTTGGTCAAATGTCAGAATCAGAATGGATATTGACCGAGCCTGGGTTCGAACTCACGACCCCTGGGTTGACAGACTCCGACATTACTGAATGAGTTATCAGGGCTCGGCTAATATGCCTAGGCCTAGACCTTTGAGCAACAGATCCTAATAAACAAGGAATAAACACCATACCTTTATGAACAGCGACTTTTTTTCTTTGTCACCAAAGCAGCTGCTTTAATCTGTTCACCTGGAAAGTCAAATTGAAAGTGCATGAATTGAAATATTTGACAGTAACAATATGAGCTAAAATACTGAAGTTAATGAGAAATCAATTGATATTTTTCCCCTCTGAAAAAACAATATTTTACTTGCAACATTTAAAACTGGTACATGTAATTTCAGAAAAACATTTATATTCTAGATAGAGAAAATTGTGTAATTAAGTAACATTCATACATCCTCATTCTAAGAATTAAATAATGACCAAGAGGATCATTGGTCCAATAGCATAAACATGTGCACTGACTGCAAACTATCAATTAAGTATGGCGTGATAGAATAGCTTTAAGTAGTAAGGTAATTTGATTTCTTAACCATCTGTAGACAACTTAAAAGCCGATTACCTAAGATCATAGACCTATACTAAGTATTTAGTATTCCTTTCAAATTGAATCCAAACATGCACATAAGCTATCAAAATATGAAATATTTCTGCATTGAGGTCTGTTGGAAATGAACACAGTCTCTGGGTAAAATAATTCCAGTAAGTTTCATTATCTGGCATTAGGGGGACCAATATACATTACGTGTTTCCTACTTAATTCTGGTATTAAGGGGACCAATTACATTATTTGATTCCTACATAGTTCTTGTATTAGGAGACCAATTACATTATATGATTCATTCATAATTCTGGTTCAAGGGTACCAATACATATGGAATTCCTATTTTATTATAGCATTAAAGAGACCAATATATTATGAGATTCCAAGTTTTTATTCTGGCATTAAGGGGACCGATACGTATATTCTTACTTCGTTCTGGCATTAAGGGGACCAAAATGTTTATTCCTACTTAATTCTGGCATTAAGGGGACCGAAATATATATTCCTACTTAGTTCTGGCATTACAGCTGGGAGAACACAGGACATTTACTAAATTGATCAAACAAGACATATTTTCACTCACAGACAAATGTCACTAAACTCTCAATGTTAAGAATGATCAAGTTTGATATAAATAATAAATGGTTACTAACTTCACAAATTAAACAAGAGGCCCAATGGCCTTAACGGTCACCTGAGTAAACGAGCATCATTTTTTTAAATAACAGTTTTCCATATGTGCTAGTGATAACGAATGGAAACTGTTTGTTCAAAGGGGATGATATGATAACAATATGAGGAATCATAGCGCAGTCATGGCGAAGACCGTCGGACCGGCAGACATGTCTGATGAAATTTCCCTCGGTCTGATAATTGTTTTGCTAATGTCAGTCCCACTGTCTGACATTAACTTTGATCTATTAGATAGAGAATGATAGTTCTGACTGACAAAATTTTATTCGGTCTGACACATCATTCATTACTGTCAGACCGAATGTCTGACAAAGATTTGTCGTTCTTCGCCATGTCTGATAGCTTAGTGATGTTGATATACAGAGCTCCAGATAAGAGGGGGGAGGGTGATGGCATTTCAAAATGCAATATCTCACTTAATATTTATCAAACCCTATGTTATGGGTACTCATTAGAATCGTCTCATTGAGACTGAAATAACAAAGTTAGAATGTCTTCACCCCGTCTTATCTGTTGCTCTGGATATATTCATTTTGCAATAATTCAAACATCGGTTAGTTGTCCATGGACAACATAGGTCATCCTAATGGGTGATTGTCATTTACAGTTTCCACGCTATGCCCAATTATATCCATAAATATTGTTTGAAATTGAACAGAACAGAATAATTTTATACAGGTACCAAACATTCAAATCTTTCATAAAGGTTAGAAATTTTATATACTCTAGAAACGTGTCAAGAGCCACAGATGCCCTAGCTAAATGATATTAGACACAAAACAAGATAATATTTATTTTCACATTTGAGCTTGAAGTGTGATCTTTATTTGAGCTACACATACATATCTTGCACACAACAAACCTTCTCATCATGATAAACATTTGTGCAAGTTACTTCAAAATTACCTCAAAAACAACAGAGTATTGTGCAATACTTTCTTCACATTTGACCTTAAATAGTTGCCTTGACATTTGAGCTGCACACACTATTTTGAACATTTGATTTTAGAAGTTATTGTATAATTGTCTAGATATTGAAAGAGTTAAATGGTCTGGACAAGAATGGGCACAAAACACATACATATACTCCCAAACATGGACAGGGTAAATACTCTATGCCCATACTCAATTTGATGGCAGGAGAGGCATTGAAAAATTTGGGTGTATGCAACAAAATATTGGCCTACCTGCTACAGAGGACGAGAGCTCATTGTCTGGTGTCGCTGTAGTGATCGTTATCAGTGGCGAAGGCACATGGTCAGGGGTAGACAGATCCTGAAAATGGAACAAGAGGAGGGTAAAAGCTATTTAGAATTTTATCTATAGAGCTATAGAGATTTTTATCTTTGCATGGGAAATAAAAAAAATATAGTTTCAGTCATACAAATCAAATTATAAATGTGAAACACTATGCTCCAAGGTGGCATTTGATCTACATGTATACATTTGACCTTTGGCCTTAGCATGCTGTCATCCAAAATGTGCTGCTCTTTAAGGCCACAAAAGACAAAGGTTAAAGTGTCTATCTGTACTGGTTCAAAAGTTAAGACCAATGTTAAAGTTGCTGACAGACAGGGCAAAAACAATATGCCTCCCTTGGGTGTGGGGGCATATAAGGGAATTTGAATTATAAAATGCAAGGTTCTGGTAATCAGACATTCAAGGATTTAAGGGTAATTCTTTACTGATCATTTCTCGTGTAACTAGCATGTAAATCATTGACAGAGTGAATTGTGAAAACAGGACTACAATACTAGTCAATAAATTTCAGCACCATTACAAGGAAACTTAAGCACATGTTAACATCCACAGTCTGAATGAATGGAATTCAACTACTTTGGTCATATATTGCATAGGCTGGAGCACCTAGCAATTGATTTCTAACTCACAACCCCTGAACGGATAACGACAAAAATTTAGACCGTCCAATTTGACAGCTGCTGCAGATGACAAAATGGATGTTGTTTAAGATAGAATTTGTGAATAATATACCACAAGAAAATATTGAGACAGAAAGAGAAACTGCTGATTATCAGCAGTTTCTTATTTTGACTCAATGTTTTCGACCATGCCTTTTTTTATATTAAAGACAAAAAATCAGGTCTTCTTCGGGAAAGGGTTAATTACCTTTTCTAGAAATAATGTATGTGTTTAAAAGTTTCTAGCCCCAAAGCATGATTGTCTTTACTCTTTGCCCGATTTAGGAACCAACTCAAGCAATCGTCCAAACATTCTGGATCTTCAGCTAAGCATCACCACAATGCATCTACTTGTTTAACCCTGCAAAAAATGAACAAACATGAATATCAATGTAGCATAAATTCAACCTACCAGTAATGCACTAAATCTGTTCAGTGTATAAGAGTCAGACCTGGTAATAGAATTAAAATATTAGACTAATTGCTGTTTTGATTGACTACATCAAAGTTCAATTCATATTGATATTTCAAAAAAAGACTTTTCATGCATTAGACTACATTAGACTTCCCAGATGGATTACCAACTTGCGTACTTTATTCGCCTGTCTTAAAATCTGGTCATCTCGGGCCAGCAGGTAACCACTAGTTTCCTTCCCTGATTTCCTATTGGGAACATTAAAACCAGTGCTGTTGGGAAAGCTTTAAGGGTTAACCCATTACCAAAGTGACGCTTTCTGACACCTGTCAAGAAAAATGCTTGAGAAAACATTGTGGAAAATGAAGGATTTGCTTGTGACAAGCAATTTCTTCATTTCCAACAAACATTTTCTACTGTAAAAGACCAAAAAATGTAAAAATTCATTAACTTTATCTTGAAATTGATGTCTGCATCATGGACTAGACTTAAATTTTGCTGTCTGGTAATGGATTAATATAACAACATGAGGTATACTTACTCAAGCTATCTTTAACCATTTCCCAAACAAGACCTGGTTTTGACGCCCCTAATAAAAAAGGCTTGGGAAAACCTTAAAACAAAAGAAACTGCTGATAACCAGCAGTTTCACCTTTTGTCTCAATGTTTTCGTGCCATATTTTATTCAAAATCATATCTTTAACAACATCCATTCTGTAATTTGTGGCAGTTTTTGAAGTGAATCACACTAAAATTTTGTCGTTTGGGACGGGGTTAAGGGATGTCAAAACTTGGTCTTGTTTGAAAAAGGGTGACAACCAGTCAACCACAAAGACTACATTTTGTACAAGTTTACTAAATTTATCATGTAAAAAATTAGTTGAGAACACACAGGTGAAAAAGAGTAACCTAACAGCACCTTGTCACTTGAACCAAAAAACAAAATTGCACCTCCATGAGTCAAGGGCAACACATTTTTCACCATCCTAGGTCACAAGGCTTTTCAAGTTTTGAGTTAGAGCAGGGAAATGAAAGCTTCTACATCGAGACCAACACAGACATTTATGAAACCAGTATACTCTCCTCTACTACCATTTTGGGGGGGGGGGGTTTACAACTAAATATGTGATTCCTCTTTTTCTTTCAGGCATTACGGGGACCAATAATATATATATTTCGAAATAATTCTGACATTAAGGAGACCAGTATATTATCAGGGGTAAAAGTTGAAAATTTTGAAAAACCTGAAAACCTGGAAAAGTCTGTATTTATATAGTAAAAATCGAGAAAATGGGGCATTTTGGAATACTCAAAAACCTGAACTTCAGGCATATGCCTGAAAACTTTTACCCATGTATTATGTATGTGATTCTTACTTAATTCTGGCATTAAGGGGACCAATCTATATATACCGTATATGTCATTCCTACTAGTTTTGGCATTAAGGGGACCAATGGGCGTGCATATGTGTGTGTCAGTGTGTGTGTATGGCGCGCGAAAGGGGTCTAGTCATAATAGCGCTATACCTTCAATTAAAATACGAGTATACTGCTAAAAATAGCGGCCTAGCTAAAAATAGCGGTCTTCCGTCATATTTTTAGTGGTGCACCGATAAACAGTAAACTCTCCTCTACAACAATGGGGGGGGGTCTACAATTAAATATGTGATTCCTCTTTTTCTTTCAGGCATTACGGTGACCAATAATATATGATTGGAAATAATTCTGACATTAAGGAGACCAGTATATCATGTACGTGATTCTTCCTTAATTCTGGCATTAAGGGGACCAATCTATATATATATGTCATTCCTACTAGTTTTGGCATTAAGGGGACCAATGGGCATGCATATGTGTGTGTCAGTGTGTGTGTTTGTATGGCGCGCGAAAGGGGTCTAAAGTCATAATAGTGCTATACCTTCAATTAAAATAGGGGTGTACTGCTAAAAATAGCAGTCTACCGTCATAATTTTAGCGGTTCATCGATAAACAGTATACTCTCCTCTACTACAATGGGGGGGGGGGGTCTACAATTAAATATGTGATTCCTCTTTTTCTTTCAGGCATTAAGGGGACTAATAATATATGATTCGAAATAATTCTGACATTAAGGAGACTAGTATATTATGTATGTGATTCTTACTTAATTCAGGCATTAAGGGGACAAATATATATATATATATGTCATTCCTACTAGTTTTGGCATTAAGGGGACCAATGCGTGTGCATATGTGTGTGTCAGTGTGTGTGTGTATAGCGCGCAAAAGGGGTCTAAAGTCATGATAGCGCTATGCCTTCAATTATAAGGGCCGTCAAAGACCGACAATGCTCCCCGAATAAGGCATTGTCACAATAAAAGTATGACATGGCAAGAACTTTATTGTCAAGGGCATCTGATTTGCTAATCAAATATGAAATTTCCTCAAATTCTGACCATTAGACTAGGAGAAATTAGAGAAAAACTGTATTTTACCTTAAGTCCCCTTTTCCCATGACAAGGCCTCAAATCCAAAAACCGAGAAAATATCGGCATTATGTCATAGGGAGTTCACATGGTAAGTTTCATTTGATTTGGCCCAAGGGTTCTGGAGAAATTGCTCTGGACGGACGGACAGGACGGAGGGACAAACAAAGCTGTGACTATATGCTCTCCCTTCGGGGAGTATAAAAATAGGGGTATACTGCTAAATTGTTAAATAATAAAAATAGCAGTCTACCGTCATATTTTTAACGGTACACCGATAAAAATACAGGTCTACTTACAAAATGAGGGTAAACCGCTATTTTATTTAACGGTGTAAGATATATGATATCGATAAAATGCTAGTGTACCTTCTGTGCTTCTGTACTTCCTAGAGAGTAGAGAGCTTATTGCTTGCCTAAGATTGTTTTAATTACTTTTTGTGTTAAACCGGTTACCCTTTCCCAAACGACATTATTTTGAAAGGATCCAAATCTAAGGCGCTACAGAGGACAAATTGCTTTTACTAGATGAGGAAATTAAACGCAAAATATAGCACAGAAAATATTAAGGCAAAAGGAGAAAATACTACTAGTTATCCACTTTTTCTTCTTTTTACCTTAATGTTCCCCCCCCCCCAAGCCTTGTGTAAAAGGAACATCAAAAGCAAGCTCAAAATTTGGTCTTGTTTGGGAAAGGGTTAATGTTCACTTCATTAGTATTTAAGCTTTGCCTACTTTCATATTGACTTAATTAAGCATACTAATACTTACACCACATGATATTTGCTTTTCGAGGACCTTCTTCAGCTGAAATGATAAATTCATAGGAAAGATATTGAATGAAGCAATACTTTTGTCCAACTTAAAGTTTATTGGCATACAACTATAATGCACACTTGTTCATGGATGAAATTATTAACTATTCTTTCACCAAAACGAAAAAAATCATGCTCATGATGTCAAATCCCGTATTGTCTCCAAATGTGATTAACCCAGAAAGACCCCCCACCCCACAAAAAAATAATACCGGGGTCAATGGAATTGACCACAGCTTAAGCCTCGTTCCCATTGCCAACCAAATCAACTCGATCAAATTGATTGCCTGAATTCCCCGATCAAGCCCGATTAAACTCGATCAAATGTATAATTTACATGACTTCTTCTTTATTTCTTGTAGATTAATTCCTGATCATTTTTGCCAACCACGCTCGATCGTTCCGATCACTCTGGTCGACCAAGCTTGATCAGTACTCGATCGCTTTCAGATCAAGTTGATTTGGTCGGCAATGGGAGCATGTCTTAACCGTATTGTGGGCATATAGATTTTAACAATTTTGTTACTTTGTGAGTGTGGCTCTAGCAGTTTTAGCCTCAGTTTCGATATATTTCCAGTTTTCGGACACCCTCGGTAGCCCCTTGCCAGACTTTAGCCAAGATACTGAGATTGTGAATTGGTTAAGTGTAAATTACCCCTGTGACCTGGGTTCCCGTAACAAAGAAATTAATGAATTTAGTAAACCAGTCAGTTTTTTACTTTGTGACGTCATTTGGACAAGGGGAGAAATTGTTAGTTATCAGAAAAAAATTTCTCACCCACTAATTCTGGGAAAGGGAAAGACTTTGCCAAATGATAGAAGTATAATAATAGTACTGGTCCAATTACATGCTTTCTCGAACGACAAAATTTTAGGGTCATCAATGGTTTTAAAGTTGCCACAGACGACAAAATGGTATTTGATAAATTAAAGATATGATCAACGTACAATATAGCACATTCAATATTCAGGCAAAAGGAGAAATTGCTGTTTTTGAACAACTTCTTCTTTTGTCTGAAAAATCTCATTTTTCCTCCTATAAGGGACCCCTAAACCATGCCTTGTTTTTAAAGGGATTCAAGAAGTCACGGACGACAAAATTAGTTCATCTACATAATACGTTATGAGTCAAGGGTGTAGGGTTTTCATTAAGTTTTGAAGTGGGAAGGTGAAAAGGAACTGTAGGAGGTAGGGGGTAGTCGGCCAAGCAGGGGTATTAGGGGCAGCAGTGTCACAGCAACCCATATCTAACAATTCTAGGCGGCCAAGATTTAATTTGAGGCAGTCATTTCGGCCACCTGCCTCCTCTAAATGAAAACCCTGAGTGATTAGGAAAACAATGAGAGAAAAGAAGAACGTTGAGAACCTGAATTGAAACAGGGTTTTAATTTTTTTTTCCTTGACTTTGACCCAGTACAATATTATATGGCTTGGGGTCTACACCACTAGACGACCGCTCTTAAGGCTTACAAATTAAAAAGCTAAATATCCTCATGCATTGGCCATTCTTTCACTGGTTCTGTCTTTTTGTTGTTAGATTATTTAAAGAAAAGATATGATTGAAACAACAACTACCGTATAGCTCTTTATTTCTGCGGGGACTTAATTTCTGCTATTTCTGCGGTCCTGGATGGCACCGCAGAAATAAAATCAGCAGAATATTTATCCCAAAGGTAGAGATTGTTGTTGTTCTGCAATTTTAGTCAGTACATGTAAACGTTAAACAGTCACCCCTTGATGCAAAGCATATATTGTCATAACAATGAAGTTCTTTTCCATTCAAAAGTAGTGTAACTACATCTTTAATCAGGATGTAGATAAGACATTTTTGTTTATCCATGAATAGCGATTCAACAAGTTTTACTGATTGATAACAATTTGACATGTCTTTCTTTTCATACCTATCTGTTTTCGTCATTGTTTCCCATAACGACTTTATAAAAAGTGATAGGAATTATCCCTTTAAAACCATCACGGAGTAATTAGAAAATTTTGTAAGCATCATCTTTCAAAATATGTTTGATACTGATTAAAACTGAATGAGTCTGATTTCATAGCGGCGCAGAAATAAAATCTTTAACTTAGCAAAGTGACAGACCGCAGAAATATTTTATGCAGAAATTTAACCCTGCTGATTTTATGAAAAACCGCAGAAATAACAAGAGCTGTCACTGTAAGATGACAATGCCCCCGACACCGCTTTGATCGTCATAAGGTCAAGGTCATCCAGGGGTCAAGGTCACCAAGTATGTGCCTACAGAAAGGTAATGTACCAAGGAATGTTGTGGTAAAGTATGAAGCGAATATGTTAAGTAATAAGGAAGTTATGGCCAATGTTAAAGTTTTTGGACGGAATGACGGACGGACGGACAGACGGACGGACGGACGGACAGACGGACGGTCCGTAAGTCAAATTTATGATGCCTCCCTATCGGGGGCATAAAAAGCTATATGCCTTATTTTCATATTAATGATAATAAAAATTTCATCCACTCATCTTTGAATTTGGAACAGTTGAAAAGTTTGCTGTCTGGTAATGGGCTAAAAGGATGAATGACCCAAGAGGTACGAAAATTGTTGGTTACGAATAGACTCTGAAAATTTGGGAATGCAGTGATTTTTTTTCTTAAAAAAACGGTCGTTATTGGGCCCCTTTCCCCTCTCTGGGGAATATACTTTTTTCCCCCATTTTAGAGAAATTTTCCCCTCCTGGAACTAGATTTTTTTTGCAAAGAAAAATCCAAATCATAGTTAGATTCTAAGCATCTCTAACAGTCCTAATGGTTGTTTGAATGTCCCATTATGATATACAAGAAAGTTAAATGCATTTATAACACTGTATTTGTGAGTATAGAATCAGTCGGCATGACATCATAGCCTCACTTTCATTTTTTCATCGAGGGTACTTCCTCGGTCTTTATCGTTACGGGATACCAACTTTGAGGCAGATTATTTAAAAAATCCACCGTTAAAATTCACAAACAAAACTCTTTCGTTAAAGAATGTGATTTAAACTTTCTAACTACCAACGCATTTTCAATAATCAGGCGTAGTCGTCGAGATATTAATGCTGAAAGTTGGTAATGCTTCAACGAAAAAGACCGAAGCTTTCACCTCTACCGAATGAGTGCAGGTGCGCTGACGACGTTTTTGATTGGCTGAAAGTATTGTGCCGACCGATTCAATAAGCATGTATTGAAATTCCCCTTTTTGGGCGTTCACGCTCAAATTTTCCCCCACCTATGGGCCCTGACCGCCTTCCCCAAAAATTGAAAATAAACACTGGAATGAATTTAAGTAATCTGAAACATATTTCACTAATTCCACGTGTTTCAAGCCAAGAATGAATCATAACAGTTACGAAAACTATTGGGAGGAAATTATGTTCCCCCTGTTTAAAACGACGAATGAAACATAAAAGGTACGAAAACATTTGGCTACGAATAAACTCATAAAGTTCGCAATCCGAATTGAAAGTCTAGACCACTCCTGACTCGGGCGGGTTTAAATCGACGAGGGTATAAAACTGCTAGATGTAAACTAATTGAGACCAACTTACATCACATCTGACTATATTTCTTAATTTATTCGTGATCTTGGCATTCAGACGAGCGGTTTCGGGTCATTTACAATGCACCAACATATCGATAAATAAAAATCAAAGCATAATACATCTAATAAATAAATAATAATTCATGTTATCAGTCATTTTACTGAAATATTATCATGAAATTGGTGTGAAGAAAAGATTCAACTTACCATCCGCTTTCCGTAGAAGAGCGCCGCCATTTTGTCCCGTGACGTCATCCAATCAATCCAGCAGTGAAAATTCAAAAAAACAACACGGTTGACAAAAAAATATTTTTTTTCCTTTATTACTTTTTTCCACTGAATTTTACTACCTGACAAGATAGTGTCAACAGTATATAAGTCTTAGATTTTTTTAATCGATATATAGCATATTTTGTTAGTAATTTCAAGTTAAGTCCAGTCCACATAAACCCCAAATTTACGCACTTCAAAATATACATTGTGTTATTTTAAAAGAGCATTTTTAACCAGAATTTTACTTAAAACTTTTTCAAAAAAGCACAATTGTTACCTTTTAACAATAAAAATCAGTTGCCAACAAGATTTTAGAATTTCCTTTTTTGAACTTTATTCAAATTGAGGTTGAAATATTAGGGGGACCAAAAATTGGCCACCTAATCCATTGGTCTCCATAATGCCAGAATTTTATTATATATGGTCGACATAAACTTAGGTTCAGATATATATATATATATATATATATATATATATATATATATATATATATATATGCGCCATATAAATATGGCGCCTATCCGTTGTAGATACAAACTGAGAGTTGTATGTAAATATCCTAACCCGTAGATATGTTATCCATAAAATTACATCATATATAATAGACAGTTGAATATATATATATATATATATATATATATATATATATATATATATATATATATATATATATATATATATATATATATATATATATATATATATATATATATATATATATATATATATATATATATATATATATATATATATATATATATATATATAGTTATCTAACAGGCGTATTGTGGGTCATTTCGTCAAATTCTGACTCACGTTGTGGGTACTCTTGGTGGTTTGTGGGTCATCAATATTTTGACCCATAAAACGCCGGCAATCTGGAATCTGAATTTTATTGCAAATAGTATGATTCGAATTTTTATGGAAAAATTTTTTTTCATGACCCATAATCACTGTGTATAACCGTACAGTAAGCCAAACCGGAAGTGCCACCGACTGTACGCACAAATATCACTAGTTCACGTCAAATAATTCAACAGTCATTTTTTTCGTATCGAGGTAACTTTTTATCTATTCATCGCTTTTGAACGCAGTTTGCGATTATAAAAAGCGAACTGAACATACCTGTCATTTTTGTTCTTCGTTACACCCTGAAACGGCGCTTTTGTCTACAAATCAGGATTTAGCACTCGCAATCACCGAGTTTCGTTCCATTTTGGCCGTGGTTGTGACAGATTTTTCTCCCGAAAGGTATGTTTCGACACACAATGCATAGTGTTTTACTGATGGAAGAGTCGTTTAATCTAATATTTTGACAACCCAATTCTCCGTTTTGCAACGGGAGCTCGGATATTTGAAAAAATGCCTTCTGAAAACAACCACCCTGTTGCCAACAACTGTACGACTAGTTTCCAAAATGTTTTTCGTTACCGTACGACTAGTTCTTCGTTACTGTATGACTAGTGTCCAGTATGTAATGCATGTTTACGTTTGATTTTGTGAGATTTTACGCCGTAAAAAACCGATGTGCGACGGACTATATCATCAGTGTAGGTAAAACCGAGGCGCTCAGCGCCGAGGTATTTGCCTTAACTTGTAGTTCAGAGCACAGAGGTTTTTTATTTAGCAAATAAAGACCTCAAAACTTGTTATTATCTCCATTACAACGGTGGGGATTGTGCATGATGGGATGGATAACGAATACGGACAAAATAATCTCGATTCTGGTAAGATTTGTTGCAATAACTTCCTTATTTGTGCGTCAATTTTCAAAAGTTTTGTTGCATGTTCCCCGCCTTACCGAGCTCTTTCATCGGATGAATGACATATTAGATAACTCATGGTACTTTTTCCAAAATACCGGTATTGTCCCAACCGACCAGAAAGCGAAATGGTAACGACTACGGCCAAATTAACCACGCTTCAGGTAAGCATTTGTGCATTAACTTTCTTATTTCTGCGTCAATTTTCATGCAGTTTGTTGTATGTACTCCGTCTTCCTAAGCCCTTTTCTCATATGTATTACTTATCGGGAAACTCCTTGTACTTTTCTCAAAAATCGATCCCAACCGACTAGAAAAATGACCTTGATTTTTTGTCGTTTTTCGGGTCGGTTGGGATCAATTTTTGGACAAAGTACAAAGATTCTACAAACAAGTCATATATCTGAGGAAAGATTCGTTATCCATCCCATCATGCACAATCCCCACCGTGATTACAACACTCTAAATAAAAAAAAAATGCCCATTCGCATTCGAAATGTGTTGTTTTGTGTAAATTCTGCCATGATCTAGTTTTCAGCGTAGGAAACGCATTGGTGGTTTAGTGACATTATTGATGACGTCATTTGACGCAGGTGATGTTTTATGCTTGTTTTTGTCATATTATGGAAATGGAAATTAACAGCAATTAATCTTAGATGCCTTGTCAAGTGAGCCGGGACTTCATGTCCGGGGAGTTAATGTCACATCCCTTGTGTCTGCGCAGGTGTTGCTTTGCGTCTTCAGGGGGTTTCACATAAAAGTTCGGACGACCCGGAGATGTGGTACTGGCATATTATAGTAGAATCGGAGGCGGTATGTCATTGATTGATAGAGGCATCAGCCAACAAAAACAGAATATTTTCATGATCGGCAGCGTGTCTGCCAATATATTCTGCTAGTTTAAACCAACCGATCAATCGGCTGAATTTTCTCTGTTTTGAAAAAGTCGGTGAAGTCTCACATTGACTAGTTGTTGAAAATCTGTTGGGATTCTGCCGAACATCTTACGGACTCTAACTAAATATTTAAAACATCGCCGACGTTCCAACTTCCAGGCAATTTCATGTAACACCGACTTTCTTAAATCGGCCGGTATCAAAGAAATTAGCTGCCAACGCTGGGGCGTCGCTTTTATGTGACTACTCGACCAAACCATTCCTCCGTCAAGTGACTACCTTGCTATAGGCTACTTCTACAGTGTAGTTTGAGCATAGAAACAACCTAGAACCGCACACATACCCATACCGCCAATGCCTATGTGACTCTACCAGGCAAAAATCACATAAAATTTGGTTGCGCCGTTTTATCAGCGAGTTCGCTCTTTTTGTTGCTGTCAGACCAGTAGAAAATATTGACGTAAGACTGACGTCGATTTGTTTTGAAGTGATTGGTTTTCCTATAAGCCATATTACAGCCGCGCCTTGGCAGTGGCTATTACCTTTATTTTGCAATTAGGCTGGCATGCAGGTCATCGGATGAAACTGGTTGGGCATAATAATTATGCAATGCATCTGAGTTGGACCCAGCGAGATGTCAACGATAGGTCACTGATGATTGCAAAGATGAGTCAGACGCTTCAGCAATGTGTAAAAAGTCAGCTGTACAACTTCAGACATTCAAAATGCCACTGATTGATCGGTTAATTTTAACTTGAGGTGCAAATTGGCCGACAAGTCGCCGATCAAACAAAAACTGCTATTTCTGTCGGCCAATGCGACGATCAATCGACTATGCGCCTCCGATTAATCGCCGAGAATTTCCCCGATATTACCAAAAAACCCATTGCAGGCCCGTCAGAGCGTTCATATGACAGCAGCAACCGATCAAGCAAAATCAAACAACCAAATCCGCTGCATTTTTAGTCGGTAAAACGATGGCGACATCTCACCGGCGATTGGACTGAATACTTCAATTATACACATCACAAACTTGTTTGATCTCATTTGTCGTTTCGTGCTTTAAATCGCCAATAAAAGAAAAAAAACGACCAAATTTAACACCAGATTAAAACTACCTAGTCAACTGGGGCATGTTAGATTTTGATTTTATTGGGTTTTACGCCGTTTTCAACTGCTATGGTCGTATCACAGCGGCTGGGGCACCTAACCATGGTTTCCTGGTATTTCACTCACCATTACCATTACAAAATCCAAACCTAGCCTCCAGCTGCTCCCTTATATAGATGACACCCGTTTTCGAGTGACAAATGACTTTTGTCAAATGTCAGAATGGAAACTGGCCAAGCTGGGGTTCCAACTCGCGACCCCTAACGGCATGTTAGATGTATAAAGAATTTAGTAAAGGTTCAAATACTTTTCACAGACAATTGGCGAGCACACAGCCATTCATCTGACAATGAACAGCCAACATTTCCAACATGTTCTTCAGGTAGTCAATCCCTAATGAGACTCACGCGACGTCGGAATTATTCATGCAATGTCGTTAACATGTGACAGTGGAACGTTCCACCACCGAATGCTTACAATGTTGCAGGCATAAGTTCGGATAAGGTAACAAATTTGAACGATGTCCCTCGAAAAATTCCAATACAGCATGATTCCCAATAAGGGTGGTCAAGGGCGGATCGAGGATTTTTTTCCAGGGGTGGGGGTCAAAGCCCAATTGAACATGGCATTTAATAAGAAGTTATATAGTCAAAATTCAATTTTCGGCCAATTCCAGGGGGGGGGGGTCATGACCCCCTGACCCTATCCCTAGATCCGCCCTTGGTGGTCTACCTTGATTCAGTTATCAGCAATTTCTTGATAAGTTGGCAAAGCCGACATATACTTTTATCATTCTACCATACGTCGGCATAGCCATAAGCCATCAAAGCAGAATATCAGAATACAGCCATTCATCAGACAAAGTACAGTCGATATTTTCAACATATTCTTAAGGCAGTCCATCCCTAAGGAGATTCACGCATCATAGGAGTTATTCCCGCAATGTCGTTAACATGCAGCTGTGGAAAGTTTCACAGCGGAATAATAACAATGTCGCACATATAAATTCGGATTACGTAACAAAGGTTATCGACGTCGTTCGAAAAATTTTGAAGGCGCTTGAATCTCATTTGGGATGGATTACCTTAATGCAATTATGAGCAATTTCTTGATAAGTTGGCAAAGCCGACATACACTTTAATCATTCTACCATATGTCGGCAAAACCATAAGCCATCAAAGCAGAATCCCAGAATACAGCCATTCATCTGACGAAGTACAGTCGATATTTCAAACATGTTCTTAAGGTAAACCATCACTAATGATATTCATGTGACATCAGAATTATTCCGGCAATGTCGTTTAAATGCAGGGGTGCAACGTTCCACCACTTCATGTTAACGATGTCACACGTATAAGTTCGGATTAGGTAACAAATGTTAACGATGTCGCATGAATCACATTAGGGTTGGACTACCTTAATTCAATTATCAGCAATTTCTTGATAAATTGGCAAAGCGGATATGTATCATTCTACCATACCTCAGCAAAGCCATAATTCATCAAAGCAAAATATCCGAATACAGCCATTCATCTAACAAAGTACAGCCAACATCACCAACATATTCTTAAGGAAGTCCATCCCTTATGAGATTCACGGGACGTTTGAATTATTTGGGTATTGTTGTTAACATGTGGCTGTGGAACGTTTCACCAGGGAATGTTTACAACGTCGAACTTATAAATTCCGATAACGTAATAAATGTTAATGATGTTGCTCGAAAATTGTTGAAGTTGCATGAATCTCATTAGGCTTGGACTACCTTAATTCAATTATCAGCAATTTTTTGATAAGTTGTATAAATGTATGTGGGCAGAAATAACACTTAAAGCCGTGTTCAGACGTCATTCTTCATCTGTGCTGAAACGAAACAAGAAAAAATTAGACAGTCAGGATTATCATAATTATGTTTACAAAATGTATTACACAATAAGGTTATTTCATCTAAGACATACTCTCAATCCCAAAGCGTTTTGGTAACAATACTCTCGAACCCAAAGCATTTCAATGTTGAATGCACGTGCTCTTTATTGCGTTATATTGAATGCAAGTGCGTCGTCATTGTTTTCTCCACATATTTAGGGAGCTCCGTGTTGATAATGTCGATTTGTGACTATTTTTAGTAATAATTTTCATGTATACAATGTTGATTTCCCATCAACCCATCGTCTTTGCCTCCGGAAGTGTGTTCTGTGGGTACAGACTAAAACATAAGTGAAAGGACCTTATTATGTATTTATTTTACATCGATTGGGAATCAAGTTCTTAAAGCTTAGATTGGTCCTTCTCGATACCTCTCCTTCATGGACATAATATTTTAAACATGTCGCTATGCCAGAGAGAAACTATTGTACCCCCCATTTCCCAAATTTTATAGGAGAGGAAAAATACTGCTTAAGTCTCTTAATGTTAAATAACAACTTGGATAACACACGTGACTTTTGGGAAGAGTTCACATTGTTTAATTTCGCAGCTTATACTCCATGGATTAAGGCCATTCCAGGTTGTAACTCGACTTTGCCCCGAATCCAGTGGTTTCTTCTAACATTTTAGCGAAAAAAATTCTGTGCACGTGAACGCCATCCACTTTCGTTTTTTACCGAAAAATACTGACCTGATTATTTGAAAGAAGATCACTCAGATTATTTGACCTAGAGACATACCTAGAGACATAGCGAGGGCTTGGCGCAAAACTATTGTAACTCCATTTTATGAAACTTTACAGGAGAGGAAAAAATTTTATTGACTTTCTCAAAGCTAAAGAGTAAAAATGTTTTTAAAATTCTAAATATTATTTTAAGTATACAGAATTGAAACCTAATATTTGAACACATGATGCATTCCTTCCTAAAGATTCAGAAAATGCAAAAAAGTGAATTTCTGAAAAATATGCAGTTACAATAGTTTTGCACTGAGCCCCCGATAGTGTCTGGCCATCACTCATACTCAGAATGCCTGCTTGATACATGTATAGCGGACGAGAATTTACCTGGCAGAGCTTTCCATTCGATTAGCATGGGCTGCTCTGCCAGGTCATTTCTCGTGAGGTATATATTGAGTATATGTAAAAAGCGTCAATTAACAAAAGGGTTGCTGGTTTACGGAGAAAGAACACATCTTGAAATGAAGTATAGGGCTGTTAATCCAATGCCTCAAACCCTTTGCTTACATTTCCTAAGAAAAATAAAACAAAACTACAAAGCAATTAACTAGAGTAACGAAATTCATCCAATCAATACATTGTTATGGTGACACTAGTCGTACAGTGGTTTGACGATAGGTTGTGACTAGTGATTCTGTACACTTGTTGCTAGTCGTACAGTCAGTCGGAAGACAGGGGTGTATTTCTTGGCTAAATACTCAGGAGTGTATAATAACTAGGCGAAAACAGGGACATAGGGCTTCAAGAATAAGGATTCGCCTGTCTTTCTGTGCGTGTTTCATCAAAATTCATGCACTCAGTAACGAAAAATGACTTTGGAAACACAAATTTGATGGGTCGGGAAAATGAAAAGTCAGTGATTTGCAACCGAAATTACTGTTTGATGGGTAAAGTATACATACTATCACAAACATCATCACCCAGGCTGAACAACGTTTACTTTCGCTCATCAACATCGAAAACCGCGTTTAGATTCGTTTCCTGAGTTTTCAACAATCTCGATATGAAAACGTGACCCTATTTGTTTATCGAGGTGAACTAGTGATATTTGTGCGTACAGTCGGTGGCACTTCCGGTTTGGCTCACTGTACGGTTATACACAGTGATAATTATATATAAAATATTGACCCACAAAGTGCGATCTATTTTTAGAACACGCTCATAGCACAGCCTCTGTGCGAGTAAATTATATTTTTTTAGACTGCCCACAATGTTATTTATAGATCTACCCAATGACCCGGAATACGGGTTGTCGTTGACGCAATGCATTGTTGGAAACAAAATGGCGGTTCTCTCTCGGGGCAAGAGAGCGGTAAGCAAAAATATCAAATTTATTATGATTTTGTAATTCAGGTCTTTCTAGTTTACGCCCACGCATCGAAAGATTGTTTTACTCATGTCTGTCTCTCTGTCGGTCCGTCCGTTTGTCTGTTCGAAAACTTAACATTTTGCATTTTTACCCCTCAGAAAATAGCCATTTTGGGGGCATTCAATGATTCATGTTTCACAAACTCATCTTGTTGTCATAATGATATAATTTATGGATGTTGCTCTCGCTCAGCAGATGTAGTCCATTATTGGTCCACACTGGTAGCTCTTTTCTGTCTGTCCATAAGGCTGACAGTCAATTCCACACGCTTAGTGTCTGGGGCCATATCTTCTACAAAGGGGGGGGGGGGGAGGGGGGGGGGTGTCAAATTCATTATGACTTCACAAATGGAAAAAAGATGTGCACATGGGGCACACTCTAGCATCCTCTTTTTATACCCCCGATCGGGGGTATATTGTTTTACTCATGTCCGTCTGTCCTTCCGTCTGTCAGAAAACTTAACGTGAAAACTTAACATTGGCCTTTTCTCCAAAAGTATTGGACATACAAAGCTCAAATTTAGTATGCAAACTTCTTTTAATATCTATCTGTTCCATGCAAAATGACCTTCCTCAAGGTCATCCATTTACCCCGGTCCATAGAAATACCGAAACGCACGAAACACTGAAACGCACAGTAATTACCGAAACGCATTTGAAATATCGATTTTTTCGTACAGGTAAACGGAACGCAAAGTAATTACCGAAACGCAATCCCGAATCTTTGTATATAGCCATTAGGCTAGTTAAGATTCACTTTTCTTTCGCCGTATCTAAAATTCTTGTATTTTTCGTTTTATTTCTGTTTAACGAAATTTTATAAGATTCGTAAATAGGCCTACTACATGGAAAAATATAAATAACAATCCTGATTAAGTTGAAATAGATTGACGAAATCGTTATGAAACAGAAACGCATACAATTTAATTTTAAGTATGATCAAGCATCTTAAAACACTTACCCTGATCTATTGTTGTTCATCAAGATGCTTGGCTCTAACCAATAATGACACACAAAATGTACGCAGTTTAGAGTTCAGAAAGTTATTTTCATTCTTTCTTTCGTCAGCCACAGTTTTGTGAGTAAATTGAAATATTTCCATGTAGAGGTAGTTAGGATATAAGAAGAAGAGTTTCAACTGTGTGCTCAAGATCTTTGCCGATCTACGGTCATTATTTTTGGCGATGAAGCAATGCGAAACGCAACTTTTTGGGTTGAAAGACATTTGTAATTACCGAAACGCACACCGTCGATTGTAAACTGTCGATAACCCTTTCCCAAACGACAAAAATTTAGGATGGTCCAATTTGTAAGTTGCTGCAGACAACAAAATGGACATTTAACCCATTACCACACAGTGACTCTTTTTGACTCTTTACATAAGAGTTGAACCTGGCGGATAGGTCATCAAAAGATCCGTGGATACTACGTTTTCGGAGGGTCAAAAATGACTTAAAAGCCAGTAAAGACCATAAATGGAAGTCAGTCAATGATATCCCGTCGAGATTCACAAAACTGAGTGTGATTCCTCTGAAACTTCTTCTTTCCTCCGTTCATTTCCATTGCACGTTGGATGCTTTGCTCTCAATTGGGTCAGAGCCTCGATCTGGCATTAAAAAGTGTTACTATTTTTAGTAACAAATTGGAAGTGTGTTTGGGTGTATATAGATTGGACGATCATTTTGATAGTTGTTGCAGACGGAAAAATGGGGAATCAATTTTAAATTGGGTAAGGGGGGGGGGGAGATTCAAGCCCTTGTCCGTGCCAGTGTCTGAATATCGGAGGGGCTAAATTGGATTTTCACCTAAATTTTCGGTGAAAAAAAATATTCGGAATGTTTGGCCAAATATTAGCCACACTGTTCTAACATGGCATGGACGTTACAACACACAAAATATTGAGACAAAATTGAATTACATTTTCCCAAGCCTGTTATATTAGATTCGTGCAAAAATATGCGTTTCAGTTTCAATGAAGAAATGAAATTGACATTGCTGCAGACGACATGAAAAAAAATAAGATAAAAAAGATTAAATAATAAGAAAAAGGAAAATATGCACATTATTACGTTATTTTCTCTGCGTACGACAAAATTGACATTGAAAGTATTGGGAAATTCTACACATTGTACTTGTAGCACAGAAAATAATGTGGTAAAAGGATCATCATCCGATCTAGATCAAAGCATTTTCCAAAGCATTTTTTCTCAAATGCATTAACATCCTTAGCTAGGAAAAGGACAAGCTAGGAAAAGGATCAAATGCGTTTCGGTGTTTTCTAAAAATCGATAACCCTCATGTGCGTTTCGGTATATGCGTTCCGTTTACCTGTATAAAAAATCGATATTCTAAGTGCGTTTCGGTAATTACTGTGCGTTTCAGTGTTTCGTGCGTTTCGGTATTTCTTTATCAACCCTTTTCACGAAAACTTAATATTTTAGAAAAATGGCCATTTTTGGGGCATTTGTGTTTCACAAACACATCTAGTTCATATTTTCTTGTCCTGACATTAAATTTTTAGCTCCACTGGCCGAAGGCCAGCGGGGCTTATGTCATGGCCCTGTGTCCGTCCGTGCGTCCGTGCGTGCGTGCGTCCGTGCGTAAACTTTTTCTTTAAACATCTTCTTCTCCAAAACTACTGGACCAATTTCAACCAAACTTCACAGGAATCTTCCTTGTATAAACCTCTTCCAAATTCCTTCAAAAAAATAAATTCCATGCAGAACTTGAATTTTAATTAATTAAATTAAATTAAATTTTCGAAAAATCTATAAAAATCTTCTTCTCCAAAACTATTGGACCAATTTCAACCAAACTACACAGGAACCTTCCTTACATGAACCTCTTTTAAATTTCTTCAAAAAAATAAATTCCGTGCAGAATTTGAATTTTAATTAAATAAATTAAATTAAATTTTCGAAAAATCTTTAAAAATTCTTCTTCTCAAAAACTACTGGACTAATTTCAACCAAACTTCACAGAAATCTTCCTTGAATAAATCTCTACCAAATTCCTTCAAAAGAATAAAATCCGCGCAGACCTTGAATTTAAATTAATTTAATTGATTTAAATTTTCAAAAAAAAATTAAAAATTCTTCTTCTCCAAAACTACTGGACCAATTTCAACCAAACTTCACACGAATCATCCTTGCATGAATCTCTACCAAATTCCTTCAAAAGAATAAAATCTATACAGAATGGTAGCGCATCTGACCCTCATTCGAGAGGTCCCGGGTTCGATACCCGGCCGCGGCTAATACCCTTTCTGACAAAATTGTCACCCACCAATGGGTTTGAAATCGTTAACCTAAGTGGGCGAGCAGCTGGAGGCTCGGTAAGGGTGTTGTGGTAGTATTGGTTTGAGAAACAACAGGAATCCATGGGTAGGTGCTCCAGCCGCCGCGATATGACCCTGGTAGTTGAAAACGGCGTAAAACCCCAATAAACTCAAACTCAATCTGTACAGAACTTGAATTTTAATTAATTTAATTGAATTAAATTTTCGAAAAATCTTTAAAAATTCTTCTTCTCCAAAACTACTGGACTAATTTCAACCTAACTTCACAGAAATCTTCCTTGTATGAATCTCTACCAAATTCCTTCAAAAGAATAAAATCCGCGCAGAACTTGAATTTTAATTAATTTAATTGATTTAAATTTTCGAAAAATCTTTAAAAAAAATTCTTCTCCAAAACAACAGGACCAATTTCAATTAAACTCTACAGAAATGTTCCTTGCATTAATCTCTTCTTAGTTCCTTCAAAAAAATAAATTCTATTCAGAACTTAAATTTTAATTAATTTAATTAAATTAATTTTTTGAAAAATCTTTAAAAATTCTTGTTCTCCAAAATTACTGGACCAATTTCAACCAAACTTTACAGAAATGTTCCTTGCATTAATCTCTTCTTAATTCCTTCAAAAAAAAATTCTATGTAGAACTTAAATTTTGATTATTGAAATTAAATTAAATTTTCGAAAAATCTTCTTTTCCAAAACTACTGGACCAATTTTAACCAAACTTCACATGAATCTTCCTTGCATTTATCTCCTCTAAATTCCTTAAAAAAATTATTTCCGTGTAGAACTTAAATTTTAATAAATTTAATTGAATTGAATTTTCGAAAAATTATTAAACAATCTTCTTCTCCAAAAACTACAGGACCAATTTCAACGAAACTTCACAGGAATCTTCCTTGCATGAATCTCTTCAAAATTCCTTCACTTTCGGATGAAAAGCTTGGTTGGCTAGGCTTTTTTTTTTTTGCTATATGAAACAGTGTAATTTTAAGATTTTTTTTAAAAAACATTTCTGCTCCTTAATCACTTAATGGATTTCATTCTGGTGTAGCATGAATCTTCTTTGAATATACCTTTATTGTATTCCTTGAAGAAATTTGTAGTCTAAATGTCTAAAAGCCAGTGGAGCGATACAGGGCCATCTTGGCCCTCTTGTTACCTACTGGTTCAATTTTTTTAAACTACATGAATAAAGCATTATGAGACGAATTGTCCTGCACAAAGGTCAGAACTATAACATCAATTTTTATGCCCCCGCATCGAAAGATCGGGGGCATATTGTTTTACTCATGTCTGTCTGTCTGTCAGTCCGTCTGTCTGTCCGAAAACTTAACATTGTTATTCTCTCCAAAAGTATTTGACATAAAAATTTAAATTTGGTATGCACGCTTCTTTCAATAATATCTATTTGTTCCCTGCAAAATGACCTTCCTCATGGTCATTCATTTATCCGTAGCGCATCAGACTCTCGGTCTCATTCGTGAGGTCCCGGGTTCAATACCCGGCCGTGGCAAATATCCTTACAGGCTTTTGTCTCCCACCAAAGTTTGATCCTTCAAAAAATGTGGCTCTGGTGAAGGGGGGCTACTTGCTCTATAGGTAAATGAGGAAATTCTTAACAAAAAAAATTCGCTTTAAAACCGTTTGTCAGATTTTGAAATAATTTCTCAGGGATTTTCCTTGGTTGACTTTAATTAGATTGGTCAAGAAACATGGTTCTGGTGAAGGGGGCTATATAGAAATGAAGAAATTCTTGAAAATTCTTCTTCTCTGAAACCCCTAGTCAGATTTTGAAATAATTTGACAGAGGTATTCCTTGGGTGATCCTTGCTCTTGTGAATGGGCGCTACTTGCACTATATGGACATGATGAAATTCTTGAAAATTCTCTTTCCCTGAAATGGTTTAATACAATGGACATAGGTTTTTTTTTTACTAAGAAACTGGGGCTGTTTATGGGCCCCTTCCCCTCAGAAAATTTTTCCCCTAAAGATGCTTTTCCCCCTTAGAAATCAATTTTCCCCACATAGATAATGTAATGATGCATGTAAAATGTTATAATTTTGCTTGGAATTTGTTTTTAAATGTCATTTATTTGGTTATATGACTTGTATATTATATATACTAAAATGAATCACTATGTTAAAACTAAGAAGCTTTTTTATAAAAATACAAAACCATAAATTTTCCCCTGCAGTTGTATATTTCCCCAAATTAACCCTTTCCCAAATGGTGAAAATTTAGGGTGATCCTTTTCAAAAGCTGCTGTAGACAATTTCATTGATGATAATTACGATAGGATTTGTGTACAATGTAGCCCAGAAAATATTGAGGCAAAAGGAGAAATTGCTGATTTCCTGAGCCTATTCTCTTAGGGACGTCAAAACCTGGTCTTGTTTGGGAAAGGGTTAAGGGCCCTAACCTTAAAAAAAGGCCTGATGACGATCGGTAGCCGATGATTACACTTTCAGATATTGTTATCCCAGCAGAGGACGACATGGAAGAAGAGCTGCATAATGATGTTGACCTGGTTGATGAAGAGTTTAATGGTAAGTTGATTTTCATCAGAGCTCAACTTTTTAGGTCACCTGACCGAAGGTCATGGTGACCTATTGCGACTGTGTTTCGTCCGTCGTCGTTCGTTGTGTGTTAACTTTTAACATTTACGACTTCTTCTTGGAAACTATTAAACGGATATCAATCAAACTTGGCAGGAAGCATCCCCAGGGCAAGGCGCTTCAGATTTGTACAAATCATAGAGTTATCTCCCTTGGGGGCCCCATAAGGGGCCAAAAAGGGGCTAAATTGGGTACATCTTAAAAAATCTTCTTGTCATGAACCGGCTGTGGGATTGGATTCACATTTGGTATTTAAGGTCTTTAGGACAAGGACTACATACTGTTAACCAGGATAAGTTCGGGTCAACAAATGTTTGCGTTTTCATGCACTCGTACTTGTACGCGGCGTTTTAAGTTCGCAGATCAATGCTGTCCGCGAATCGCGCGAAACAAAACACGCTATGGAGGAATTGAAAAATGGACATGTTAAATAATGTGGGGAATCGGATAATTACATACAGTATTGAATTATGACTGACTATCGGTCATCACCCTTGGGTATCTCGTAACTGCAGCATTGTTCAATCTGTATTTACGATATTTTAGTCGCCATTGACAGTTTGATCGAAGTAAGTTTCAATCGACCCATTGTTTTATTTCACACTTTATAGTATACTGGATTACAGTTTGTAACACAATACATAGAATTTGAGCGTTACGTTAACTTCACACCTATTTTAACCTTTTCCCAAACGGCAAAATGTTAGGGTAATCCGCTTTAAAAACTGCCACAAATGATAAAATATAAGTTATTAAAGATAGAATCTGTGTAAAATGTGGCATAGAAAATATTGAGACAAAAGGAGAAACTGCTGGTTATCAGCAGTTTCTTCTTTTGTTTCAATGTTTTCCCAAGCATTTGATATTAGGGGCGTCAAAACCAGGTCTTGATTGGGAAGGGGTTAATTTACCATAGCGATTATGACAGTTTTAATCAATACCATCGAAGGACGATTTAAACCTCGTAGCTGTGGCTAATTCAATCTACAGTTACGAGGTATAAAACGTCAATCGACGTTTGCTATCATACTTGGCATTGGAATCTCGAACAACCTCTTTTCTCAGTTTCAGGCTCAAAGCAAATATCAATCACGGGCTTAGAAAACAAAAACTATGAAAGCGATTAAAGTTCGCGTTTTTATTGAAAGTAGCCTATTCGCGGCTTTTTAAGTTCGCTGATCACATCCCACCGCGAAAGACGCTAACTTAAAGGGCGACGGTAACAGATGGTCTAATTGCAAAAAATGATTTTTTTTTAAAAAATATGCAAAACTTTTGTGTTGACCACCTCGGGATGGTTAATAATATGCGATTCAGACAGAGAATGAGCCGAAATTACAAGACAGATAGCTGAATTTAGGGAGAATCCAAGCCTAAATTCAACCCCATCACTGATGGGGTTAGAATTATTTTCAAATTGTTGCGCATGCGTATACAGCGCGGACCATGATTCAAACGAGATTCCTACTTAAATTTCAATATGACGTCATCATGTATGTTGTGACGTCATTTAAGAAAGTCGCATGTCCTACTGTTTTGACCTACTTTCGACATCGCTTTATGAATTTGGTATCAAATTGCGAAAAAATGAGTCGTTGCTTCAATAGTTTCTCGTAATCATTTAATCAGGTCATATAAAGCTTAAAAAGTGTACATTTCGTTTGTATTTGACAATTTTTGGGTCCAAATCTGGGAAATAGTAGCTTTAAAAAGCGCGAAAACATTTCCTGGTTTACAGTAGTTTGTACAAATGAAAAAAATCCGTTTAAAAATGGCCGAGCTAGGGGCGGGGCTCTGGGTGGGGGGTGCGCCATGTGTTATTTTTTTAGCTCACCTGAGCAACATGCTCAAGGTGAGCTTTTGTGATCACCCTGTGTCCGGCGTGCGTCGTGCGTCGTGCGTCGGTCGTCGGAAGTCGTCAACAATTGCTTTAAACATCTTCTTCTCCTTAACCACTGGGCCAATCCTGACCAAACTTGGCAGAAATGTTCCTTGGGTGGCCCCTTTCAAAACTTGTTCGTGAATTTTTGATTCGTCAAAAAATGTGGGCGTGGCAGGGCGGGGCTTATCAGACTTAAAGAAATTATTAGGTAATTCTTCAAAAATCTTCTCCTCCTCAACCATTGGGCCAATTCTTTCCAAACTTGGCAGAAATGTTCCTTGTGTAACCCTTTTCAAAACTTGTTCGTGAATTTTTGATTTTTCAAAATTTGTGGGCGTGGCAGGGCGGGGCTTATCAGACTTAAAGAAATCTTTAGGTAATTCTTCAAAAATCTTCTCCTCCTCAACCACTGGGCCAATTCTTTCCAAACTTGGCAGAAATGTTCCTAGGGTGACCCTTTTCAAAATTTGTTCGTGAATTTTTGATTCGTCAAAAATTGTGGGCGTGGCAGGGCGGGGCTTATCGGACTTAGAGAAATCATGTGAAAAATCTTTAAAAATCAATTATCAGGCCAATTTGAATCAAGCTTTGCAGAAATGTCCCTTGAGTGAATGTTTTCAACACATGCTCATGAATTTTTGATTGGGTGAAAATTGTGGGCGGGCCAGGGTGGGGCTTATCAGACTTCGAGAAACCGTAAGATAATTATTCAAAAATGTTCCTCTCCTTAACCATTGGGCTAATTCTTACCAAACTTGAAAGGAATGTTCCTTTGGTAACCCTTTTCAGAACTTGTTCGTGAATTTTTGATTTGTCAAAAATTGTGGGCGTGACAGGGCGGGGCTTATCAGACTAAAAGAAATCTTTAGGTAATTCTTCAAAAATCTTCTCCTCCTCAACAACTGGGCCAATTATTTCCAAACCTGGCCGCAATGTTTCTAGGGTGACCCTTTTCAAAATTTGTCCGTGAATTATTGTTTCGTCAAAAATTGTGGGCGTGGCAGGGCGGTGCTTATCGGATTTAGAGAAATCATGTGAAAAATCTTTAAAAATAAATTATCAGGCCAATTTGAATCAAGCTTGGCAGAAATGTCCCTTGAGTGACTGTTTTCAACACATGCTCATGAATTTTTGATTGGGTGAAAATTGTGGGCGTGGCCAGGGCAGGGCTTATAAGACTTGGAGAAATCATAAGATAATTATTCAAAAATCTTTTCCTCCTTAATCACTGGGCTAATTATTACCAAACTTGAAAGAAATGTTCCTTGGGTGACCCTTTTCAAAACTTGTTCGTGAATTTTTAATTTGTCAAAAATTGTTGGCGTTGCAGGGCGGAGCTTATCGGACTAGGAGAAATCATGTGAAAAATCTTTAAAAATCAATTATTCGGCCAATTTGAACCAGAGAATTTTTGATTTGTTGAAAAAAATGTGGGCATGGCAGGGTTGGGCTTGTTGATTTTTAAAATAGTTATGTCCTTTTGTTGAAAATTGGTATTTTTGGCAACATTTACATGTGTTGTTTGGTCTGGGTTTTTGTTTTGCTCTTATTCCCAATTGATCAGATCAAATGAAATGTACTTTTCAATATGTACGAAAACAGTGCTTTTGGGGGGTATGATCACTTTCAGTGATATTCTAGTTTACAATAATTTAATGTGACATAATACTGACATATATATTTGTTTACAACAAAATTTATACCGGTATTGTACACAATCAAATACACGAAGAACTCAGGTGAGCGATATCAGTGCCTTTCAGGCACTCTTGTTATATTTTTGACTTTTTCTTAAGAACCATTGGACAGATTTCACTCAAACTTGGCAGGAAGCATCCCCATGGGAAGTTGCTTCAGATTTGTACAAGTCATGGACTCATGGTGTTATCTCCCCTTGGGGCCCCATAAGGCACCAAAAAAGGGCCAAAATGGGTAAATTTGGTACATTTTAAAAAACCTTCTTGTCATGAACCTGCAATGGGATTGGATTCACATTTGGCATTTAAAGTATTTGGGGCAAGGACTACATAGTTTGTACAAATGAAAAGAATCCGTTGAAAAATGGCCGAGCTAGGGGCGGGAGTCTGGGAGGGGGGTGCATCATGTGTTAATTTATTACATTTTCGACTTTTTCTTGAAAACCGTAGGACGGATTTCAACTTAACTTGGCAGGAAGCATCCGAATAGCAAGGGGCCTCAGATTTGTACAAGTCATTGTGTTATCTTGTCTTGTTGCCCCATAAGTCACCAAAAATGGGGCCAAAAAAGCATTAACTTTAATATATTTTCGACTATTTCTTAGGAACCATTGGACGGATTTCAATCAAACCTGGCAGGAAGCATCCCCATGTGGAGGGCTTCAGATTTGTACTAGTTATGGTGTAATCTCCCCTTGGGACCCCATAAGGCACCGAAAAAGAGGTCAAACCCATAGTTTTTTGCTCTTTCGACTCAGGTGACCGATAAGGCCCCTGGGCCTCTTTTTATTGGTTACCAGCATTTTCTTCTTTTCTCACAGTGTTTCTTCCCTTTTCAAATCAAATTTTGATTCTTCAGTCACATTTGTTTTGTCGTCTGCAAATGCTTTCTATTTAAACCAATGAAAATTTTGTCGTTTGGTAAAGAGTTAAAGAAAATGTTGACGACACACGATGACAGGCAAAGGACTTAACTGCATTACAATAGCACTTTTAACATTTAAACCCCAAATAAACAAACAAATCAATCACCTTTACTGACATGTATGATCGCTACTTTTTAGGTCACCTGACCGAAGTTCACAGGTGACCTATTGCGACCGTGTTTCGTCCGTCATCGTGCGTCGTCCGTTAACTTTTATACATTTTGGACTTCTTAAGATTTGTACAAGTCATGGTGTTATCTCGCCTTGGGGCCCCATTAGGCACCAAAAAAGGGGCCAAAATGGGTAAATTTGGTACATCTTAAAAAAAATTTTTGTCATGAACCGGCTGTGGGATTGGATTAACATTTGGTATTTAAAGTCTTTGGGGCAAGGACTACATAGTTGGTACAAAGAAAAAATATCCGTTTAAAATCTTGACAATTCGTTTGATGCAGAAAATGTGTAGAAATGCAAGGAAATAGCTCCTACAGGTTTATAACAAATTTAAAATTTTGTCCAGATCATTGACGTCCTAAAGGCAACAAGAGAGACAGAATGATACTGAAAGATAACTGTCTATATATCAATTAGTATATCAATTCTTTCTTTTGCAGAACAATCCCCATTCAGACAATCAGGGCGAGGAGGGAGGGCCGATGGCCAGAAATGAGCGACATGAAGTTATGAGACGCGGTCAGAAACCTTACCAAAAACTGAGGAGAGAAAACATGGAAATGTAAATGTCAAATTAAATAAATAGCTAAAATCCCGTAAATGCATTTACAGGCTTTAAGCTATAATTTCACAAAAGTTGTAATATCTCGGTTATTTGAAACCCTAATCCTATCATATGGTAGTCATTTAAATCGTCTCGACAAAACAAATCCAATGAGTACCTACAACAAAGGGTTTCCTGGGAAATAAAAAATATAAATTTACTTCTTTTCCAACGACATTTCTTATTATGCCCCCGATAGGGAAGCATCATAAATTTGACTTGTCCGTCCGTCCGTCTGTCCGTCCGTCCGTCTGTCCGTCTGTCTGTCCGTCATTCCGTCCAAAAACTTTAACATTGGCCATAACTTCCTTATTACTTAACATATTCGCTTCATACTTTACCACAACATTCCTTGGTACATTACCTTTCTGTAGGCACATACTTTGGTGACCTTGACCCCTGGATGACCTTGACCTTGAACATAGATTGGCCATAATTTAAAATCAAAGCGGTGTCGGGGGCATTGTCATCTTACAGTGACAGCTCTTGTTTTCAAGATAAGCCTATGTAGTGTGTGTCCATCGTCTTTGTCTCGCCGAGACGATTAAAATGACTACCAACATGACAGGATTCGGACTACAAATAATCGAGATATTGCAAGTTTTGTGAAATTATAGCTAAAAGCCCGTAAATGCATTTACGATGGTTTGGTTTTCATGCTGCAAACTTCATCTTGAAATATCTCGGCTATTTGAAGTCCAAATCCTGTCATGTTTGTAGTCATTTTAATTGTCTCGACGAGACGAATCCAATGAGCACCTACAACATAGGGTTTTGTGAACTTTTAAATTTAGTCATCATGTCAGATAAACCAATCACTACCGGTACACTTCAAATTAAAATTTCTCCTTTGCTAAAGATTTTAGACTCTTGCGACTTTTTACATTAACTCCTACATAGTATGAAGTTACAGAAAAAATATATTTTCATAGGTTATTAACATCGGTTTAATTGTATAAGGCATCACAAAATGGGTATTTTTTGGCGAAAAATGACGAAATTCGATCCGTTTACAAAAGTTATATTTCTATATTCCATTTTTTAGCACGGGTCAGACACGCATACCGAAAAAGTGTCCTTTGTGTGCAGAGAAGAGACAGCAGTGGCACGTGGTTTTCACCCGACTGGTACAGCACCTAGGACATCAACTCCTGGAGCCAGACAGTCAGACGAAAAGTGCCAAAATGTCTGGAAATGGGTTAATGGTTCTGCATTACATGCACCCTAATATTGAATGTTGTTGATTTTTACAGGGCAACATACAGTACAGCGACCCCTAACCCTAACCCTAACCCAAAGACAACAAACATAAAGACAATCTATGAAAAAGAAAGAGAGCGGAGAACAGAACATGAGATACAGGTAATTTCCATTTTTTAATGTAAATCAAGGTGTTGCAGTATTTTTGATGACATAATTTGCTTTTATCCATGCCTATTCAATGACGCTTATTGATGCCACACAAGATACAGACTATGGAAAACATAGTGGTTAATGAAGAGATTGTTTTGACAAACAATTCTTTATTTCTCAGAATATTTTAAACACAGAAAAACCAAAAAATGTAATTATAAAAATTCATTCACTTTAAATTGTTCACTACAACAGCTTTGAATTTGGAAGAGTCTTAATGTTGTTTGCAGAAGTGTTTACCTTATTATCCATGTATTTTCAGAAGGAGAAGACAGAAGCTCTACAGTATAAAATACTCAACCATGTCGAAGATGGACTAGAGGTAGTATTTACTCTGCTATTGTTTTCAAAATTGTGCAAAAAATTACAAACTTGCGCATACACTTTCAAAAGTCCGTCAAAAAATCCTCAATCTGAATTGTTAAGAAATGGTAATAATTATGAATAATAAACATTAGTAGCCAAGCAATTGTTCATTCTCAATAATGACTGCGGACCAATTTCTACATGTGTATAAGAAAGTTATTCAATATAACTATTGATACTAGAAAACTTTATTAGCCTTGTGACAAAGACACCATAATTTATGTTATTGAGGCTTATTGAGGATAAAACTGTAAAAATGTTGTAAACAATTTAATGAATTAAATTAAAACCGCAAATAATTAAAGTTTATTTAACTCCTTTCAGGTGCGAAGATTTGAGAAAACGGGCCGAGGTGTTGTTGCCACAAAACAATTCAAGAGGGGGGATTTTGTTGTTGAGTATGCTGGTGACCTATTAGACGTAAAAGAGGCCAGAAAAAGAAACGAAGATTACTCGAAAGATCCATCTAAAGGGAGCTTTATGTTCTACTTCACCTTTAAAGACAAGAATTACTGGTAAATGTTCCTTTACTTTAACTACTCCACATATGGTTAAATAATGAGAAAGTTTTGAAAACATATGGAGAAATGGTAGAAAATGCAAGTTACTAGTCAAGCATTTAGTTGCTAGTCAGACAACTTGTGTGGAAATGTACACAATATATTGTTAAATTGATGGTTGATGCTACTGAATCACAACAAAACATTGGGTATGTGTAGTTATCATGTAGTGCGTCAAAAGCTATCAATCTTTGGTAAAGGGTAGAGGTCACAGGTGTAAATATTTTTTTCTCTTACAGTATTGACGCAACAGAAGAGAGTGGTAAATTAGGCCGTCTACTGAATCACAGTAAAACAGCGGGTAACTGCGTTGCGAAGACGGTAGACGTTATGGACAAACCTTGTGTGGTTATTTTCGCGAGTAGAGACATTGCTCCAGGTGAAGAGCTCCGGTATGATTACGGGGACAGACAAAAAAAAAGCCATTGAATTACACCCATGGCTTAAACATTAAAGCCATGGGTGTAATTCCATGGCTTTTTTGGTGTAATGCCCATACAGCTTCAAAACTACCCCACAGCTTAATTTCTTCAAAATGGTTACCAAATAGAGGCATTTTGAGGTATTTCATGCCAAACACTGTTTAATAATACATTTTTGTCATTGTAAATGTAATAATTATGAGTAAAAATATTATGGAAAAAAAAGAAATTGCTCAAGATGAGCAATTTCTTCTTTTTCCATAATGTTTTCACTCACAATTATATGCTTTCAAAGTTTACCAATTCTCATATAATTTGCCACTACAGCTTCCAAATATTCTGCGGAGAACCCTGTTTTTGGTATGGAGAGTATTGTGGGAAATGAGGAAATTGCTTGTCACAAGCATTTTCTTCATTCCCTAGAATGTTTTCAATAGCCATTTTCTTATGGGGAGTCAAAAAGAGTCACTGTTTGGTAATGTGTTAATTCTTGTTCATGCTTTGTTCATACTTTGTTCATGTATTGAGAGTTATAAAGTGTCTATGTCTATGTCTATGTTTACTGTTTTTTGTTTGTCTGTTCTAACTTGAAAACATTTCTATGATTAAATGTACATAAAATGTTATACTGTTTTATTCATTGAGTTTGCGGGTGCCCCTATAAAAGACCTACAAAGACTCAATACCGAGGATGAAATAACTTTGGTCAGTCTACAATTTCGTTGTATACTATAAAGGTGATTATCAATGAAAACATTCTAAATACAGCTTGAATCAAACTGTAGTTACGAGGTTTTCCTTGAACATCGATTACATGATGAAATGTGACAGTCCGCAGGCCCATACCGTTCCAGTACATGAACGAATGAATGCTATATAGTGCATGTCTGTCCGTATGAATGGCTGAAGGAGATGCCAAATATCGTAACGCTGATAACTGTCAAGGATTCCTTTACCCCTGCGTCCCAACAGAGCTTATAACAACGCAATAACACATTACTTAGGAAGGAAAGGTACCCAGCCGTCGAGTTCACATGTTTACGGAGGAGATACTTCGTTTTGGTGTCTGTTGGTCTGTCTGTCGGTCTCAGGAAGATGCCAAAAGGTCGTATTTCTGACCAAAATACACTGATTTCTTACTTGAACTTGGGTCATTTTCGGACGCCGCCACAGAAAAAACTACATGGATTGAAGCTACAATTCTTTTACGCACTCATTGTACTATTTACGCACTACGATTTAAGAATATCAAACATTTTTCTTACTTATTTCTAACTACCTACAACAAGGAAGCGCAGGACCCATGTCACAGCCTATTTTGGGCCTAACCCAAACCCAACTTTCTCCTTTTACAACATCGTTTGAGTTCATTATATGTTTTGATGCATCAAAACAAGGTTTTTCATACTCGAGTACATCTCAGCTTTAGAACCATATGCATTATAGTACCGTGCGAGTGTTTGTCCGTCTGTACGGGACACTTTTTCGACGTCGAAAAAACTGAAACGGCATTTTTCAGCTTATTTGGCGGTTTTTGGAATTGGTTAAAGGATCTTATTAATTAAAACTAAGGAATAAAAAGTCTATGAATATTGAGTGTAGATGTGTAGCTATTAGAAAATGTGGCATTATTGTTCGTGCGTCCGTCTGTCTTGGTACAATTAATGCTAAAAGGTCGTATCTGGGACCTTTTGAGGTGCCAGGCCAAAATTCAAATGAAAATTAAAGTCATATAGCCTATTTCTTAGGAATAAAAAATATCCAGCGGTTGTGTAACAATAAAATATATCGATTTCATGGATGTACGTGCTTGTGTCTGGCTTCAGTGGACGCCAAAAGATCGTAAAAGAAGAAAATGCACCAGCTTTCGAATTGGACAACCCTGAAATTGTTTTGTTTGGGAAAGGGTTAATTTTTACGTGATATCGTATCGATCTATCAGCTGACAATCAAAACAATCGATAAGCCAATGAACGATCAGGAAAATGCACACGACCCTTTTGTTTGTATTAGATTTTGCATTGGGCGGAGCGATCTATCTTTTGGCGTTTGGTCAATTAGTGCCAAATTGAATCAGGATGAACTACGACTCTCCTAAAGCTAGCCGATTTCAAAATTTCTGAATAAATGGAGGTCAGTGGGATCGAGGACACTTGCACATATTGCCGATTCGTCCAAAATTCGCTGACAGGGACGAGGGCGGTCTCCCATGTCGTTATACGTCTCACTAATTTTGAAACAGTCGAGTCTACAAAACATTGCTGACCAAGAGCCCCAAAACTCGGTTCCTTTGTACCGGGTATTTAGACAGCACTTCTCAAGAGCCAAGCTAGTATAGCTTCGTCGGTAACGTCAGAGTCTATCAACCGGGGGCTGTGGGTTCGAAACCTGGCTCGGTCAATATCGATTAATATCCTTTCTGACATTTGACGTAGTCTGTCCCTAACAAATGAATGTGAATCATATACCGTTAAGTGAGATAGCAGCTGGAGGCTCGGATTGTAATAATGCTGCTGGGAGAAATGTCGGTTAGGTGCTACAGTCGCCGCAATATGACAGTAGCAGTTGTGAAAGAGCCGTTAAATCCCATTCATTCAAGCTAAATGTAAAGACTGATCTAGATCCGTGATCGAGTTGACGCATTCCCACATAATGACGCCCACCAAGATAAAGGTTGACGTTGTGGAAAGCATCATGAAAAATGAAGAGATTGTTTGTGACAAACATTTCCCACAATGGTCTACGCAGAAAAATAAAAAAAAAACGTCCATTCACTTGAAAGTGTCGTCCGCAACATATTTTAAAATTCTTAGTAATGGGTTAAGTCATTTTTTACCAACCCATCCAGTACAACCTGACACATGCTGTTCCCTTATGATGACGGCGAATCACGTGATAAAACAACAGCAACAACAACAACAATTAATAAATCTGTTAAAACTTGACCGATTTGAGAATGGGCTGAAGCAGAGAAGACAAAAAAATACGCAATGAATTTGCTGAATGTGGTGGGTCTTTTGACCCTTTCCCAAACAAGACACATCCATAATAGAAAAGACTTGGGAAAACATTGAGGCTAATGACGAAAATGCTGATTATCATTATTTTCTTCTTTTGTCTCAATATTTTCTCTGCTACATTCTGCATAAATCCTATCTTTATCAACATCAGTTTTGTCATCTACAACAACCTTTGTTGTTTGGGAAAGGGTTTAACTACACCTAATAAAAAAGTAATTGACGACCAAATAAAATTTTGTTTGTCAATAACTTTTTATCATGTGTTATCAGATCAAACACATCCATTAACTCCATGAAGTTTTGCGTCTCCTCTGCTTCAAACCATTTTCGATCACGTATTAACCCATTACCAAACGGTGGCATTTTGGGGTTTTCCAAATTCAGAGATGTTGCAGATAATATATAATTTCATTTGTATGAAATTCAACATTTTCCGGTCTTTCATGGTAGAAAACATTGTGGGAAATGAAGAAATTGCTTGTCACGAGCAATTTCTTCATTTTCCACGATGTTTTCCAAAGCCATTATCCTGTGAGGAGTAAAAAAGAGTCATTGTGTGGTAATGGGTTAACCCATTCCTATACAGCCAATTTAGTAGTTTCATAGCCGCTGTACATATACATCAAAATACATGTTGACTTATCTCAAATATAGCACTGAAAATATTGAGGTAAAAGGAGAAAATGCTGATTATCGGCATTTTGTTCTTTTGTCTCGATGTTTTCCCAAGCCTATTCTAATGGGGACGTCAAAACCAGGTCTTGTTTGGGAAAGGGTTAACAGAATTTCTTCGTTTTTCGCAATGTTTTCCATGGCCATTATATTTTTGTGGCGTCACAAAGCATGATTAATTCCTCATACAACAAAATGAAGAAAAAAAAGAAGAAAAAATCAGTTATTTTCTAAAACATTTTACAATTCAAAACGGGAAAAATCCCAACAATATTGGAGTTTTCGTAAATTAAAAAACCAGTAGACCTATAGGTAGAAGTATGACTCTACATCCCATATCGACAAGGGTTTGTGTTCACTTTCATTTAAATAAAATGTAGGGGAGACCGGGGTTAATTGAGCCACGGGGTTAAACGAACCACCCCAAATTTCTCTGGCATGCTTTTCAATTTCACGTCTTCGGTGTAAGTATTCGAAGCGGGAATGTTTATAGTATTCATCGGTGAAAATTTCGAGAGATTCTGTCTTGTTAGATGGTTTTCATGCTCCAAAAACGAAATTTCGACCTTAAAATTGGTTTTCACAATTTATGCATTCCGTCTTCGTACTACAATGTACAGCAAATCTCAGCAGTATTCTTTACATTTTACAAATATATGATATCTTCAGAATGTAAAATTGAATTCCGTTATTGCTTTCGTAAGATGGGTTCTTCACAAATGACAAGTATATGACCATGGTGTGTACCGGGGTAAGTTGAACCACTATGAAAATAAGTGCAGATAAAACGCTCAAAATAATTCTGGGCCTATTAAATTGTCTGTTGTATGTCTAATCGAATTCTCTTGAAAACTGAAATAAATGTTTATTCTTTGAATGAAATATTATGATATTATTGCAGGTAACACCCATTTTCATTATTTTGAATGAAATCTGGTGTTTATATCTCTTTTATCTTTGAATAATTATCGCAAACATGCCAATTGGCTCAACTTACCCCATGTACTGGTTCAACCTACCCCGTCAAAGGGGTTAAATGAACCATTTCACCAGCTCTGTTTAAAATGAATTTCTGTGGATTATGGATGTCGAAAATATCTGCAAAAGGTTTAGAAACATGCGAGAGATGTTGATCTTTAATGTGGCATTGATCAGAGCACTCTGCGTAAAACTAAGAAAGCCCTATCTGAAATTTATCAAAAAGTGGTTCATGATGCCCCGGTCTCCCCTAATAAGAAGGGTTTCCGTAGTAAAATTACGGGTCTTCAACTCATTGCAGGAGCCGAAAGCAATTAATGTTTTTTCAAGCTCTGTATAATGGTAAATATTTGTGAAATAAAATTTCGAATTTTCTTCTGTGGTCAAGTAATACATGTACTTTGAACATCCCACATATTCTTTGGCCTACCCGATCTCTTACTGTGCAATAACATTCATCCCATGCAATGAATAGATAACTTCGAAGTATACTCCGTTTTCATGTAAGACACATTATTGGACCGGTCCAATTTGAAAGTGACAAAATGGATGGTGATAGACAATATCTATGTACGATATAGTACAGAAAATAATTGAAGCAAAAGTAGAAATTGCTGGTTACAAGCAGTTTATTTCTTTTGTCTCAATGTTTTCTAACCTTTTGATGTTATTGAGGTCTTGTCTGGTAAATGATAAAATTCATCCACAGATCTGTATATCGAAATAGCTGCCTCCAGTTCATTCAGCACCAAAATCAAACCAATGAGATTGTTTTTGAAAAATACAACTTTCTCCATGAAATGACAAAATTTTAGACTGATCCAAATTGAAAGCAGTTACAGATGACAAAATGCAAGTATAAAACGCTAACTGACAATAGAAAGTCTGCAAGTCTTTAAGAACAGACAGCCTATCAGGAGAAAATCGCTGCTTTTCAACAAAAACATCGTGGCTTCAGCTTAAAAGAAGCTGCAGTCACGAGGTTTTTGTCAAAGAGCGACGAAACGCTGCTCTGATCTAACATCATAATAATAAGTTGTCAAACAGGACATGTTCGCACCGAGAGGTGCATATATACATTTGTGCCGAGTGGACGCTTCCATTTTTGTGTGTTGAATGTCCATATCATGATTTAACATTTTAGGGTACCTAACATATATGTATATTGGCATTCCTTTTTTTAGCAAACCGTGTAAACCCTGATGAGACGTCGCGTTTCTTCTGGGATTGCATTACTGCAACTATGTCTATGGACTATGTTCAACAAATAGAACGCTTTGCATAAATGGGTAAATGATATGGGTTGTGGGATATGACCCACATTCCCCAAATATATATTTTATATATTGTTTATTCGCATTAGAACGGGTTGTGGGATATGACCCACAATACAAAAAAAAAATTATATATTGTATATTCTCTTTAGAACGGGTTGTGGGATATGACCCACAATACAAAAATATAAATATTGTATATAGCATTGTGGGTCATTGACCCACAGTGTAATGTCCCACAATGATATCTATAACTTTTTTTGTAAAAACAAAAATAAAGTAAAATGAAGTCGATAGATGCATTGTACATCTCGAAATACTTCCAAATATAGCACTTATTATCTCCCTGCCCCCCGGGAAAAAAAGATCCCACAACCCATGATACAAAGACATGACCCACAAACCATGCCTTACATCTATATATATATATATATTTGGAAGTATTTCGAGATGTACAATGCATCTATCGACTTCATTTTACTTTATTTTTGTTTTTACAAAAAAAGTTATAGATATCATTGTGGGACATTACACTGTGGGTCAATGACCCACAATGCTATATACAATATTTATATTTTTGTATTGTGGGTCATATCCCACAACCCGTTCTAAAGAGAATATACAATATATAAAATATTTTTTTTTTGTATTGTGGGTCATATCCCACAACCCGTTCTAATGCGAATTACAATTATTGTGAAGCCGAATAGATGTATACGGACACTTACCTCTAGCCTTAGAGCTGGTAGATATAGTGCCGGCACTATAGCTTCCCTCTAACACAACGTCTAGCGTAGTACGCAGTCAAACACCAAGAGAGAGAGCGGCTTCCAGCGGCTTGGTTAAATACAGGCCACGCCTCCAACACGCGGGAAACGACCCTGGCCGCTGATTGGCTAATCACTCGTTCCAGTCCACAACATCCGGTAGTAGACTGACCTCTGACCTCTAGGCTTCGGTTAATGCACACCACATTCCTCCCCGTTCAATAAGGACTGCCTTCTGAAACTGTTGAGATTACAAGCCACCCCCCAACCCACAAAACTGCCCCTAATGCCCCTTAACAATAACCATTGACTATAAACCCCTATTTACATGTGTGACACAAAGCATCTTATAAACCTCACAGTTCAACCCACTATATACATTACATATCAATCTTAACAATAGATTAAACCCATATGTACAAGGGCATATCTTAAAAATAGTAAAATCCCTAAATCCTAATTGCCTAATTAAAATCCCCTAAATGCCACCCAAGCCAAAACCTCAAGACTTACATGGATCCTTGATTTCCCCTAAACCTAACCTAGGAGAAGCTCTCAAAAACTATATAATCTCTTAGCATTCTCGTACGTTCTATGAAGCACCTCCTCAACCCCAATCCTCCTTTTCATTGCCACTTCCCTTCCTACATCACCAATGAAAGCGGGCGTATTTACGTGCAACCCGTGCACAGGAGGAAAATATGGAGAATCTGTCTCCAAAAGTAAACGATCAAGAGGCACCTCACACAACCCCCCGAGTTGTTTATCAGAACACCTAGACACCATGGCAGTAAAGCCAAAATAACAGTTAGGGAATTGGTGTAACCAACTCCTGACGTCTACAGCGGTGCCATTAAAACAATGCAAATGAATTGGCTGTAATGGAGCACAGTATTGATATACTAAGGCAAACGCCCTACTATATAAATCCCGACCCCAGTCTGAGCTATCTCCACGAATATGCAAAATAAGGGGTTTCTTTAACTGTACATGAGTTAAAGCTTTAATAAAAGTATCTTGCTGAAGCAAACGGGTATCAGAAGGTTCGGTGGCATCTAATCCTATTTCCCCGAGTGCAGTTACTTTAGGATTGCTTAATAATTCAACAAATCTATTTTCGCGCGAGGCAGTAAACTCCTTTACCTTACGCGGATGAACCCCTATGGCTAATCTAAGTCTAGTATCATCAGGTAGAGACATAGGATATTCAGCCGGATCACAGAATACCGCTACAGCTCCCATCAACAATACTGAAGTAGATGGAAGAAAAGGCAATTTCTTCCCCAAAATATCTTCCATGGAAATATCAAAAGATCTACCAAATAATTTTTTGGCAGTTCTATCCAAATGCATATGGCTATCAATTGCCTTACTAGGTAAACTAACCGGTTTGGCAGTTCCACCCAAATGCATATGGTTATCAATTGCCTTATTAAACTCGCAGTCCGATGACAAGCTAATGGGTGTGACTTCCACATTATTGGCATCGACCTGAGGGTTCACCATGTGTACAGGATCTGAAGACACAACAATGGATTCTACAACCACATTATTGTTACCGTCACACCCCGGACCAGGACTACTATCACACTCCATCGCCTCTTTTACAAGAACTTTCTCCTGCCCAATAGAAGAATTGGGAACAGACAAAACTGTCTCTTCCTCAGCCATTGACTGATTTTTAGCACAGAATAGCTTGAATGCGCGAAACTGCTTTTGAGACAAAGCATTCGTAAGAATGGCTATACAGCGCCAGTGGATCAGGCACGCTGGCGAATTTAGAGGACTAAGTTGGAAATGTTCTTTAACCTCCCAACCCTTGTGTTTACACAAGGCGGCCATTGCCAAAGATACTTTCTTTGGAATGACACAATCATCATTTAGACCACCTGATTGATCAACAAATGGCATCAAATCCTCTAATGGACCCTGTGAACCAAGGACCCATTTACGTAGCATCTCTAATCCACTCAGGCGCTTTTCTAAGAAATCGGATGACCTCAACTGTGCTTGGTTAATATACTCATTATAAAGCTTAGGTAAATGTACATTATTGGCATGATGCCGCACATTACGAGTCCTTAGACTACATCCCACAAAAGGACACAATGAACCTCGTGAATGATGGGGTAAAATAACCTTGGGCACACGTGAAGACTGTTTAACAACAGCATTATCTGAAGATAGTTTGGCTACCGCATTATTTGAAACTGAATTAGACTCTGACACGGATGAATTTGTTACCGACGGTTCCTTAACATGTACCATTGACTCCCCAGGAGACGACACGGAAACAACACTACCCCCGCCCAAACCAGTGGTTAATGTTAACCCACTCTGTCCGGCCGAAGACAACGCTATCCCACCTACCCCCTCCAGAGGTCCCACTGAATGTGAACACACGGCTGGTTTAACAACACCAGACAATGGCTCCCCTTTATCATCATAATACCTAATATCTTTGCTCGGTTTGAAAAAAGATTCATTCGTTGTGTTTTTAGTAGAACTAATATGCACTTTATTCTTTTTCTTATTGATGTGGGGTAAATTATCCAGGATCCATTGCTTACTGAAATAACACATAGCACATACCTGGGCTTTTTCCACCCAATCCCACCTATTTAATACTTTGGCTAGATTATACATCTGCACTGTCAATCTCTCAAAGTCTGGCTTCAGTACCCAATTTAGGCCCATTTTGTCAAAGAATATCTTGGCTGGCATTAGAATACCCCCCTTCAATTTGCTTTCAATCTCAATGACAGCTTTGGCAGCCATGGCTCGGAAGTTTACTGTGGCCATTGTGCAACCTGAAAGCAAACAAAGGTGGTTCCTGATAACAAAAGGAATTCACAACAATGAAAAATAAATTACAATTTCCAAAACAATTGCCCCATTTAAAACTAATTACAAATTCATAACAAATGCTTAGTTAAAAAATTAAACTGTACAAAAATATTTACAACAAGTAATCTTGTACAATACAAAGATACATGTAATTACAATAAATAAATATCAAGCATATTTACAACCAAAATGTACAATATCACAGAACATATGTATATATCACAGACAATTTGCTCAACACCAACACCAAGCTATTCACTTAACATCTAGGACACTTATACACCGACATACCTTTTGCTTCTTTTGGCGTAATACCCACACAATGGCCATGATACCATTCGGCGCAGGAATCACACTGGATCATAAACTCCCCCTTATACCCTTTCCTGCATTGACAATAAACCAATCCTTTTGCCTCATCCTTATCAAAATTTTTCAAATACTTCTCAATCCAGGAAGGGAGAGCTCTGTCCTTGCAAACCTTCATTCTATCATGATGGGCAGTAATGATAGACCTGTCTAACTTAACACGGTAAGTATAAGGCGTAAATTTGTCAATTATCACCCCAGGACCCTTCCACACAGGAACCAGCTTGCTTGACACTCCTTTTGGACTTGGATTGTCCAAGACAAAGACAACATCTCCTATGTTAAATTGTCGCTCAAAAACCCTCAAATCATAATCCCGCTTCATACGAAGCTGGGAAGATTCCAACGATTCACGAGCGACAGCATGTGAGAGTGACATACCTTCAACCAGCTGATTCACGAATTCCGAAGGACCCTGATAAACCTTTTTATCTAAGGGGAAGACTAAATCTGCCGGCAGATTGACCTCACGCCCCAACATCAACAAATTCGGAGTGAACCCGGTTTGTCTATTGATGCTAGCCCGTAAAGCCCCTGCAATTTGTGACAACCAAACATCCCATTCATGCGGTGATTTTTTGACAAAGCAACGAACAGCGTCCATTAAGGTCCTATTGTACCTTTCCACCTGCCCATTTCCTGAAGGTCGGTACGGTGTCGTCCTAGTCTTGAAAATACCTGTTAACTTGCATAATTCAGCAAACAGGTTACTTTCAAAATTCCTTCCTTGATCTGAAAATATCTCAAAGGGAAAGCCAAACCTTGCACAGAATTCATCCACCAATGCTTTAGCAGTCACTTCTGCAGATTGTGAGGGTAAAGGAATACACTCCACCCATTTAGTAAATTGATCTACTATCATTAGAATGTATTCATTTCCCCGTGATGTTCTCGTTAGTGGACCCAAAAAATCAATATGGACCCTTTCCAACGGCGATCCGGCTTGAAATAAGCGTAAAGCCGATCTATTTTTCCGTGAAGGTTTCTTATATTTATTGCACTCACTACAACTGGAAACATAAGTTTCCACATCTTTTTCTAATCTAAACCATGAAAAACTTGCCTTCACTCTTTCCCTAGTGCGCGCAATACCTTGATGGCCTCCCAATGGGATATTATGAGATAACCTAAGGACCTCAGTCCTGAGATCTGAAGGCACTACCAGACGTTTATTTTGTCCCATGGATTTTTTCCACAAAAGACCTTTTTCTAAGAAAAAGGACTCCCTATTGATCCAATAATGCTTTGATTCAGGGCTCGAACTGAATAAAACTCCTTCCGGAGGTTCACTTCCATCCCTGCACCAAGCAATAACATGACGTAGGGACTTATCTTTTTCTTGTGCTTCAATTAGATCCGTCCGGGAATACCCCCACCCCTCAAGGCCAAAATCCTTTTCTCCTACCGAGTTTACGCCTAAGGATCTTTTCAGAGATGACTGATTCCCCATTCCGGACGGTGTGCTCCCAATTGACGGTAAAGCATCATCCACACATTCCGCAAAAGTCGACCAATTGGCATGAGCTTTGGCACAATACTTGCAACCGCCACAAGGCAAATTGGAAATATCCTGCCCCAGCCTAAAATGATCACAATACCCAGCCTCGGGGATTCGGGATAGAGCATCCGCATTCAAGTGTTTACATCCCGGTCTATATTGTACTTGCATATTGTACTGACATAACTCCTCTAGCCATCTAGCTAATTGTCCCTGAGGACTTTTAAAACTCAGAAGCCATGTCAGACTATTATGGTCAGTTCTGACCATAAATTTCCTTCCTAACAAGTAATGCCTGAACTGACGAGTAAATCTGACCACCGCAAGGAGCTCCTTACGGGTGGTACAGTACCTCCTCTGTTCAGGGGTTAAAGAAACACTGGCAAACGCGATTACCCTTTCCTCACCCCCCTGTATTTGAGACAGCTGAGCACCAATCGCATTTTGTGAAGCATCAGTATCCAAAATGAAGGTATCAGTCCCGTTTGGTAAGCTTAACACTGGAGCACGGGTCAAAGCCTGCTTTATTTTATTGAAAGCCTCTTCTTTTTGTTCATTCCAAACAAATTCATTTTTCCCAGTAAGAGCATACAATGGAGCCGCCAGATCTGCAAAACCCTTTATGAAGCTCCTATGATAATTAGCCAACCCCAAAAATTGTTCCACTTCTTTAGAGGACTTCGGGACCGGCCATTTATTCACCACAGAAACTTGCTCGTCACTAAGTTCAAGACCCTTGCCCGACACTAATCTACCAAGAAATTCTACCTTCTTCTGAAAAAATGTGCATTTTTTCGGTTTGAGCTTCATTTTATACTCACGTAACCGCAAGAAAACTTGCCGTAAGTTTGACAAATGATCCTCAAACGACTTGCCTAACACCATTATATCATCAAGAAAGGCCAGAACAATGTTCCAGACCAATCCGCGCAAAATTAAATTGATTGCACGAGCGAAGGTTGCGGGCGCGCAACATAAACCAAACGCTAACTTCACGAAATGGAATAACCCAAATTTGGTAATAAAAGCAGTCTTTGGCTGATCCTCCTCCGCAATTGGGATCTGCCAATATGCAGAGTTAGCATCCAGCTTAGAGAACCACTCATTACCAGCCAGGGTATCCAAACATTCTTCTATAATGGGTAATGGGAAAGTGTCTTTCTTAGTAACATTGTTAAGGGCCCTGAAATCCAAGCACCAACGCACACTACCATCTCTTTTCCGGATTAACACAGGTGGAGAAGCCCACTCAGAAATTGAAGGAGTTATCACCCCAGCATTAATCATTTTATTAAGATGCTCTTCTTCTTCATTAACAAACTCTATTGGAGTACGGCGCATCTTTTGCTTAATAGGGCGGGCGTCACCTGTATCAATCTTGTGCTCTAGAGCCGTGAAATTGCCCAAGTCAAAATCATTTTTCGAGAACACATCCTGAAACTCAAATAATAGATTTTTAAAAATTTCCCGTTGCTCCCCTGTTAAATTTTCCAATGAATTGTCATACATGGCCTGTAGATGTTCCGGCAATTCTATCTTACTGTGCTTACCCTTTGTGACCCTGTTAACACCAAATGACTCAAGCTCGTCTGGTATTGGACCAACTAATTGGTAAGGACAGACTTTGGCAATAGCTTCATCCTTTTTCAAAGTTCTAAAGTTATCAGACAGATTAATAACACAAAACATTGGCTTTTCCGTGGTCTTTTGTAAAGATTTCGCAACTAGTAATTTGGAAACGGTAACCGGTTCAGCATAAAATGTGTCTAAATCACATCCACACACCTTGCCGGGTACCATTTTCATTGTATTAGGTGGTATAACTGTTCTTTTGGATACAGTTACCTTTGCTACTGAGCTGCAACCCTGCTTAACACCACTTTTCATGGGAATGACCAAAGTTCCCAATTCCAAACAATTGGAGCCAATGTTTATGTTAATACCATGCTTTTTACAAAAATCCAAACCCAGCAACATGTCACCATCAATAGGGGCTACATATACATATTCATTAAATAACTGGTTACCCAGTTTCAATTGTATTGGACCCACAACGAACCCAATCATATCCATATTTCTGCCTGCAGTGGACAGTTTGACCGTTCTAATTGTTGCTGGCTTTGGGCTTAAACTCCTATAAATAGAATCTGAAATGATAGTTACCTCTGCTGCCGAATCCACAACAGCATTTATTGGTAACCCATCAACCCATGTTTGGACTGTCAACATACTAGAATTATTCAATTGACATATCTTAACCTCATCTTTTTTAAGTATAGCCTCAAGGACCAAGCTATCATCCTCTAATGAATTACCAAAACAGACAGACTCCTGGCCATTATTTAATTGGGTCAGATTATGGCCTAATCCTCCGACCCCGATAAGTTTAAATCATCCTCCTTACAAAAACTTACCGACTTTGGCCGTTTAGAAGAGGGACACTCTCTAGCAAAATGGCCAGCTCCACCACACTCATAACAGGAATTGTTCCTGCCGGGGGATGACGGAGAAGACCCCCTTGGACTGCGATCCCTGGTTTGACCAGATTTCTGACCCACTCCAGATAGCCTGGACATCATTGATATCAAAGTATCCAACTTTTTATCAACGGATGCCAAACTATCCAATTTCTTCTCAATTGCCCCTATTCTACCTTCCAAACTTGCCATTCTATCCGAATTAGTCGGGCTTGGAGGACGTGCAAAATTTCTTTTATCATTCTTGGCATTGGTAACAGCCTGCACAGTCGCAGACTCATCTGAGTCCGCTTGCACAGATTGCACCAATTGCCCCTTAGTCCCAAAAATAGCTTTATGATTCAAATGCTGCCACTTGATTTCAGCGATTGCCCCTTCTAAATTAGCCGGACGATTTCTGTTTGAAATCACCCGATAACCCGCTTCTTTATCAAGGCAACCTTGGCAAAATCTCGTGACAGCCAGAGACATGGTTTTATCTGCAGGAAACCCTTTATATGCGCGAGTAGCCAGATCATGAATACGATCCGCCCACTCTTCCAAACTCTCATCAGGGTGCTGCACTTCTGTCATAAACTGAGCCATCAGATTTTCCGGAATATCATTCCGACCAAATCTAAGGGCCAGCCTACGCTCCACTTCTATAAATGTAATTGCAGGACTCACCTCAATTAAATTTGAGTAAAATTCTGCAGCTTTACCCATCAGCACCCAGAGAAGGCCCTCCCGCCTTGCCATGTCATGATTCCAATCCATCTTCTCACAAAAACAATAATAGCGTTTTATGAACAAAGAAAAGTTGGATGAACCATCGTAAAGCATAGTTTTGGGGACATTAAGCAATTTATTATCAAAAGTCTCACCTGCACTTTTATGACTTTTCTTCTGCCTATCCTCCAATATAGCCTGAAGAGCCACCCGACTATCCTGCTGACTATGCATCAATGCAGTCAATGCCTCCATGAACCTGTCCTCTTTCAAACTTTGAGCACTCCGAGCACCCTGAGCACTCTGGGCACTCTTCTCAACCTTACTCCCAACAGGATCAGACAATCGCCTGCTAACTTTTTGTTTTGCCCCAGACGATTCAAATTTAGAAGACCCCAGACCGAATGGATTTGGAGGAAATTGCATTAAATCAATCTGACCCCACAAATCATCAGACATTGTAAAACCTGGAATCTCCCAAATATTCTCGGCATTGATGGGCTGCTTACTTCGAAATTTAATAATGCAGTCAGCCTTTTTGTCACCAACACCCGGTAATTCCTTTAATTCATTCTTAGAGGCATAATTAATTAAGACTCTATGGTCCATTTTGACAATTACCGATTCGACAAACTGAATCCTTTGAATTTATGGAGTAAAAATTGACTACAAACAAAACATGAAGCACTGACAACACAACACAACGAGAATGCAGTTTGAACAGAAAAGAAGCCCAAAATACAAATTGATATGCAAATAATTGAGTACGAATAAATATAGAATAGATTTTACAACCTATCTAAATTTAAAATATTGAGAGAAAAAAAAAATGAGTACCAACGAAAATAGTACAACGGAAAATTACTCACTAAATATGCAAATCAGCTTGACCTTGACCACTTTTCAATCCAAAATGGCCGCGAGATTGAAAATTCAAAATGGCGACCCTAGCATGTGCTCGAGCAGAAGACAAATTTGACAATTCAAAAATTTGACTACTGCCAGAACACAGAACGAAATATTGCTGAGAAACAGCAATAAAATTCCTAACTTTGCCTATTGGATGCGAGAATATCTCTACCGCTAGGGAAAAGAAAGAAATGGGAAGAAAAAATAAACAAACAAGCAAGAAAAAAAAACACCGACTGAAAACCCAATTTTAAGCGGACGGCAATGCACACTTATTGTTCGGAACAGTCGAGCGCCAGTTATTGTGAAGCCGAATAGATGTATACGGACACTTACCTCTAGCCTTAGAGCTGGTAGATATAGTGCCGGCACTATAGCTTCCCTCTAACACAACGTCTAGCGTAGTACGCAGTCAAACACCAAGAGAGAGAGCGGCTTCCAGCGGCTTGGTTAAATACAGGCCACGCCTCCAACACGCGGGAAACGACCCTGGCCGCTGATTGGCTAATCACTCGTTCCAGTCCACAACATCCGGTAGTAGACTGACCTCTGACCTCTAGGCTTCGGTTAATGCACACCACACAATATATAAAATATATATTTGGGGAATGTGGGTCATATCCCACAACCCATATCATTTACCCATTTATGCAAAGCGTTCTATTTGTTGAACATAGTCCGTAGACATAGTTGCAGTAATGCAATCCCAGAAGAAACGCGACGTCTCATCAGGGTTTACACGGTTTGCTAAAAAAAGGAATGCCAATATACATATATGTTAGGTACCCTAAAATGTTAAATCATAATATGGACATTCAACACACAAAAATAGAAGCGTCCACTCGGCACAAATGTATATATGCACCTCTCGGTGCGAACATGTCCTGTTTGACAACTTATTATTAGGATGTTAGATCAGAGCAGCGTTTCGTCGCTCTTTAACAAAAACCTCGTGACTGCAGCTTCTTTTAAGCTGAAGCCACGATGTTTTTGTTGAAAAGCAGCGATTTTCTCCTGATAGGCTGTCTGTTCTTAAAGACTTGCAGACTTTCTATTGTCAGTTAGCGTTTTATACTTGCATTTTGTCATCTGTAACTGCTTCCAATTTGGATCAGTCTAAAATTTTGTCATTTCATGGAGAAAGTTGTATCTTTCAAAAACAATCTCATTGGTTTGATTTTGGTGCTGAATGAACTGGAGGCAGCTATTTCGATATACAGATCTTCGGATGAATTTTATCATTTACCAGACAAGACCTCAATAACATCAAAAGGTTAGAAAACATTGAGACAAAAGAAATAAACTGCTAGTAACCAGCAATTTCTACTTTTGCTTCAATTATTTTCTGTACTATATCGTACATAGATATTGTCTATCACCATCCATTTTGTCACTTTCAAATTGGACCGATCCAAAAATGTGTCTTACATGAAAACGGAGTATACTTCGAAGTTATCTATTCATTGCATGGGATGAATGTTATTGCACAGTAAGAGATCGGGTAGGCCAAAGAATATGTGGGATGTTCAAAAAACATGTATTACTTGACCACAGAAGAAAATTCGAAATTTTATTTCACAAATATTTACCATTATACAGAGCTTGAAAAAACATTAATTGCTTTCGGCTCCTGCAATGAGTTGAAGACCCGTAATTCCACTACGGAAACCCTTCTTATTACATTTTATTTAAATGATAGTGAACACAAACCCTTGTCGATATGGGATGTAGAGTCATACTTCTACCTATAGGTCTACTGGTTTTTTAATTTACGAAAACTCCAATATTGTTGGGATTTTTCCCGTTTTGAATTGTAAAATGTTTTAAAAAATAACTGATTTTTTCTTCTTTTTTTCTTCATTTTGTTGTATGAGGAATTAATCATGCTTTGTGACGCCACAAAAATATAAAGGCCATGGAAAACATTGCGAAAAACGAAGAAATTCTGTTAACCCTTTCCCAAACAAGACCTGGTTTTGACGTCCCCATTAGAATAGGCTTGGGAAAACATCGAGACAAAAGAACAAAATGCCGATAATCAGCATTTTCTCCTTTTACCTCAATATTTTCAGTGCTATATTTGAGATAAGTCAACATGTATTTTGATGTATATGTACAGCGGCTATGAAACTACTAAATTGGCTGTATAGGAATGGGTTAACCCATTACCACACAATGACTTTTTTTTACTCCTCACAGGATAATGGCTTTGGAAAACATCGTGGAAAATGAAGAAATTGCTCGTGACAAGCAATTTCTTCATTTCCCACAATGTTTTCTACAATGAAAGACCGAAAAATGTTGAATTTCATACAAATGAAATTATATATTATCTGCAACATCTCTGAATTTGGAAAACCCCAAAATGCCACCGTTTGGTAATGGGTTAATACGTGATCGAAAATGGTTTGAAGCAGAGGAGACGCAAAACTTCATGGAGTTAATGGATGTGTTTGATCTGATAACACATGATAAAAAGTTATTGGCAAACAAAATTTTATTTGGTCGTCAATTACTTTTTTATGAGGTGTAGTTAAACCCTTTCCCAAACAACAAAGGTTGTTGTAGATGACAAAACTGATGTTGATAAAGATAGGATTTATGCAGAATGTAGCAGAGAAAATATTGAGACAAAAGAAGAAAATAATGATAATCAGCATTTTCGTCATTAGCCTCAATGTTTTCCCAAGTCTTTTCTATTATGGATGTGTCTTGTTTGGGAAAGGGTCAAAAGACCCACCACATTCAGCAAATTCATTGCGTATTTTTTTGTCTTCTCTGCTTCAGCCCATTCTCAAATCGGTCAAGTTTTAACAGATTTATTAATTGTTGTTGTTGTTGTTGCTGTTGTTTTATCACGTGATTCGCCGTCATCATAAGGGAACAGCAAGTGTCAGGTTGAACTGGATGGGTTGGTAAAAAATGACTTAACCCATTACTAAGAATTTTAAAATATGTTGCGGACGACAATTTCAAGTGAATGGACGTTTTTTTTTTTTTATTTTTCTGCGTAGACCATTGTGGGAAATGTTTGTCATAAACAATCTCTTCATTTTTCATGATGCTTTCCACAACGTCAACCTTTATCTTGGTGGGCGTCATTATGTGGGAATGCGTCAACTCGATCACGGATCTAGATCAGTCTTTACATTTAGCTTGAATGAATGGGATTTAACGGCTCTTTCACAACTGCTACTGTCATATTGCGGCGACTGTAGCACCTAACCGACATTTCTCCCAGCAGCATTATTACAATCCGAGCCTCCAGCTGCTATCTCACTTAACGGTATATGATTCACATTCATTTGTTAGGGACAGACTACGTCAAATGTCAGAAAGGATATTAATCGATATTGACCGAGCCAGGTTTCGAACCCACAGCCCCCGGTTGATAGACTCTGACGTTACCGACGAAGCTATACTAGCTTGGCTCTTGAGAAATGCTGTCTAAATACCCGGTACAAAGGAACCGAGTTTTGGGGCTCTTGGTCAGCAATGTTTTGTAGACTCGACTGTTTCAAAATTAGTGAGACGTATAAACGACATGGGAGACCGCCCTCGTCCCTGTCAGCGAATTTTGGACGAATCGGCAATATGTGCAAGTGTCCTCGATCCCACTGACCTCCATTTATTCAGAAATTTTGAAATCGGCTAGCTTTGGGAGAGTCGTAGTTCATCCTGATTCAATTTGGCACTAATTGACCAAACGCCAAAAGATAGATCGCTCCGCCCAATGCAAAATCTAATACAAACAAAAGGGTGGTGTGCATTTTCCTGATCGTTCATTGGCTTATCGATTGTTTTGATTGTCAGCTGATAGATCGATACGATATCACGTAAAAATTAACCCTTTCCCAAATAAAACAATTTCAGGGTTGTCCAATTCGAAAGCTGGTGCATTTTCTTCTTTTGTCTCAATGTTCTCAAGCCATTTCTAATAGGGTCGTCAAAACCAGGTCTTGGTGGGTAGAGGGTTAAGACAAACAACGGGGTTGTGTGCAAATTTCCTGATCGTTCATTGGCTTATCGATGTTTTTGATTGACAGACGGCGTTTGGTCAATTCCTGATCAAAACTGAATTGGGACAAACATTTCAACATGCGCAAATTGGATTAGGAGTGATAAATTACTCCTGCTTATAGCCCCCTATATGAGAGGGATATCATATCCCGATAGAATGTCAATTTGACTGGCTTCCAATGCTGCAGACAAGAAAATTCACGAAAAGATTGGATTTATGCATAATATAGCATCAAAAATATTGAGGCAAATGCAGAAAATGCTGCTAACCAGTATTTTCGTCTTTTGTCGCTAAGCTTTCCAAGACTATTTCTGTTGTGGGAGAGGCTTAAATAGGGAATCACTGTGTTCCACTTTTCAGCCACGGAGAACCACAACGAACGGAACCCTTTCCCAAAGTGATATGTTAGGTTGTTTGAAAGCTGCTGCAGACTAAAAAACAGCAATTTCTTCTTTTACTTCAGTGTTTCAACAAACTATTGATAATTGTCAAATGGTAGAGAAGATGATGGACAAGCAAGAGGGTGTGAAAAGGCATCAATGTGTAAGAATAGGTTAACCCTTTCCCATACAACATTTTAGGGTGGTTCAATTTGAAAGGAGTTACAGATTACAAAGTTATTCACATTAAAACAAGAGTGCCATGGTCACAATCAGGGACTAAGTTTTACGGGGGCATAACTCACAAACAAGAGGTCCCAGAGGGCCTTATCGCTTGTGTTATAGAGCGTCAATAGGCGTCACTGTGTTATAATGGGTTACTGAACCTTTTTCCAGATCCTGGCTATATACATACGGGAGCAATAGGAGAAAATACTGAAAAACAGCATTCTTACTTGGTCTCAATATTTTTCCATGCCATTCTCATCAGGGAAATCAAAATCATGTTTTATTTAGGAAAGGTTAAGGCAGATAGGCTCTGTCATTGTAGGCTGGCTCTGTCTTATTGGACTGGCTCTGTCTCATTAGGCTGGCTCCGTCTTATTGGACTGGCCCTGTCATATTGGACTGGCTCTGTCTTATTGGACTGGCTCTGTCCTATTGGATTGGCTCTGTCTTATTGGAATAGCTCTGTCTTATTGGACTGGCTATGTCCTATTGGACTGGCTCTGTCTCACGTTGTGGTTCTGTGCATGTGGCATAGCTTGAAATGTTGGTCCACTTTAGAATTCAAGCTATATTGAATAAAAAAAAATCAGCATTTCTCCTTTTGCCTCATTATTTTCTGGGCTATACTGTAAACAAGCTTTTTGTTTATCAACAATTATTTTGTCGTCTGCGACAGCTTTCACATTGAACCACCGGAACATTTTTCCGTTTGGGACAGGGTTAACATAGAATAATAGAATCACGTGGTTTACTATCACTTTTGGTACATTGTACCTCAACGTCATTTCTGAGCCTGCAGCTATGACATAACAAATGGGTCTAAACACGGTGGTTAATCACGTGACTAAGAATTGTCGACAATCTTCAATAACTTCGTCGGTACTTGACCAATCTGAATTCGGTTTGGAGCAGAGAAGGTGGGAAAATGTCAGGAATAACCTGGACGTAGTGGATTTTTTTAAAAATCAACTGATTAAAAAGTTATTGAAGATCAACCAAGCTTGGTTGATCTTCAATAACTTTTTTATTTGTTAATTTCTCAATATTCAACCACATCCATCGAATGTGTGACATCTTTCCACTTTCTCTGCTTCAAACCGAATTTAAATCGGTCCCATAGTAACAAAGTTATTGAAGATTTTCTGGAATTGTTGTATCACTTGATTATCCACCGTGCTTGAATCGATATTGAACGTGGGCGCATGAAAAATACGCATGCGCATGCATATTATTTACGCGCTCTAGAGAGCGTAAACGCGTTTAACCCTTTCCCAAACAAGACCTGCATTTGACGTACCTAATAGAAGACTTGGGAAAACATTCAGACAAAAGAAGAAACTGCTGATAACCAGCAGTTTCTCCTTTTGTCTCAATATTTTCTGAGCTATATGTTACACAAAATCTCATCTCTATCAACATTCTTTTTGTCGTCTGCAGCAACTTTCAAATTGGATCACCCTAAAATTTTGTCGTTTGGGAAAGGGTTAAATTATGCGATCAGTCTGGAAAACTTACGCTTGCAGGCTAAACATACCTTTATGGTAGTCCACCCCTAATGAGATTCGCGCGACATCGGAATTATTCGGGCGACGTCGAAAACATTCCAAGGTGAAACTTTCTACAGCCGAATGTTTACGACCGCGCCCGAATAGGTTCCAATACGTATAAGGACGCCGCTCGAAACAAGAGGACCATGATGGTCCTTAATCGCTCACCTGAACCTATATAGAAAGAAAGTCACAATGTTGTATTAAGTTCAAGAGCACATAATTTAAGATGTGAGATTATGATCCAGCTGAAAACTGCTTTCATAATCTTTAATGATCAATATTAATTTTTGTGGCTGTTACAGTGAAAACAAAGTGGAAGAAAACAACACAGTCAAGAGCACATAACTCTGTTCTAATAAAAGTATTCTCATCAACATTATGTTCAATTTTTTTTTTTTTGGATTGGTCAACATATTGTTAGAGTGAAAATAAAGTTGAAAATGTAATTTTGTGAAATTCAAGGGCCAATAACTCTAGTCAAATCAAGCTGAAAGTTTCACTCATCCAGGATCTTATGGCCACCAACATTGTGGCCAAGTTTTGTCTTGATTAGTCAATAAATGTAGATACTACAGTGTAAAGAAAGTCGAAAACAGCAATTTTGTCAAATTCAAGGGCACATAACTCCAGACTTCCTACTTCAATCACACTGAAAATCGAAGGCATCCAAGATCTTGATAATATGGTTACCAACATTGTGGCAAAGTTTTGTCTTGATCGGTCAATATTTGTAGACGCTAGAGTGGTAACAAAGTCAAAACTAGCCATTTTTGACGTTTAAGGGCACATAACTCCAGATTTCCATGTCCGATCTGACAAAAAATTAAACTCATCTGAGAACTTATAGTTACCAACATTGTGGCAAAGTTTTGTTTTGATCGGTCAATATTTGTAGATGCTAGAGTGGTAACAAAGTCAAAACTAGCCATTTTGGACGTTCAAGGGCACATAACTCCGGACTTCCTGGTCCGATCTGACTCAAAATCAAACTCGTCTGAGAACTTATAATTACCAACATTGTTGCAAAGTTTTGTTTTGATCGGTCAATATTTGTAGATGATAGAGTGGTAACGAAGTCAAAACTAGCCATTTTTGATGTTCAAGGGCACATAACTCCGGACTTTCTAGTCCGATCTGACTCAAAATCAAACTCATCCAAGAACTTATGGTCATAAATATTTTGACCAAGTTTGATTATGATTGGTTAATATTTGTAGATGCTAGAGTGGTAACAAAATCAAAACTAGCCATTTTTGACGTTCAAGGGCACATAACTCCAGACTTCCTGGTCCGATCTGACTCAAAATCGAACTCATCCGAGAACTTATGGTCATCCATATGTTGACTAAGTTTGGTTAAGATTGGTCAATATTTGTAGATGTTAGAGTGGTAACAAAGTCAAAACTAGCCATTTTTGACGTTCAAGGGCACGTAACTCCAAACTTCCTAGTCCGATCTGACTCAAAATCGAACTCATCCGAGAACTTATGGTCATAAATGTTTTGACTAAGTTTGGTTAAGATTGGTCAATATTTGTGGGTGCTAGAGTGGTAACAACAAAATGTGAACAGACGGACGGACGGACGGACGGACAGACAGACGGACGGACAGACGGACAGACGGACGCCGACGGACAAAAAGCGACCACAATAGCTCACCTTGAGCACTTCGTGCTCAGGTGAGCTAAAAAGCCGATGTTTTTTTTTCAATCTCAAAATGGCCACATTACGGGTATTCGCCCTTAACCCTTTCCTAAACAAGACCTGGTTTTGACGTCCCTTTTAGAAAAGGCTTGGGAAAACAATGAAACAAAAGAAGAAACTGCTGATAACCAGCAATTTCTCCTTTGTCTCAATATTTTCTGTGCCATTTTCTACACAAATCATATCTTTAAAAACATCCATTTATCCTTTTGTGGCAGTTTTTGGAAAGGATCACCCGAAAAGTTTGCGTTCGGGAAGGGTTAAACAAGATGTGTTAACTTGTGAAACACGAATGACCCCAAAATGGCTCTTGTGGAGAAAATATCAATGACCATTAAGTTTCCACGTTAATTCAATATATGGTTAATTTTTGGAATGACAGACATACGGACAGATTGACAGAGGGACAACGGTAAAACAATATGCCCCGATCTTTCCATACGGGGGTATAAAAATATGCGGGCAATTTTTTAGTATCTGCATGCTTAGTAAGGACTTTTGACCCATTTGATACCTCATATCGTCGGTGTCAATGTAAAACCTCGTATGTCGATTCTTGCGGTCTTCAAAGTACAAACTTGAGTGTCCAGTTTAGACAATTCTCGCAGGTTTTGAGATATTTTCACTAATCAATATTAATGACACTTTATTTGTGAACAATATGTCCAAATTTCAAGTAAAACATTTCAGTTTGGGAAAAGTTATTACACTTTTTTCCGTCACCTTTAAAATTTTCCAAAAACAAGATACGAGGTTTTGCATTTACAACAACGATATGCTCATCGTTCTTATTATAGGTTTACGGACATTATGCTTCCAGATTTTTTTTTCGTGGAGCATACTTATATATTGTAGTCGTCACGCTGTCCCTGCTTCCGTCTGTCCGTCCGGCCAAAAATTCTTTAAAAGATCTCCTCTCAAACCCGTTGGCCAAGGACGGAAGGGCGGACGGACAGATGGACGGACGACGCAAAAACAATATCCCCTGGATGATTTCATCGGCGGGGGATAATTAGAAAGGAACGATATTTGGTCTTTGTTAATGCAAAACCTCGTATCTCAATTTTGGAAAACATTAAATGGAAAGGAAAGAAATGTAACAACTTTTCCCAAACTGTAAGGTTTTACTTTGAATTTTGACATATTGTTCACGAATAATGTGTCATTAATACTGATCAGCAAAATATATCAAAACCAGCTAGAATTGTCTTAATTGGACACACAAGATTTTACTTTGAAAATCGCAAAAAATGATATAGAGGTTTTGCAATGACACCGACGATTTTCAAAAAGTTGGATTACAGCTTTCTACCGATCTTCACTAAAAGCAGAAATAGCAATAAAATTTGCTTTAAAAATAGACTGTGTTATCGGTTATGTTTGGATAAACCGTCAGCGTTGTTATAAAATCTCGTAACTACGGCTTGATACAAGCCATAGTTACGAGATTTTATAACAAATTCAACGGAAATACTATTGTGTGTCCAAATCACGTCACGATCAACTGGATAAAATTGTTCTCTATTTGGAGTGTGCTGTTGGGAAAGGGCAATGGATTTTACAAGGAGCGATTTGAAATCTTCTTATCATCATCAACAAACAACAGATATATGCAGAGCGTCGATAATGGCAGAGAATTTTGTGCTAAAAATAGACTGGGTTTGCCGTTTTCTTCTTTCGTCTTCATATTTTCTTAAAGTCTGTTCCATTGATGATGTCAAAACTAGGTTTTGTTTGGGAAAGGGTTTTTTATTCTTTTCCCAACAATATCTTATTTTGATGACGTTCATTATAAAGAAAGCTCATAAAGCAGAAGAAAGAAGAGCATTCTTATAAGAAGAGCATTTACATATTTTCTCCAAATGTTTTCAGCTTGTTAACCTTATCCCTAACAATTGCTGATTTTGATGTGCACAACAGAGACAAATTTGGAAAACATGGAAGAAAATGCTGTTAAAGTGACATAACCTTTCAATTTCATTTTTTTAAAAGTATGTCTTGATGCAAAGATTGGTTATTCTCATGCGTATAAATGCTATCAGTTTTTTTAAGTTGTTATTTATAAGTGAAAAATATGCCTTTAAAGTTAAGACAGAATTGGCAAATTACTTAAAAATCTAAGCTGTTGTGGACCACAATTTGATTAATTTTAGCATAAAAAAATATATTTTTCGTAAACGGTGCAATATTTTGGCTTGCAATTTTCAGAATTTTCATGAGAAAATAAGCTCTTTCAGATAAAAATAAAAGTAAAATTTATCAAAAAATATCTGTGAAATGTCACTTTAAACAGCATTGTCCTCTTTTTGCCTAATCTGAGTCTTCCCTGATGCAAATTTCAATCTTTGATATTGCGATGTCTCTCCATTAAGGAGAGACTTCGCAATATCAAAGATCAAAATTTGCATCAGAGAAGACTCGGATTACTTTTTACCTCACTGTTTTCTAGGCCTAGTAATTTTAATCCATACATTTGATTTAACATTTCACTATGTGTTACTACCATTTCACACACTAACACACCAAGTGTGATTGACACCACATCCATGTTTGGTAGCTAGTATAGTCCAGCAAGATTAACCGGGGACATCTGCATAGGTAATGACCCCGCTTCGGCAATGTTTTGTTAGGACGCTCAACTAACGGACTTTGCACACGAAAGTAAAGTTGTCTCGGTTTAATTTGGATGAATATGACGATAACAACAAATTCCAACAATATTACACAAAAGTATTACTGAGTTCATTTGAAATGGTGCAGCATTAGTTGATATTATCATATATAACTCACTTGGAACTTTTACCTAAAAATAGGTCAGTCATATTTTCTTGATTTCCTTTTGTACCAATGTACTATGATTTAACTCTTTCGCTGCCGATGTCACTGAAAAGCGACCCATAGGAAGACTGCCAATGTCGCTGATCGGAAACTTTCAAATAATAGCTTGTGAGGTCATTCAAGGTCAAGGGCTAGGTCATCTGATCAAACTGCCTGATAAAATTATATAAGTAGTAGGCAAAACAATCTGTGTGCAATGATTCCTAGTTACAGCTAAATATTATCAAACAACGATTTCTTACTATTCTATAAACTGATAAGCCCCCTTATGAAGTTTCTAAAAATTGGCACTGGTAATAGGACAATTCCAGGAAATTTGGCAGCGAAAGAGTTACGTATCTTTGATGTATATGTTAGGCTATTTGCAAAATACGAACAAGTTATGCATAAAGGTCAGTGCCATGTCAAATGAAATCAGCCATAAAAGCACATTGCCGTTTATAATACTAATTGGCTAATAAATACATTTTAACCCTTTCCAAAACAAGACCTGATTTCAATGTCCCAAAAAGAATATGCCTGGGAAAACATCGAGACAAAAGAAGAAACTGCTGATAGCCAGCAGTTTCTCGTTTTGTCTCAATATTTTCCAGGCTTTATTGTATACTCATTCTATCTTTATCAACATCCATTTTGTCATCGTTTGCGGCTTTTAAATTGCAACACCCTAAAGTATTGTCATTTGGGAAAGGGTTAAACACTAACAATAAATACTGTTGATATCACAGATTTGTCTTGAATGAATCATTTGTTGAAGTCTTTGGAATATTTTGATCAAAGAAAGACAGAATACTGTTCCAGGCATGTTCCTGAGCTTTGGCGTGTTCCTCCGGGAAGCCTCCCCACATGAAATACATATCTGAAATGATAAATGTGACATATTCAATTCATATACAAATGTCAGCCAGGATCTGGAAATACGTCCCTTAAAACATTTGAGATGGCCCTGTTTCCAGATCAGCCTGTGCGTTAATCCGAGTCTTCTCTGATGTAAATACGCTCTTTGATATTTTGATTTTTCGCTAATTACTAATAATAATAGCAAAAAATCAAAATATCAAAAGCGTATTTACATCAGAAAAGACTCGGATTACCTGTGGGTAGGTGCAGCCTGACTGATATCATTGTTGCTCTCTTACAGTTGCTGCAGGCCATGAAGAAGTTACAAGAGAACAACATGGTTCTCGATCAGACTGCGTGTATACGCAGGCTGATCTTGGACCATGTTTGGCTCAAAAGCCTTGAGGGACTTTTTTCCAGATCCTGGCTCAAATGTAGACAAGATGCTGTTCCTTTTGTCAATGACTATGAAGCCCTTTATTAATTGAAATTTAGCAATTAAAGGTTCCTGTTGTTAAAGAGCTTATTTTTCGAAAGCAATTTTCTTTGTAAGTTGCTGAAACCAATGATTTTTTTGCTAAAAAAAACTTCAATATAAATCAAGCAGTAGTTACAAGATTTTAGAACTACATCGGTAAAATACTATTAATTGTCTTCATTTCCCACTATATTTTTACTTGAAAATACCAAAACTGTAAAAATTCATTTACATGAAATTTTCGTCTGCAACATGTTTGAACTGAGACCAGTCTGGAACTTTGGCGTCTGTTAATGGGTTATCAATCAACCTTTAACCCTTTCCCAAACAAAACCTGGCTTTGACGTCCCTCACAGAAAAGGCTTGGGAATACATTGAAACAAAAGAAGAAACTGCTGATAACCAGCAGTTTCTCCTTTTGTCTCAATATTTTCTGTGCCATATTTTACACAAATCCTATCTTTAATAACATCCATTTTATCATTTGTGGCAGTTCTTGAATTGGATAGCCCTACAATTTTGTTGTTGGGTAAAGGGTTAAAGGAATTATAGCTTGACATTCTACAAAATGCAGAGTAAGGAGGCTCTACAAGGTTATTTCCAAACGACAAAACTTTAGGCGCGGGTTCAATTTAAAAGCTGCTGCAGACAACAAAATGGATGTTATATAAGATTGAACTTGTGTGTGATATGACCAAGAAAATATTGAGGCAAAAGGAGAAACTGCTGGTTATCAGCAGTTTCTTCTTTGGCCTCGATGTTTTCCCAAGCCTTTTCTATCAGGGACGTCAAGACCAGGTCGTGTTTGGGAAAGGGTTAATGGCTAAAAAACTTACCAAATAATTTGTGATAAGACATTCTACACAACGCAGAGTATGGGGGTTCTAGCAGATGATCGGCCTTGTCGTAGGCCAGAACTGTACAGTTGTCCGTCTTGTCTGGCGGGTAACATCGCTTCATCAGACGTATACATTCCTTTGGAGAACAGTAGTCATCCTCACTGAGTATATGTAGGACCTTTGGATTGTATCGCCAAACCTGTCAAAATAATAATAGAACTTGATACTATTTGAGCCGGAATCTTGAAAAACGTCCCTTACAGCATTTTTGACAATCATGCTTCGAGATCAGTCTGTGTCTAAGTGCAGTCTGACCAGGGTGAATATGACTCTCTTTTGGTTGCAAGAGGTCATTAATAAGCTGTAAGAGAACAACATGGTTCTTGATCAGACTGTGTGTATACGCAGGCTGATCTGGAACTATGTTGGGCTCAAATGCCCTAAGGGACGTTTTTCCAAATCCCAGCTAATTTAGATACCTCATGCCTTATTAGCAAAACTTTGAGCAGGTCCAAAGTCAAAGACAGCACAGGTTACATAAAAATTGTTTGTTAACCCTTTACCAAACAAGATCAGATTTCATAGTGGATTTTTTTTCCTTTTTTTAAACATTGAGGCAACAGATATTTTCCATACTAAGTTATTGAAAACAATGAGAAGAATTTAGCTAAAATAAGTGTATGGATAATGAAACATAGCCTAGAGTATAATTTCATTTGTTAAAAATTAATGTGCAAAGTTTGACAGCAATAGCATTAGCAGAAACTGAGAAATGTATGACATTTACATGTAGATCTTTCCATGACGTTATAAGACAACATTTCTGCACAATCAATCCATTACCAGATGGCAAAATTTTAAACTGTTCCAAATTCAAAAGTGTTACAGATGACAATTTCAAGCGGATAAAATTTTAGTTTTTTTGTTTTACAGAGTAGAAAACATTGTGGGAAATGAAGAAACTGCTTGTGACAAGCAATTTCTTCATTTCCAACAATGTTTCCCAAAGCAATATATCTTGCATGGCGTCAAAAAGCATCATTGTGTTGTAATGGGTTAAATGTTGGAGTATTGAGTCTTCCCCTAGAGAATGAAATTATTAACCCAAACAAAATCATATGCAAAGTTTTAAAGCAATATCACTAGTAGAAAGAGATGTAACACTTTCATGGAAATTGTTGGAATAGTCCAGCGGACTGCCCAGACTGACTAGGGTCTATAATTTTTACATAGACGTAAGAAGGTTTAATATTGGGGGGGGGGAGGGGGGGGGAATGTTTAAGTATGAGTGTATTATTTTGGGGGCATAGGATATGCTGGCCCCCCTTCTACATTATTGAAAGGCCTGGCCCGCTGCCCCCACTTCCTATGCCAGTGTTTTACCCTTCCCATAAGATCCCTTTTAGCGTGGCAGGTAACATATTATGTAACAAACTATGTAAAATGTGTTACTGAATATAGAAATCAGAGTCTGAATAACATTTTGCATACTTTATAAAATTGGCTATCAAAGGAAGGGTAAGGGTTATCATAGCTATGTTTGGAAGGGGAAAAGGATTTTTTTCATTCATGCAATGTTTTTTGTATCAAAACTTTCTTTGCTGTATTGTACAACCTCTATCTAAACCCTTTCCCAAACAACAAAATTTTAGGGTGTTCCATTTCAAAAGCTGCTGTAGATGGCTAAATTGATGCTAAAAAGGAAGGAATTTGTGTACAATATACCCTATAGCACTTTATTTCTGCTATATCTGCAGTCCTGGACGGCACCACAGAAATAAAATCCACAGAATATCAATCCCAAAGGTAGAGATTGTTCTTGTTCTGCAATTTTAGTCAGTACACGTAAACGTCAAACAGTTACCCCTTGATGCAAAACATATTGTCATAACAATGGAATTCTATTCTATTCAGAAATAGTGTAACTACATCTTTAATCAGGATGTAGATAAGACATTTTTGTTTATCCATGAATAGCGATTCAACAAGTTTGACTGATTGATAACAGTTTGACATGTCTTTCTTTTCACACCTATTTGTATTTGTCATTGTTTCCCATAACGACTTTATAGATAAGTGATAGGGATTATCCCTTAACAATCGCGGAGTAATTCGAATATTTTGTAAGCATCGTCTGTCAAAATATGTTTGATACTGACTAAAACTGATTTCATAGTGCAGAAATAAAATCTTTAACTTGGCAAAGTGAGAGACCGCAGAAATATGTTACGCAGAAATTTAACTCTGCTGATTTTAGGAAAAAACGCAGAATTTGGACCCCGCAGAAATAAAGTGCTATACCGTTGCACAGAAAATATTGAGACAAAAGGAGAAACTGCTGGCTATCAGCAGTTTCTTCTTTTGTTTCAATGTTGAAACTGCTGGTTATCAGCAGTTTCTTCTTTTGTTTCAATGTTTTCCCAAAGCCTTTTCTATTTAGGGAAGTCAAAACCAGGTCTTGTTTGGGAAAGGGTTAAGGTCTAATCTTTTGCTCTTTGGTATAGGTTTAACCCTTTCCAAAACAACAACATTTTAGGGTGTTCCAATTTGAAAGCTGCTACATGGACGACTACATGGATGTTGTTAAAGGTGCAATTTGTGATTAATATAGCACAGAAAACATTGACACAAAAGGAGAAACTGCTGGTTATCAGCAGTTTCTTCTGTTGTCTCAATGTTTTCCCAAACCTTTCGTTTTAGGGGAATCAAAACCAGGTCTTGTTTTGGAAAGGGTTAATAAAACTTGTCTAGCTAAGGAAGGGTTGCAGCCTTTTGCAGGTGCAATATAGTTAAATAGGGATGTGAAAAAGGATTATTTTCCCCCAAGCAAAAAAGGAAAAGGAGTAAATTTGTTCAAGCAATGTTTTACTGACAGGAATAAAGTCTTTTTCACCATAATCATGAGTTGTATTCCACACACAACTTATCTAAACATACCCTAGCTTTGAAGTCCTTTAAAAATTATTTGAAAAAGATTAGAAAACATTGAGGCAAAAGAAGAAAATGCTGATGATCAGCATTTTCTCCTTTTGTCTCAATATTTTCTTTACTATATTGTACAAATTCTATAAATTCTTTATTAGCATCAATTTTGTCACCCATTTCAGCTTTCAAATTGGAACATTCTTAGTTTTTCCGGAAAAAAAATTCTGGTTAGCAAAGGAAGGGTTGCGGTAGGTTTACATTAAAACTATGTTGGGAAGGGAAAAAGGTTTTCTTTCTTTCTTAAAGCAATGTTTTACTGACAGGAATCAAGTCCTTTTCACCATAGTCATGGGCTGTATTCCACACACAAGCATCGTCTACCTTAGACAATTTATCTAAACGTAACCTGGAAATATATCCAATCTCTTTACCACCAGTCCTCGATTTGAAATCTGTGATTTGAAAAAGCTTCTGAAAATGTTGAGGCGGAAGAAGAAAATGCTGATAACCAGCATTTTCTCCTTTTGCCTCAATATTTTCTGGGCTTTATGGTACACAATCCTCAATTTTGCTGTCTGCAGCAGTTTCAAATAAGACTACCGTAATATTTTGTCAATTGGGAAAGTGTTAAACAAGCATAATCAACTACAGTCGACACTCGTTATGTCAACAATGGATAAGTCAAATTTTCACTTCAGTCGAAGTTCAATTCTGGTCCTGTCCTCATAAATGAACATATTTTTTTTCCAAATAAAATAATTTCGAACTGAATATAGCTATTGAAATATAGTAGGAAAAGGATAGAAATTGCTCGAGACAAGCAATTTCTTTCCTTTTCGTACTATATCTCAATAATAACCGTACTTGATTAGTTTAAAAAACGGTCAAATATCAACTTTATCGAAGCCGAACAAAATCGGATGAGTTGAACTCCGGATATGTCGAGATATTTTGACGATCCCTCCGACTTCGACACAACGAGTGTCGACTGTACCTAAATGTCAGCATGGCAAGGGCTAGAACTATATATATATATAGCCATCCATTTGACTAATTTTCAATTTGAATGGGCAGAAAATGAAGCCTCTGGAATGCATACAAGATTTGACCTCCTGACTTAGACTAGTAGTTTTTGACCCCATTTGACCCAACTTTCCATTCAAATGAGATTTTTTTAAGATAATCATTCTGGTAAATTTTCAAATTAATTGAGCGAAAAATGAGGCTTCTAGAGTGCATACAAGATTTTTCTAAGATTTAACCTCATGACCTAGTTTTTTTTACCCGATTTCAATTGTGTTCAAGATTTCATCGAGACAATCATTCTGACTAATATTAAGGTTGATTGGACTAAAAATGGGGCTTCTAGAATGAATACAAGGTTTTTCCAAAGATTTGACCCAGTGACCTAGTTTTTAAGCCTACTTGACCCAATTTGACACTCAAATAAGATTTTATCAAGACAATCATTCTGACCATTTTTCGACTTTATTGGGCTACAAAATGTGGCCTCTAGAGCCCATAAAAGGTTTCTTAAATTTGACCTACTGAGCTAGTTTATGGACCAATCAAAATTCCTTGAACAATTTTAGAAAAGGGTCACCCAAGGAACATTTCTGACAAGCTTTATTAAAATTGGGCCATTGGTTTGTGAGAAGATGTTGAAAGAAAAAGTTTACGCACACACGGACTCACGCACGACGGACACAACTCCATGACAATAGCCCGCTGGCCTTCGGCCAGTGGAGCTAATTAAAACCTCAGAATACAAGGTGTCCACAGTTTGAGCAAAGCGAAATTCCCTGACTTTTCCCTGACCAAGCAATTTTCCTTGACTTGTGTTTACCATATTTCACACCCTAATTGATGAAAATGTTTGAGATTCATTCACTTTGCATGTGACCTAATGCGGTTCATAACTCTGTGAACACCAGAAAAATGAAATTCATGTCTTAAATTAATGTTATTGTTATCATTATCATTATAGCCAAACATGAAGAAACTGCCTTAGTCTTTATTCTTTTTAAATTGCATTCAGTAAGAAGCACAGGACATCTCTTGTATCATTCATGCCAATTATTTCAAAATTCCCTGACTTTTCCTTGACTTTTGTTGAAATTGTAAAATTCCATGACCAATTTAAAAAGGAAGTGGCTACAGATACGACGGGCCCGTATCTCTAGCCTATGGGGGCTAGAGATACGGACCCGTATCTCTAGCAAAAACCCCCATGTTTCACTAGAGATACGGGCCCGTATCTCTAGTGAAAACAAGGGGTTTTCGCTAGGGATACGGGTCAAACGACTTCCGGTCTTACATACGGGCTAACTTATCGCGTCAATTATGAAAAATCGATAATATTGATCCTTTCCCAAACTGCGAAATTTAGACTTTTATATACATTTTGAAATTACGGGCGATAGGCCTATTACAGGGGAAATGTCGGAGGAATGAAGAAATTGCTGAAAGGAATGTATAAAAATTTAAACTTTATATTAAATCAAAAGTCTATTAGATTTATCTCATGTTTTTTTTTATTATCTTTTGACAAGAAGGTGCTAACTATTAGCAACTTTATCAATGGCAATGGTTTCACACATGTGACATGTGTAGGGCCTATTAACCCTTTTGTTTGTTTTAATATTAGCCTAAGGGCTATTCTTGTTTGGCAAGAAACTGTAAAATGTCTTTCCTGAAGCGAGGCAAATTTGTCCGTAGATTTATCCATCCCATCATGCACAATATCAACCATGAGTCAACTCCTAATGAGATTCTCGCGACTTCGAAATTATTAGGGCGAC
>OY804609.1:32500098-32708990 GCA_963680895.1 Fragum sueziense | reverse complement strand
CGTAATGACCATGCAAGATAAAACTGAATGATTTTGATTCGATAATTCAAATGATGTGCTATAATTAGATTATGACGACCAAATAGGCTGTTGGCGTACCGAAAACTGCAGAGGTCATATTTGATTGTTAATCAATAGAACTCGGCTTGGAGAGTAGCCATAGTTATGAGATTTTGTAACAGCACCGACGAAAATACTACACTATTCAAAAGTTCTATTTGGCCACCTCATATTTCGGGAAGTACAGAATACAACTTTGTTCAAACGCAATCATTGTATACTGTATATTATCATTTTGGCCGACAATTATGGCAAATAAAAGATATGCGTTTCTATCCATTAACATGTCCCTTTCCGGTGACTGGTCACGTTTTCTACGTGCGCTTCGTGTATGTACATCACGTGATGAAATTGGTCACATTTTACACAGTAACAAGTGTAAGTGGATAGGCAACCACGAATTCAAAGATTTTCTTATGAAACATCCGAATTGAAGGATTACAAGACTAAATTCTGAAAAACGACTCGTGATATGGTCATTTTTTAATACGACGAATTCACAAACAAGTCGCAAGACAGTTTGACATATTCCGTTTCTCGATTTGGTGTCTTTAGATTTGGTGTCTTTAACGCGTAAGAATTCTGTGAACGTTTTTGGATCGGCCACGCTCAACTCGACCTCACGTAACGCCTGCAAAGCAAGATAAATCTCCACGTTAACGTTGAATAAGTGTTTTATGGCAATTGTTGTTGTTTTAAGTAACGTTTGAAATAGACACACTGCTTGGAAAATAGAGCTCGTAGATTAACCATTTTCGAATACGGGAAAATCAAAGACAAGCGGTCTGACGTTTTGGGGTCTTGCATTGCACGATTAGGCATCTTGGTCGACGAGTAAGAGTTACAGAAACATTTGCCAATCGGCAAAAGTTAGATAGACCCCATGTAACGCCTGTAATACAAACATCTGTCTTACGTCAACGTAATTTGCGTTTCAGGTTTGAGACGTTGGAATCGACGTCGGGTTTAGTATTCACTAACTGTGGTCACCAAATATGACGATTTACGCTATCTTTTGTCGTCGCAAGTAAAGTTTGAACCACGCGCTACTGACTTTCAAATAGAAATTCTGATACCGCTCTATCTAAATGTGCCGTTTTTTCTAAACTGTAACAATTTGATAATTTCTTTATCATCATTTTCCAACAACAGATAGTCAAATTTACAGATAGAAATAATTATTTGTAATTTCAAATCAGATTTACTGAATAATCAGACATTTATTAGGACTGGGGCGTTTCTTTTGGACGTCAGTATACATACGTCTGCTGTTACAAAGGAACATAATCATTCGAATCAAAGCTAACAAGATGTGTTTTTGTGTTTATATACTGGGTACCAAGTTGAAAGAAATTTTGCTTCATTACTAAAAAGATATATTATTAAAACATGTTAAAAATGTCAGGAGTGAAACACTTTTGTGTGACATTTTTCACTAGTACCATGTTTCTAAGCTGTGGTAAATAAAAGACAGTGATAGGATACTCACTTCTAGTACATAAAGCCTCGTTCCCATTTCGACCAAATCAACTCGATCAACTCGATCGCCTAATTTCCCCGATCAAACCCAATTAAACTCGATCAAAATATATTTACACGACTTCTTCTTTATTTCTTGTCGATTAATTCCCGATCACTTTTGCCGACCAAGCTCGATCTGTACTCGCGCGCTTGATCGAGCTTGATCGAGTTGATTTGGCCGGCAATGGGAACGCGCCTTAAAACAACATGTGCATCATTGTCTCAACATTACTTTTTTATCTTATCTTCACTGGTATATGATCTGGGTCCGTATTCACCAACGTTTCTAAATTGATTTTCTAAAGTAAAATTACAATACAACCAGTCAGAGTGGCCGATAAGTTTGTCTCGGCCACTCTGATTGGTTGGTATGTAATTTTACTTTAGAAAATCAATTTAGAAACATTGGTGAATACGGGCCCTGGAGATAGTTTTATCCAATAATCCTCTGATGTCAGGAGTGAAACACTCTACTTTTAATGTGCTTTTATTTTTGTTTATTCGGCTAGAAATATACCATTCACATTTTTAGGAGAGCATTTACCTTGTATGCATTCTGCACACTACTACCGGTATTTTGTGATTCATGGATTACAATTTCTCATATTGTGCAATGTATATATCCTGTCAGGGGTGAAACACGTTTTTGTTGTCAATATTCAAAATTGCGCACACAATGTTAGCTAAAAATTAGTAAACATTGATTTTCGATACATTTTAGGTACTGGTTAACCATTTAGAATAGTTTTAGCCTTCCTGTTTAAGAAATCAGTATGATATTCTCAAAAAAGCAATTATTTTTAACATTTGTAATGTCACACTTTGGTCACATGTTTTTAACTTGCCCTCGTCTTAACCCTTTCCCAAACAAGACCTGATTTTGACGTCCTTAAAAGAAACAGCTTGGGAAAACATTGAGGCAAAGAAGAAAATGCTGATAACCAGCAGTTTCTCCTTTTGTCTCAATGTTTCTGTGTTTTCCTCTATACAAATTCTGTCTTCAAAACATGCATTTTGTTGTCTGCAGCATCATTCAAATTGGACCGCCCTGAAATTGTGTCATTTGGGAAAGGGTTAATTTACACAAAATTTCAACAGCTTCATACTACAATATATACATAGTAAAAAAAGTTTTGCATCAAAATGTAAATATCTGTAGTAACCAAAATATTTTTGTTTTAACATAAAATCAAACGTTTACACAATAGATTATAGCTAGAGAACACAAAAAGATGAATTTCATACCGCTATCACGTGCGTCTCGCACACCAGGTGCGCATTTCCGGTTTTCATGTCTGCCATGGTATTCATGTGTATGGAGCATAACTCTAGAAAACATTAAGGTGTGAACATAATCATCTTTGCCCAGCATGAAAAAGGCCACTAAAAAGAGATTTCTGCAATGCTGTTGGACTACGCCATGGACTTACGTTGGAAGGACGTTATATCGCTAATGTATTCCTACGTGGCAGAACCGGCGATAAAGATGCCTTTTTGAATTTTGCGCATCTCAAAGCTTAAGTAACATTTTGAGGATGCTATGTGAGCCAACTTTTGTGGTTTGAGAAATTCCCGGCCAAGGACGTCGTAGAAAAGGCCACGAGAAGATGACCGTCATAATTTCATAACGTCACGGCAAAGATGTTCCATATCAACACCAAAACTTCCGAGTGGCTTCCACAGGAATTTCAACATAGAGTATCCACACTTACTATCCGTGATTGTCTCCACAGATGAACGGTTACTAGACGTTGACCATACGTTGTAATTTCCCTGACGCTACATCATGAACGCACCAGACTTGACTGGCATAGAGTCCTATATGCCTTAAGCCAAAATAAGCGTATACAACATTGATGTACTCCCATTATCATCCCTTTCTTTCTGATTTGTCACCCATAGAGCACATACTGTGCATTTAAAGAAGACGTGTGCGTGATCGCATTGACGCAAATGACGTTCAATCTCTTGATAAAGCAGTGAATGTTGATACTGTTTACAAACAATTTAAGTGGATTAGAAGTCGTTTCACTGCTGTTCTTGCTCGAAAATGGCCCCATAATCGATACCGAATTCTATTGTAACTTTTTATTTCTACCCCTTACCTACGTCAAGACAAAAGATCTATCACAATATTTAACGTTACCACAAATCGACCTTTGAATGTTGTGCGTAAATGCATATGCTAAAATGTATATAACGGTTATGAAATAACTATCACAGAAAATACGTGTTTTCAATTAACAAAGTCAGTGTTGCTAAACTTTTTTTACATGGTATATTATCAAAACAGTGGCATCAGATAAACACCCCTACACATGAAGAGCCATACTCTCTTACACGCCGCTCAAACGTTTATAGTACACATGTACTAAACGATTTCAAATGTTAATGAATCATGACCTCTGCTTGGAGGGTAGAAAAGCCACAAACAGAGATGAGATAAGTATTTTCTCCCAGCAGCATTGACCATCGTTTTTCAGTGAATTCTGATGGCTCTTTTACAGATAAGTATACTTATATGTATTTAGTTTCCATATGAGTTTTTTTTTGTTATCAAATGTTGTGCTAAACGTCAAATGATTTCTTATTGCACGATAAATAAGAGCACACTGTTTCCCTTACTTTCAATGCGTTTATATTGGGGACATTTTGATCCCAGCATAAAACATATGACAAGTTCTACGAACGTCGTTCAATGTTCAAGAAAAAAAAGGAGATTGCCTTAGTAAAAAAGTAAACGTGTATCGGTTTTGATTTACTGGTGTTTAACATCGTTTGCATATGCTATGATCATATTGCGGATGCTGGAGCACCTAACGGTGGATTCATGTTAATTCTCTCGCCAGTACTACCACAATGTTAATTCTCTCGCCAGTACTACCACAATGTCCAAACCGACAATCCAGCTGCTCTCTCACATAGATGATTAACACCAATTGGTCAGAGACAAATGTCAGAACGAATCAGGTCGAGCCTTTGTTCGAACTCCTACCACTGAATAGACAGACTCCGGCGCTACCGACTGAGCTATTTAGGTTCGGAATGGTGTATCGGAGAACAACTTTTAAAACGTCAAATATAAATATTATATGTATTATACATGTATGTGGTTTCGTAAATGACCCCACCTAGTTGCTTGAGGGTTAACATAAACTGCAGTTACAATGTTTTGATGAAAAACAAAAGCAATTATGAAAATGAAGTATTCCTGTGTGATTTACGTTTGATTTTGGATTGAATTACCACTCCAACTTTATAGCTAAGCAGATTAGTGCAAAAATCATGCATTTAATGATGCAAGCATCAAATTTGGCACATACATTCATAAGACCATGTAGTTCCATAAAAACCCGTTAGCCACTTAAAAATTCAAGATGGCCGCCGTTTTTCAAGATGGCCGCCATTGCCGATTTGAAAATATCGTTTTCACTCTAAAACCGGATATAATTGACTGATTTTTGTAATTTTTGTACTAAAATGTATGTATTTAAACACAAGAAATCAGAATTTAAGCATATTTTATGCATAAAATCCGCCTTCATATGTTTTTTAGCAAAACTGGGCAAAATAAGTGGAAATTATCAACCTTTAGGCAAATTGTTTCTTTCCAACAAAAATGTAGTTAAGTTCATGTTGACTTTCTTCTTCAAGGAGGTATTTTTTTAACATAAGGGTCATTATGATTTCTAGTAACGGTTATGGGAAGCTGTTTTTCAATACGAAGTATTATACATGGTACCAGCTCTATGATTCCTGTTGTTTTGGTCAGAAATATGTGACGTAGGACGCAGCGGTGTATGTTCCTAAGTTAACTCAAACCTGGTTACATAGATTATCTAGCATTGGTCTCCTTAAACCGTTATATACATAGTTTACCAGCATGCTTTCCTGGAGAGTCAGCATTTACATCTGCAAAATCAAGAGCAGGGTAGGCTAAACCGATAGCATCAATCTTTTCATGCATTCTTGCAGCCGCAGCAATTGATGGAAGTCATTCCAGACAATATGCCAGGTGCTGCTTTATTGCTTCTATTCCCATTCAGGGGGGCCTCAGTACTTCCATTTTCTGACCCCCATGTGTATTCTGCTTGGTGAACATCAGGCTTTGTGTATATATTCCAAAGTTGCGCTGGTTTGGTATATTGCATAATATAACTTAGTATGCAAATATTTCCAGTCTCCTACACTGGCAATAAAAAGAGGTAGATTTAGTCTTATATACGGATGACCAATGTTCTTGATCTGTTTTGCCAATTACTATCTGGATAGCAGATAGCAGTCTCTTGCCCTATCTCGTAAAGCTGAAACAACACCCCAGCTTGTGAAGGCATGAACTACAGGAGTATCTCCCACTTTCTCTCGCTTTATTCCCAAAACAAATACAATGTATTGTATGTAAAGACATCCACCATTAATTAATACCTTAACCAAAAGCTCTTCAACACCAATATCATTAATTTGATAAGTACATCTTTATACTGGCTTAATTATCAAATACATATTTCCTCGTGGCTACAAGACACAGTTCCCTCGAGACTGGTTATGCACATCTCTTTATTCCTTTGTTACAATATGACAATATTTTGCTGGCGTATCTGAACAATTTGTTCAGCCAGAAATTCGAAAATCAGAGTTGTTCTTATAGTCCCCAAAACATAAATGCTTTACTTAGGTGGACTGTCTTCGGTTAGTTACTCTGTATTCGATGTATTGTCTATGCTTTAACCTAGTTTTAGATTCTAGGATGCTGTATCTGTATACATTGAACATGAACTCGATTGACATATGAATACCAATGAAGCTTAAACTGATCCATCAACATGATGGCATAAACTACTGGTCTTGTATCTGCAACTGCAGCTATGGTTTCCAGATATTGGGCATTTTGAGACTTGGCCGCGGCCTTAGCGCAGTTGGTAGCGCATCTGACCCTCATTCGAGAGGGCCCGGGTTCGATACCCGGCCGCGGCTAACACCCTTTCTGACAAAATTGTCACCCACCAATGGGTTTAAAATCGTTAACCTAAGTGGGCGAGCAGCTGGAGGCTCGGTAAGGGTGTTGTGGTAGTACTTGTTTGAGAAACAACAGGAATCCATGGGTAGGTGCTCCAGCCGCCGCGATATGAACCTGGCAGTTGAAAACGGCGTAAAACCCCAATAAACTCAAACGCATTTTGGGACTTAGTATTGGTGTGAAGTTTTCAGCCCCAAATAAATGCAACTGGGAAATATTTATTTTAATAAGGAAAGATTTAAATGAGGTAGTTTCCTCATGATAAGCAAGTTACGAACAACTTCGAGAAAGGCTGACAATTTTATTTTATGATCTTTAGCTTTGATCACGAGGAGCTGGGGCCCGTGTTATCAACAATCTTACGACCACGTTTTTGTGTAAACTGCATGACAATACATATGATTGCATGAGAAATCAGATTAGACCAATAAGATTTGATGTTACAAGTAATTACTCACAACGTAATCGTACGATCGTTGATAATACGGGCCCCTGATTCTGAATTACTTAATTCTGAAAAAGAAGCAATGTAAATTCAACTACGAGGCCAATAGAAGTGACCTTCATCACGATTGTCTGAAATCCATGTTAATGCAATAATTCAAGTAGGTTCCTCCAGTTTGGCATTGGATTTGACCGTTTCAAAAGCACCTGGGGTGACTATAATATCATCTTCATGTAAAGATTAAGCAGTTCTGGATTTTCCTCTTAAAAATGATTTCTCTTATCTGTCATGATAATGTGCGTCTTTCCAAAATAGTTGAAGAATTACTGTTGATCACAAGCTGTCTATTCATGGTATCTAACCTGTCGATTGTGAATGATCATGGTGAAATTCATTTATTCAGATAGACTACTGGGTTAATTTTGTTTAAAAGATAACTTGCCTCGAAGATAAACAGGTATCCAACGTGCAAAGTATACAAAGTAAAATTAACAAAAGGGTATGGGTGTACTCAGCGCTTGATAGTTCAACCTAAAAGATAGGAGTTGCGCGTTGCGCGCATAAGAAATTGGGCATATTTTCAATTTGATTGCAGATAATTCAAGAATGACTAGAGCGGTATGTACAGCAGTTTACTAGACACTCTGGAGCGGAGGTTCATTCTTTCATGTTTGATTACCTTCTGATAGGCTGTAAGAGGAGTTGCACACATAAGACATTGATAAGGACAAAAAACAGATGGAGGAACGGACAGACAGACGACCAGTGCCATAACATTATACGACCATTCAGACGTATCAAAATGAAATTGTATACACTCAATATGACGTGCCTGGCGCACATGGCTAAGAATAATGGCATCTGTCATCATGTTCATTAGTTGCATTGCCATATTATTTATAGGCACATTTGATTTGACTTGTACAGATAACTTTTGATATGTGAACTGGTCATGTTCTAGTAACAATAGAAACGTACAAACATTATGATTCTAAAGTTCCACTTGGAACTTAAGAAGCTCAGTCAGCATCTACAATAGCGCCGGCCCAACCAAGAAAGTGTATTAGAGTATCAATAGATCTAAAAGCACCAATTTGAATATGTTGACTATAAAGCATGATAACAAAATTATCTTCATCCTTCTGTTCTGGCAACTGCCATTGAATCATTTTAGCAATTGCGAAGATATGTTGATTAGCCGTAATGACTTGAATATGACCAGGTATTGTTGCCACAGAAAGAGCTTCTTCAAGCAGAAGAAGTTTTGGAGCAACAATTTAACAGTATATCCTTATTTATGGATACATAGTGTGCCCATAAGATTAAATTGAAATCCAAACCAATGATTTAGGCCAGATCCTACTTCTCCAGGCATTTCTTAGCTGAAGTATTGGTATGGGATCTACACCATTTTAGTATTCAGCCCCATTACCACTGTTTTGGCTCTCCTTCGTTTGAACATCTCGTCCTATCAGATGCAGCTATCTAGTTAATGCATACAACAAACAGTATGCAGTAGGACAGATATATTATAATATAAATATATGGCTCACTAGATTGCATATTGGACACTTTACAATCATCCAAATAAAAATAACATTTTGCTAAACTGACACCGGACCCTTTTCTAGGTTTCACAGCAGTGCGGTTTTCAATGTGTGCCTGGTTGATTCATAACATTCTTTCGTATATTTTCAAAGAAACTTCTCTGTCGCAGATGAAGCAATATTAGGAAGTAGAAGACAAGTAACGATCCTGGAATACTCTTCGGGAATAATAAAGATTTTTGCTGCAGAAAAATAGATTAAGATATAAGAAAAGGATTTTTCGGATATATTGGCGGCCATGTTGACGAAAAGCGGCCATATTGACCCATTAACTACAACTTTTTGCCATTTTCTTCATCTCTTTACACATTGCAGTAATTCTAACATTTAATTTCTCGAGAATCCGCCCTTTAAGTCTATGCAAAGTTTGTAGGGGTATAATTCCTATCATGATTTGGCGGCCATCTTGAAAAATGGCCGCCATGTTGAAATTTCAGGTGGCTAACGGGTTTTTTTCTGAAGAGTGACCCAATATGAATGTTTGTGCCAAGTTTCATGCTTGCATCACTAAATGCATGATTTTGATGAAAAATCCAATTTATCTGCTGGGCTATTATAGAAATTTTAATTGCAAACTCTTCATCTGGTGCTTTTGCGTACATAAGGCTCATATCATGCTCCAGTGTGGCATTTTATGGTGATTTTACTTATTTATAAAAACAATATTTGGTACATTCTAAAATTTTTAGCATTTTATCAACACATTAAAGGCGAGTAATCCAGAATTTACAGAAACGATTTTGAAGATTATGATGTTACAAATTATTGTAATATCATAAGCTTATGAAGGTTTATGATATTGGGGGCCAAATGTTTAAGTAAATGGAAATATGTGTGTATTATGGGGGCCATGGGAGGCAGGCCCCTTTTCTAAATTATTGGGGGGCTGCTCCCCCCTGGTCCCCTTCTTCCTACGCCTATGAATATAACTTCACCACCGGAAAGATCCATTAAATGATACGAGAATTAAAAGCATGTTGTTTTTCGTAGATGTGTCCTTCGAAAAGTCACAAAAATCATTATCATGTTTATTGCCCCTATGGTTAGGTGGAAGTATTACATTTTCCCGGCATCTGTCAGATGTTGTCCACTGAACGTCCGCACTATAAACAAGGATCAAGGTGAGCTCTGATTGGTCAATAATGTAATAATATAGAATTAATTTTCTTTATTTATAAAATTTGATATTTCGGCAAACAATTACAGTATTTTTTTTAAGAATTTAGAACATTTTGGCACTTCAAGAGTTATTTTTAGACATGGGTGTATATTGAGGAAAGGCCAGTCCAAATGATTGCCCGAAGAGGGTCATGTCAAAAAGGGGCCAAACAGTCTGTGATAAAAGGGATCATGCAATATTAAATTTGCTTGTTTTGGATGTATGAAGGATTGTTCTTGAATTTGAAGTAGGCCATAACATTTTTGCGGACTCATGGGCTGAGCTATAAGCCAAAACGTTATAATGGTCGGCTATGGGAAACCTAATACTTCCATCTAACCTAAATATGAACTATTCCAAAGTTGTTGTTGTTCCATTAATTTGACATTTCAGCAGCAATAACTTCCGGTTTTGTTTTTTCTGCAGCCGATCCATTCTGTGTAAGCTATTTACATGTTTTTTTCTGGCCCATATCAAAATATTTAGGTTATAATGCATCAGAATTCACTTATCTGTTCACCTTTCTGTCTGTCTCAGGCCATTTTAACATGAAAAATCAACATTTTCCCTGAATAACTCACACAATATTTCAGTTACAAAGTTAAAATTTGGTGGGGATGCACATCTTCATAACACGTATCTCCTGATACCAAGGTCAATGTCATTCATCAAGGTCAAGGTCATATCTGAAAGCCAATTTGATGGAAAATTTGACATGATTTTTCTGCATTTTTGCACATACTACAAACATCTGAAAGCTATATGGCTCTATATTTGTTGAATATGTGCATCATATCATTGAGTTTTACTTTGTTCCAAGGTCAAGGTCATCCATGAAGGTCAAGGCCAAGTTTCAAGGTCATAATTTCAGTAAGAAATGGTTTGTTCAGGAGGGCGGCGGGGGCCTTGTTTTTTCCTTATTGACAAAAAGATACTGTTCATGTACTTTGTTTGACTCTTTGATGCACATACAAGTCTAGAAATGACCATTTTTTTTTTTATCATTTTCTAGTTTTTCTTTGGGCTTTGTGCTGGTTTTATACAAGATTTTCTCTTTATTTTAGAAATTATCTGCAATGGCTCTTTAGGTTGTAGTCATCACCCCAAATGATTTTCACAAGACATAGATCAGCCCGCTACATGAGATAGTTCTCATATTGACGAGCTCAGACCATTGAATCGCACTCTGAGCTTTGACTTTAATCATCAACCGGGTTGTTCTGCATTTTGGTAAGGAAGATTTGTTTGCTTACTTCATTCTTTTTGCTACTCTGAGTGTTTAAAATCAGTTTAGCTGAAAGTAGAGACTGTAATGCAGTTGGCTGATGCATTGTTCTATGTATAGGATTATAAAAACAGTAAAATAGTGGGTTGAAGGGTCTGATTTTGGCCTGTTTGTTTAAACACTCGTTCTCAGAATAGGACGTCGATTCCAATTTGCAAATTGAGCAAAAATGAACTTCTTCAAAACCGTTGTTTTTCTTTTTAATTCCGTAGAACAATCATTTATGAACAATAATGCGAAATATCAGAACTCAAATACAGCGATTTTTATTTTTTGCAATACTTTTCTTAACTCTGGTAAAAATTAAGTGTAATCCGCGTTATGAGTAAATAATTGACAATATTTTACGGAGTATTTTACATTTCACTGTAAGAAATGATTTTATCATATTTCTTGATATTCTAACTGAAAAAGTTTGTTATTTTTTATTCTGAATTCCCATTCTCAGTTTTTAAATAGTCATTTTGATAGATCTGACGACGGTGAAAATACTCTTTCTTTCAAAACTACAAATAAAAGTAGATAAAAAATTATCAAGTTGCCGATCTACAACTGTTATCCTGTAATGCATGTAATTTACTATTTAAACAGATATGAAAAGTATCTATTCTTTGTGTTTGTTTTCGACAGTTTACTTTTAAAATTGCCTGTCTTCTTCATAACGTAGATTAAATTACGACAAAGAGTAGATTACACCAAATTGTAAATGACTAATTTGAGCTTAACAAACCGTAGGGTACCAAGGAAAAGACTATAAATATGCAAAAAATATCTGTGAAGAAGTTTTCAGACATTTATGAATGTAAAATTCTCTGAGGGAAACTATATTTACCGTAGACAGTAACAAGAACAGTAACAACTTTGAAAATATAGACTGAAATTCTCCACGCTATGTTTTTTACTTTCACGATTCTTTTCTGAATATCAAAACCTTTTATTGAATAGGTGTAATGATTTTTGAAAAAAGTTCCTTGTAAATTTTCGAAACAATCTTAGATGTGCACAAGCGCAAAGAAAGGGTATCATACACAAAGAAAAATACCCCTTTCCTCCGAAGTCCTGGTTTTGATTACCCTCTAGAATGGAAAGCAAGAAATAGATACGGAAAAGAAAATGCCAATAGTCAGCATCTTCTCCTTTTCCTGAAAAGTTTCTTTGTTATGAATAACACACTGTCTGTTTTGAGTAACATTTGTTTCACCTTCAAATTTGGGTTCAGATTTAGACCAGTCTTAAATATCCTTTTATTATCCATATTCAGAATGCGTATGTTATAGTATTTTTTTCATGAATGTAATAATTATAAAGGCTCTGTGATGCAAAAGTCATATTTGTGCGGATTTTTATTTTTGTAATGAATATTGTTTTCAAAATATCAAAAAAATGAAAGAAAGAAACGAACGCATCCATATCAATGTACACAATGAGGCAGAACATTTAAGTGTCATTTAACATTTAATTCATTTTCCAATGCACTCTTTAAGAATAGTGTATCTGCGACAGCCTCGACCCATGGCACATGGTTGAATGATTCTGCGCACAATGCAATCAAGCTTAACCAACAGCTGGTCAACAGGCACAATTTCTCAAACAGCAAACACTCAGCCTTGCAATTCAAACGATTCTGTTGATGACAAAATGGGTGTTGACATTGAATGAATTGATGTGAAATATAGCTTAGAAAATAATTATTCAAAGAGAGAAAAAAACTGAATATCAGCATTTTTTGTCTTTTGTTTTAGTATTTTCTCAAACCGTTTCCTTCAAGGGCATCAAAACAGTGAAAAATCAGTAAGAGTTAATGTAACCTGTGCAATGTGCCACTTTTAAAACGTAAAATTTGATTTGTAATCTACGTTATTTACTTTGGTAATCTACGTTAAGATATCTAGTTAAATTACTTTGATTCCACGCGGAAAATAAATATCTAAGATATAGATTTGGAAATTCGGCATCTAAAGCTCATAATAACATCGGTTTACATGCTATGATATCTTAAAGATATACTGGTAGAGCTTTAGAGAAGATATATATCCATTTTTGAAAGCTACGTTATCGCCTTTTTGCACAACAGATCAATTCAATCTTTTGAGTGAAATTACAATTAAAACATGTCAGACAATTGTTGTGCTTTTAAATTTGAAAAAAAAATCCACATTTCTTTAAGGATTACATTTAGGTTTCTGTAATAATGGACTATAAATATTAGAGGTTAAGTCATGAATTCTAAACACGAATTCAAAGTTTGTCTTAATAAGTGTGCTTTAATCAGGTTTGTTGTCACAATTTGGAAAACATCTTGTACAGTTTGTGTATCAATATATCCTTCATAGTATGAAAATTTATAAAACCGTAAAGAAATTGTTGAAATTCTTCGAAAACATGTAACTTACCTCGAATTCTGCCACCCGTCACAGACTTCTAATGACACTCCACGAGACTGACATGTTGGACAATGAAACAAGGAACATGATTTTTTTAGACTCTGTATGAATATCCTACAGTTTAACAACCAATAAATCTCTCTATCGGGCTCAAAACAGCGAATTTCGTGTTTTTCACTAACGTAGCTTACATAACGTAAATTACTGCACAGGAAACTTTTCTCGATTGACAATTCGAAAAAGATATAAAAGAGTAATTTATTAGCGCTGTATCCTTCTCAAGTTCATTTCTTCTTCCTACTATATTGGTTATTTTTCTATTTCTTCTAGTATGGGGAAAATGTCACTAACGTAAATTACAAGCTTAAAACAACGGTCTTACCTTGGTTGCATTATTGTGTTTTTAAACAAAACATGGAACACAAGTGTGTCTATATTGCAGTCTGATTATTCAAATGCTTGTTTAAGATGTTAATTTCGTTGATAATCATTGAATTAAAGGAGTTCTTGAATTATTTATTTTTTTTCTGAATGATGCATAACGTAGATTACCTAAATTCGGGGACAAAATATTATTGCGGATATTTTTTTTCTTTTTACCTCAATTAGTGAAATATTGCTTATTTTTACGTTGGCACATATCCAATTATCAGTTTCGAAAATATCTTTTTTGTATTGCATTTTGCCAACTTGCCCATAAAAGCTTCAAATCAACAACGAACAGCTCGGGGACAGGCGAAAAATCGACCCCTTGGTACAAACATGGATTACCAAAATCCATAAAGTTGTAGACTATGATGAGTTTTACTCATTTTTTTATTTGTACAATAGATTATTTTCAAGGTATGCAAACCTATTTTGAACTATTGATGATTTTCTATTTTTGATATATTTTTTGATAGCGAAGACAGCCTTTTTCAGAAATCGACGTCCTATTCTGAGAACGAGTGTAAAGCAAATACAAATTAGACTGTTGAAACCCTGTTTTCTGTTATTTTGGTTTATTCTATACTTAAAAATATTGGATTTTTATGGCCCCAATAATGACAGGCCCCTTTTCCTGTGCCCTCTATAGTATATTCTTCAACTTTAACCTGCTTAAAAGCATGTAAAAGTGAGAAAACAATGTCAGAAATTGTAAAAATTGCTTTAAATAACATGTTTGATATAATTGGAGGGATAAAAACAAGATTCTGCTGAAATTTGGCTATTTTGGATGTAAAAAAACCTGATGACTCATCATTTTTAACTATTATGTAATTTTAATTATTCAAATGTAGCTTTTTTCACATTTATCTCTTTACTTTGGAGTTTCTGGATAAGATGGGATATTACAAACATATTAATGTGTAGATTTAACATTTTCTCCATTGATTATTGGATTTATAGGCAAAGGAAGACTGTGTCATTACTAAATAGACTCTTGTATTTTGCATCACTGGTGTTAAGGGAAATGCTGATTTCTCAAATATTTTTCAACAAAATGCATTGAAATTCTACATTGATGCAGAGACAATATTGTACTAGCCATATGATCAAATAAAAATACAATTTGTGAAAAATTGTGCCTTTGAGAATTAAAAATAAGCAGTAAATAAAGATTTCTTTTTAAGGATAAAGGGTGACCTCTTAAAAAAAATAGTAAAAAATATCAATTGAATCAAATTTCACCTGAAACAGTGATTGATATTACCATAAGTAATAGTTCCACAATGTCAGATGAAAAGGATATGTTAAATATGATTTTGGAGTCTTTCTTTTGAACATTGAAAGTATATGTTTTGATTGAGAAGACTTTTCTAAAATAGTACACTTTTGGCTTAACTTTATTAAGACAGGGAAAAGGGAAATGCCCATTTTTCACAATGTATGGAAAAGTTTTGGCCAGTAATTTGGGATTTAGTCCAAAATAGGTATATGTACTTAAAATTGTCAAAATTTTCAATTCTGAAGCAATAGCATTTTTTATTTAGGTTAGGTGGAAGTATTACATTTTCCCGGCATCTGTCAGATTTTGTCCACTGAACGTCCGCACTATAAACAAGGATCAAGGTGAGTTCTGATTGGTCAATAATGTAATAATATAGAATTAAAGGGACATTTCATTCCAATTTCAATTTTCTAAAGTATGTCTTGATGCCAAGATTGGTTATTCTAATGAGTTTAAATACTATTAGTTTTTTTAAGTTGTTGCCAATAAGCGAGAAACACGCATTTAAAGTTGAGACATAATCGATAAATTGCATATAAATCCGAAATGTTGTCCACAACAATTTGTTTGATTTTAACACAAAAATATAAATTTCTCGAAAACGGCGCAATATTTTGGCTTGAAATTTTCAGAATTTTCATAAGGAAAAATGCTCTTTCGGATAAAAATAAAAGTAATATTTATGACAAAAAATTCTGAAATGTCACTTTAATTTTCTTTAATTATAAAATTTGATATTTTGGCAAACAGTTGCAGTGATTTTTTTTAAGAATTTAGAACATTTTGGCACTTCAAGAGCTATTTGTAAAACGTTATAATGGTCGGCTATGGGAAACCTAATACTTCCATCTAACCCTATTCTTCTGCACATGGCCTCTATTGGAATAAACAACAAAATGTATTCTATGTGCATGGCACATGTATTTCACGACATTGTCTGTTTTAAAATTATGAATTGTAAGTAATACTCCATAAGAAATCGAATACTACCTCATAGCAAATAGGAGTTATCTTCCGAAGCAAGGCGATGTTCAAGAAGATACTTTGTCTACAGAAGGTCAATATGTTAGTGGACAAGTGTGGAGAAAAGGGAGAAAATCAAACTGGATCTAATAAGGGCCTTATTGAAACGTATCCTTCTAATATTTGGATAGGTGTTAACCCATTAACACAGACTGCAAATTTTTCAACTCTTCCAATTTGAAACTTGATGGAGATGACAATATCAAGTTGGTGAAACCGTAAAATTATTGTCATTTTGGGTTTGAAAACATTGTCGAAAATGAAGAAATTGCTTGTCAGAAGCAATTTCTTCTTTTTCCACAATGTTTTCCAAAGCTTTTATCTTGAGGGACGTCAAAACAAGGTCTTGTTTCGGGAAAGGGTTAAGATTAAATATAGGCCTATTCATTCGATTGTCATGAAGATATAATTATATATCTTTTTGCCCTTTACCCAAACGACAAACTATTAGGGTGGTCAAATTTGAAAGCTGCTGCAGACGACAAATTGAATGATAGCAAGCGTCAAAAATGTGTGTTACAGCATTTAAATATTTAGTGAACAGGAGAAATTACTGTAAATCAGCAATTTCTTCTTTTCTCTCAATCTCTTACCGAACTGAATCTACTATAGACGTCAAAACTAGACATTGCTTGGAAAAAAACTTGATTGAAGTAAAGCGTTATCTAAAAATAGATAGTGTATAACTGGGGGAAATACCCTTTTTATTTCAAATGTTAACTTTGCAATATCACACTTGATACTATAAAGTTTATGTTGTAAGTTGTCCGGTAGATTTGCTCAGTCATTTCTAGATGGCGTCCACTGAACAGCATGAGAGGTAGTAGTCATTGGCAATGTCCTTAAATGGCCGTAGCTTGCCTTGATACAGAATTGTCTGATATTATTTTACGAGGAAAATGTTTCACAATCGACGGTCCTATACAAAGTACCGGTGTTGTGCTATCGCATTCTTTCATGGTTCAAAGATAGTCCAACACGACAAAAACTATTGTTCAAACGTTTTAACATGCTCTTTCCTATACCTGCGGTCACCTTTTACAAAATGTCTAGAATACCTACAAACCGCATTTTTAAAAGGAAATGACAAGAATAACGATGTCCTCGCCACGAAAATATATGCAAACATTACGGTGCTGTCTCCTTGTTTTCTGCCCGTTTTTTTTTATGATAACTAAAAGAAATAATGTACGGTGTAGACTTAGTATTTTATATAAAGCGATCTAGCTATTACAGCTAGCAGATTGGGAACCTTACATGTTAGGATGGTAGAATAATACTAATACACTGATATTGATCAATACATGCCAGAACGGATCATTATGGGGTTTTTAACATGTCTTTGTACAATATTGAATTCTATTGGATGGGTATGTTGCCGAACGATGCTTTATTTGGACGAGCCGATTGTTCCATTTACATTTCACACTGTAATAATTATGACGGTCTATTCAACCTTTTGAGATGAATGTAAATCGATGAATATACATGAAGATTTAATGTCTTTGTACAATGCTGAATACTAATGGATTCGTATATTGCAGAATCAGTCTATATTTACCGCTCAAACGATTATAGTACACATGTACTAAACGTTTTCATTAAATGATAATGAATCATGATCCCTGCTTGGAGGGTATCTATATTTAGACTCGCCTATCGGCTCGTCCAAATATAGCCTCTTTTTGTAACGTACTCGTCCAATAGAATTCAGTATTTTATAAAGACATGTTAACTAACTTCATTCAGGCTCACTGTACACAAGATACGTCTGTTATGATGTGTTTAATCCTAAGAGACTATGGTTTTATAATGGAAATCAAAACCAGATCTTGTTTAAAAAATAGTTTGGTTTTTAGAGCAATATATCTTTTGCAAAAATCGTACCAGAAGCACGCAAGACTATGCCCCAATGTATTAAATAGTTTAAATCTTCAAGTCGTCTAAGAAGGCACAAACTCATACACAACATAATATGCACAAAACAAAACACGATAAAGCAACTATATACATGTATTACCCGAGAGACATTTCTCGATGTTTCGATATCAGTATCAAGGCTAGATACAGCCAAATTTAACGAAGCGTTTCGAAAATAAACTACAACACCTACAGTAGAAGCGAGAATATATGAACAAAATTTAAACCTATAGATCTAACAGCATGTTAGTGTAGAGAGGCACGTGTAAATAATCTCGTCACAATTACATATAACAATCCTGATTATTATTGGTGTGATTTCGTTTCATCAGTATAATCAATAATTGCAAGATAGGTATAGTTGCGTTAATCAGATTCTCGCCAAAAATATAGACCATACCCATTTGATAATGAAAGGTTAGACAGATCAAAGCAAAATTATCGCAATGAAAATAATGATTATACTGTAAGTATGCCACACGCAGGTTACAAGTGTCTATGTTCTAATGGTTAAACCGATGGCTATCGATAGCATGAGCAGAGTTATTTTTGTATCAGTGTGGGTTCTATTCCACACATAGCCGTGTATTTTTTTATTATTATTTTTATTATTATTTTTTGCGTTTTACTTTTATTTTGTTTTTGTTCTGTTACATTTGTTAAATATATTCTTTATTTTCAATATTTATCATTGCCAAACGTAAAAATAGGCATATCAAAAGTTAAAATGTTGTTATTGCAAGTAGATCTTAAATGAGCTTCACACTTGTTTATGCTTTTCTATGTAGAAAGCAGTTTGTGATCTGAAAAAATGCTCATGACAAGCAGTTTCATTTTTTCGAATAAATGAATTAAAAAAACATGATATTTTATGGTGAGGGCTGTCAAAAAGCTTCATTATGTGGGAATGGATTAAACGTTTTTTATTCACAATATATAAAAATGCAATACATTACAAAACATAAATCAAACAATAAAAGTGTGGAACTCTTACCGTCGCTAAACGGCAAACATTTAGACTGCTCAAATTATAAAGCTTTTCTAGACAGAAATTGGCGAGAATGGAAATTAAATTCATTTGTAGGGTAACATAACAAATGTTGTGACTATAGTATTTTCCGAAATGATCTTATAAATATATATAAAAAAATATAAAGAGACTGCCTTCTTTTCACCTTTTTTCTTAAATGATGAAACAAAATATATTTGTAAAACAAAATATGTATGCACCCATCGTTCCATGAGACTCGAACCAACGACCAACGTTTGCTAAAAGACATGGGACGAAGCGCCAGCGTTCTATCCACTGGGCTATAGAGAATGTACACACATGTATATTCACGGTGGGGATTGTGCATAATGGGATGGATAACGAATATGGAGTATACGGACAAATTTTGTCTCGCTTCAGGTAAGAAATTGTGCAATAATTTTCTTATTTCTGCTCCAATTTTCAAGCGGTTTGTTGCATGTACCCCGCATTAGTAAGCTCTTTCCTCGGATATATGACTTGTTTGTAGAATCTATGTACTTTGTCCAAAAATTGATCCCAACCGACCAGAAAAACGACAAAAAATTCAGGCCCTTTTTCTAGTCGGTTGGGATCGGTTTTTGAGAAAAGTACTGGGAAGTTCCAGATAACAAATACATCTGAGAAAAGGCTCAGTAAGACGGAGTACATGCAACAAACCGCATGAAAATTGACGCAGAAATAAAAAAGTTATTGCACAAATTCTTACCTGAAGCGTGGTTAATTTGGCCGTAGTCGTTACCATTTCGCTTTCTGGTCGGTTGGGACAATATTTCGGAAAAAGTATCATGAGTTATCTAATATGTCATACATCCGATGAAAGAGCTCGATAAGGCGGGGTACATGCAGCAAACCGCTTGAAAATTGATACAGAAATAACAGAGTTATTGCAGAATGTCTTACCAGAAGCGAGGCGAGTTGGCATCAAATTTTGTGCAAAAAATAGATTGAGTTAAACCATTATGTTTTGATAAACCGTCGGTGTTGTTATAACGTCTCGTAACTACGGTTTGATTCAAGCCGTAGTTACGAGATTTTATAACAACACCAACGAAATACTATTTATTTGTCCGAAATTACGTCACGGTCTACTTAATAAAATCGTTCCCTATTGACGGTAGTCGTTATCCATCCCATCATGCACAATCCCCACCGTGATATTAATATGTGTAAAATATACGATTTTAATCGTAAAAAACAAGTCTTTCTTACCTGTAGGCCGAGTTCATTTTATTGATAGCTTTGTAAATATCACATTATCCTTGGAATGCTACATGATCTATACATTTTGGCGTTAGTTACCTTTCACGGCGCTCCATGGGGCCATCTAGTGATGACTACACAGGTTTACTGTGACGTCGCGCACGGTATTGCGGCACTAAAATGTAACGTCAAAATAGCGAACGTCAATTCTAATCATTGCGTGACGTTAGTAAGTTTTTGCGCAGACGATTGTGATGTGTTTTTAAAGTTTACTCTCTGTACAAACTAAAGTGATTTATGAATACAAGACCAAATTTTAGGAAATATCCCACTATTTCCGTCTATTGTTTCTTCTAAGCTTTAACGTCGCTTCGATTCATTCTATTATTTGACTGAAAAATGTGCCAATTGGATGATTTCAAGGTTACTTTAAATAAAAAGTTTACGTTTATAAAATTTCTGTCCACAAGAGAAAATTCGAAAATCTCTTTTATTTTGAAATACTTTGCGTTGAAATTTTAATATGATAAATAAGAAAAAATGGTATTTCCACAATGAAATTAATTTTTTGTATGAATAAAGGAACTGGTATTTTTTAAAATCTGAAGAGTAAAAAATTCACGTTTTCAACGACCGGAAACAGTTTCTGTCCACACGCATTTAATGCAATAATTGTTTCGTTTATTATCCTAACCGGCTTTCTTCTACATATTATAGAAAAAGAGAAAAATGGTATTTTTTATATCAAGTTTTGTGGCATTTGAGTCATTAATTACAAAAATATTTAGGAAAATTGTCATTTTTTCTGCGGCGTAATTCTAACTGTTACACTTCGATTTTTGGTAAACAAATTGGGATAATTTGCGTAATCGACATCGGAATTTTTTTTCTTTTCAGCAAAACATTCTACAGCATCTCCATTATCATAAAATATATTTTTCTGTGCGTTTGACGTTAACTAACCACAGAATTGTTTATAAATATCCGTCGCACTTGTACATTTATGTTACATGTTACACGCGTTTTTTCGCTCAATTTCCGAATAAAAAATCTCTCTAGTAAATTTATACAAACGAACGACTTGAAAAAAGTATGACAATGGAAAAGATCACGATTTTACTGTTATTTTGATGTATAACAAAGTTATGAGAAGGAAAATGGGTCTTGCGAAATTCAGTTATGAACCCCGGAGGGTAGCGTTTTTTGAAAAGTGACGCAATACCGTGCGCGACGTGTGTACATACAAACAAATCGACTGGACAGCTTACAACATAGGTTTTGGCTGGCAAAATGGGCATTTGAAGAGAAAGAAAGAATGTGTATAATGCAAAACTAAAATTACTTTCTTGACATTTTACATTGCGGTACTGGTATGAGAAAGGGCGGGAGTCAATGGTTAGGTACTCAAGCATTTAAACCCAATCAATCAATTAATCTACCCACGTTCTTTAATCAAGAAAATACAGGCAACATATTTTTTATCCCCCATATTGAGTATCATTTTAACCGGTGGAAGAGAATTTAGCCTGCAGAGGTAATTCGTCGTCTACAACAATTTTAAATGTACATTTGTTCAACCGGTGTCAATGTCATTACATTTACTGTTTGCCATACGAGACCTGGCCTTGGTGTCTCGAAAACACTAAAGTACATACTCATGTGTACATGCTCAACTTCAATGGAATACTCTCCAAAGTTGAAGAGTATTCGCTTGAAGTTCACGTGAATTTCGTGTGATTTGAGTACGGTGCTCCAATTTGAGTCTGAGAACGTACTTAGTTTTTCGAGAAACCGGTGCCTGGGTTTGATCTGCGTACAGTGTAAAAAAGGCTCGAGGAAAAAGAAGATGTTTGTGATCAACATTTCCTATTTTTTTCTAAGCACAATTATTGTCCCATAATTTGAACAATCCGATTTTTCAGCAATATCTGAAAAATCATGAAATGTCATTAAAAGCATCGTTCACATGGTTCCTAGAAGGTCTATGGCAAAGGGTTACCTTAATTGTGGTGTGTGTATGCACCGTTCCGCGATAAATCAGTCCCCTAGTTACTGTTGCTATGCTTCACAAACAAAATCCAATATGACCGCCGCGGATGCTGAACGACCGATTGTTTATCTTCTATTTCGGAGAATATTTCTATATTTTATCTACCTGACCACAAAAAACATGCTGGTCGAATTTTAAAAACAGGACAGAATTACTACAATCAAGGTTATATTCATAACACCAAGATTAATCCGGAAATCCAGGCGTGAAAGTGTCGCTAGTTGCTGGCTGCGGGTCGAAGCTCAAAATGAAAGTAGGATATGCATCCTTTCCCAGTGAAATGAGGGATGAGGAGATTGCACAGTCACGTTGTACTTGTTAAGTATGTTAAGTGATTTCATTTTAAATCTCAGAACTATAGAGTTTACATCTAAGCAGTTTTAACCAAGCCTTTCCAACGCCAATGATAAAGTGAAAGTGAAAGTAGGTTTCAATGAACTTTCCTTCCATCCAAGCCAAGGTAGCAAATTGTCAATATTTTCTGTGTTTTATTCTACCAGATGTAAAGAAGATAAAGACCATATTTCACAAAAGAAGCTGATCTTTGTTTGTACTTATTGCCAAATGAGATTAATCAGTTATTTACCCCTTTCCCAAACAATTCCTAGCTTGCATGAGTAGTATGCAGGATGTTTTTTTTTTAAGAATAAAAGTGTCTATTTGTATACATACATGTTACCGGACTAATTGCCTGTACTCTGCTAAAAGCTATAAATTTATCCGGTCCCGGACAGATTACCTATACACAGCTGAGTTTTGTTTGTTCAGAACCAAACAATTAGCCATTAATATTATAATTCAGGGGTTTCCTTAAAGGTGTATGGGGCTTGGGGATTTTTTCCTTCCATTTGGGTATCAACCCTTTGCTACTTTTGTAACTATTCCATGGGGTTAATGAGAAAACAAGTTAAAACATAGAAAATCCCTTGCCTACTTTGTCTTTGGTCCCAAAAAATAGACACCTGGTTGTCATCTACTAAATCAGATGCATTTCTGGTTTTATGGACTCACCAGAAGGTCCCTCTTAGTCCAAAGGTAACAAAATAAAAAAAAAAACTTAGTTAACAGCTCAGCACAAAATTGTCATTTATTTCCAAATGACAAAAAGCTATATCTACAGGTTAAATGATATTCTGTTCAGACAGTTTAGTAACCTCATTCATATTCAATGAAGATATTTTTATGGATAAATGTATTTACAACACATCCACCAGTAAGGATGCACAAATATCTCCAATGCATCATTTATAGCGGCGTGTATGGTTCCGTACAAATAATGTTAACAGCTCTATATGGCTAGTTATCCGGTTCCTGACAGATAATATAAATGACTTATAGTCTGAACCAGACAAATAGCTACTGCCTTTAAAAATCATTTAGTGAAAAGAAGAGATTTCTTAATTCAATAGTTTTAAATGTGAATGCACTCTGGTCTTTCAACCTGGATCAGTTAGTTTGATTGTTGTTTGGGATAGGGATAAGTGATTAGAATTATATGTTATAATATTCAATCTTTATGCAATTCTAGGAGTATTTTTCAAATCTTTGTTATTTGAGGTCAGGATTTATCTTTTTTCAATGATATTTATTGCCATTGTCATAATAAGTTAGGATATTGTGACTAGATAGATAGTATAATGTGGAAAGCATTTGCATACACAAATACAAATACCATGTATATTGAGAATTATCTTTCAAATAACAGGTGAATCCATACTGAAGAATTCAAGACACTCTCATGCTCACTTCTCGGAAACATATTTATGGATTTCCAGTTCTTCCTGAGAATCTATTGTTTCATTGGTAAGTTGTAAACATTAATATTAATATTATCTTGATGAAAGTCTCTTTGTAGGAAGCAAGATATGGCCAACATAAGGTTCTACATTTTGGTGTCAGTGCATAAAAGCATGAACAAAATTACAGTTGAAGGAAAAATGCTATTTGTGAGCTAAATATTAATTTAAGGTAGTACACCCCGAATAAGATATATATGTGACATCGGATTTTTTTGCGCGACACATTCATTACAAACTTATTCGGTCAACGTAAATTTTCAGCGGTGAACGTTCCCCCGAATGTTTACAACCTGGACCAAATAAGTTTGGATATGTATGAATCTCATTAGGGGTGTAGTAAAGAATGAGTGAAATGAAAAGAACTTGTTCGATTCATGGAATGAATGATACAATAGGGACAAAAGTTCAAAATTTGCAGGATATTGCCGCATCTTGATTCCCACCAAAACCGTTCCAACGATTTTCTTGAAACTCTCGACAAATTGTTGTGGTAATCTCCATCTAGGTCTCCACATTGTCATTATTTCTGCGAAAATTCATTTTCGAAAAATATTTAAGTCGCAAAGTGCAGAACGCAACTGCACCTATTACCGGACTTGTAATAGCAACCGGATCCTGGATACGTAAACAAGCGGGTTTGCAGGCCTTGTCACTCAAAGAATGGCTGTGAAGTCTGTTTTATGCATACATTTTGTCAAAATAAATAAATGCATTTCTTTTCTGAATGCAGGAATTGGAAATTAATTGCTAAAAGCGAATACGAACGATCGCTATATTTGCGGGTGTCGCTTTATGTCATCAGTTTGAGTCACGCAAAAAGCTGTTGGGCCGTACTTGATTGGACATACTCTGTTTTCATTTCGAACTGTGCAGTCAAATCAAGTGTGTTTGGGCGAAAAACATGATAATTCTCGCAGATTGTCAAATCACAAAATGACCAAACATGTGAAATACGTTTGTTTAGCTCCCTCAGAAAAATTTGGTGTCTTTTCCTTTGTAGCCTAATGATTCCGAGTCAATTTAGTTGCATAATCAAGTCCTCCCCAAAGATGACAGCCCGGAATTTGTTTTTCTTTTTTAGTCGGAAAATGGTATTTTTACCCTGGAATAAATGTGGATAAAATTTGACATTTTGGTAGAGAAGAGACTTATCTAATGTGACTTACATCGATTAAGCGTCAGTGGTTTGATACGTGATTATTTGTGAAATGTCATTAGTTTTCGTCTCCAATGGAACTGACATAAATTAAGGGACAGATAATCAGATAGAATCAATCTATTCTAGATCTAAATAGACATATTTAGGAAGGTAAGTCCTGTACATTTTGTTTCTTATTTGTGTGTCTTGCATAGTTTGAATAGTTAGAAGTTTTTATTTGAGATAATACAGAACTACCCCCCCCCCCCCTGGTTAGGTGCTCCAGTCGCTGCGATATGACCATAGAAGTTGAAAACGGCGTTTAAACCCCAATAAACTCAAACTCTTGTTAGGGCCAAAGGCCCCTCTTTTAGAAGAACTAATTCAGATATACATTGTTAGGTAACACAGGGGCAGATCTATCCAGCTTTTTTCCAAAGGGTTGGATTTTCTTCAATGAGATCCTATTTATCATTATGTAAATTTCAATTTTCAATGATAATAGTTTTGATTTATAGAATCCATTGACTCTTACAGCTTCGTCCTTTGTAACAATATTAGTATGAAAAGATGTAAACACTTTGAAAAAAGCGGGGGTTCGGGGGCGGCAGCCCCCGACATAAGACTTTCTCACTTTGTTGAACTCTTACATAAACTATTGCCCAATATATAACCAAACCCCTATTTTCTCCATATTCTATGGTTTACTGTGGAGAAAAAAAGGTATCTGTGATAGAAAAAAAATAAACAAACATGAAACATAAGGCTGCTTGAGCTGACTGACAAAAAGCGATGTTGCTAATAAGGGTCGGACTTGATTGGACTTACTCCGTTTTCACTCCGAATTATGCGGCCCTATCAAGTGTGTTTGGGTACAATCTAATTGAAATTTAGATCCTATCTTTCAGTAGGATCTAACGACCACCCGTTGGGGGTCATCTTCTGTGACCTTTTTTTGGACCAATCAGATTATGACTTTGGAAAAGTTTAAAGATTTTTCGCATGCGCACGGGCATGCACACTACTATTCTAGATATCGCGGATATAAAAACATAATTGGTAATTGTATTTTTATTTCGTTTTTGCAATTTCTAGAATAATTTGGTATGGCAAAATATAATTAAAAAGATAAAAAAAATAGGGGGACAAAAAGATGGAGACGGCGCAAGGTTCGATCCTCTAATCTACGCTGTACAAGTTGGCAGCTCTACCAATTGAGCTAATCTAACTATTGCTGAAAATGTACACCAATTGTCAATATATAGTTTATATAATGTTCAAAATTACACACCGCTCTACTTCGCGTTAGCGCTATGATCGCACAAAACTGCCACTTACAGTGCAAAAATATACCGAAAACTATCCACTTAATTAATAAATGCCATATCTTTGCTCTCAAAACTAATGGACTTTGCTCGGTGTCAAGCGCGTGTCTATCAACAGCAGCCATTTGGTGTTGTTGCCAGGGATGACAGATCTGCGATCGCAACGAGTGTTTTGATTGGTTGGTGTAAAAATAGAAAAAATGGAAATTCCCAGGTCACAGAAGATCTATAACCCCTAATGCGCGATCTTCAGATGTAACATTATGAAATAATGTCATCTGAGGCGCGTTCTTTAGAGCAAGATATTTTAAGATTTCTTAAGAAACAGTGTTTTTAAGACCGAGATTACAAGAGAGGTGTTCCGAATGTTCCATACTTCATACAAATGACGTCATCATGACGTCATTTGTATGAAGTACGGAGCATTCGGAACTCCGCGGTTTTTGAATCATTGAGCATTCGGAACAACTCGGTCAATTCTCTCCCATATAGATTCTACAGAATTTACCAAGGTGTTCCGAAAGAAGTAAAGAGCAATTACGGCTCCCAGTGATCGTCTTAAAAATCTTGCTCAGAAGAACGCTTTATCCTAAAACATCTTGAGAAATCTCAAGATATCTCAAGAAATCTCGCTCTAAAGAACGCACAGGTCAGGATTCATTCTGAGTTTGGTTTGGGTACTGACCAAGATTATTATTGCAGAATGCATCATTACAAGATCATTAAATAACATGCCAAATACATTTATTTAGCCTCTTCATTAAGGTTTACGAACTGAGAATGAAAGGCAGAGCCAGATGCGAAATTTGAAAAGTGCCAGTAATTCCTAAACTGTGTCACATTTCCATTTTAAATACAAATATAAGCATTTTGTATGGTTTAGAATTTTGAATTCATGTATACTTATGGAAATATTTGACAAAAATGTTCAAAATTACCTCCCTTGCATATGAATATAGAGTAAAATAATATTTGTAAATTATTTTCTTCTTGAGGCATAATCTTGAAATCCGGCATGGTGAATCAGCTTATGTGAAGTGTATTTACAAGTGTGTGTAATTTGATGCATTTCGTATGGCTAGAAATTGGTGTTTTCATTCTCAGTTCGTAAACCTTAAAATCTGGTGTATTTTCAGTTCTAAAAAGGGGTATTCTGTGTCAACGGAGTGGCCCAATCAAGTTTGCCCTCAAGTTGGCTCAAGGTGAGTCTGACAGAACATTTGTTTTTTTCGTTGGAAAAAGATATTTTCAAGCAGGAAAAAATGTGTGGAGATGGTTCAATATATTGGTTGACATTGAATGTATTGTGAGTTGCATTGATTAACTGCAGTGGTAGAATGAGTGATTATTTGTGAAATGTCACAAGTTTTCTTTTTGGACCTCAAATTGGTGTCCAGTGCCAATTGATGATTTTTGCTGAATGGTCAGATTCACTAGACTCTGATTGGATTTAAATCTAAACGAACATAACAATGTAAGTCATGTTATAATTTGTTGCTTGTTTGTGTCCTGTGCATAGTTACAAGAATTTTTTTCCAGTGGGGGGGGGTGTGTGTGTCCAAGCCCAAGATATTTTCCAGGGGGGTCCAAGCCGAAATGCCGAAATTATGGCTTAAAATGCAATTGAATATGTAACATACCACCAAATTTATATAGTCAAAATTCTATTTTCGGCCAATGCCAGGGGGGTCCGAACCCCCGACCCCCCTCTAGATCCGCCCATGAATAATCCCATAATATTCTGAATATTATGGGATGTAAGCGTATCATACTCAGGTTTCTTTTGAACGTACCAGAATTGGATCATCATCTTGATCCACCAGTGTAACAAATAATTACACATTTTTTACTGAATTTCTGCATGAAAATGATATTACTAGGCAACAGAGGGTGTTCGTTCGAATCCACAAACCCCCTTTGGAATCTGGAGCCGCCACTGAAACATGTCCTTTAAAATTGTGGCCATTGTAATCTTATATGTCTGCCTGAAATTACATACAACAAAGAGACAACAATCCTTTGACTCATTTAGAATCATCCTTGTGATTGTGTCAGTATCAAACAAGATATATCATAAACACTTTGTGAACAGCAGGGGTTCGGGGGCACAGCCCCCGACATAAGACTTAACAAAGGCATTGGCCCTTTCCCAAACAGCATTTTTTCCTGTCTTAGGTCCATTTAAATCTTACAAATTCATTTTTGCATGTACACAATGAAGAGCCAAGAATCCTTTAGACTTGTAAAGAATAATTGTCCATGTGTCCATTAATCCTTTCCCAAACAGAAACAGCAAAAATTTAGGATGGTCAAATTGATAAAGATAGGCTTTTTGATTACGGTATCCAAACCCGTATTAGCACCAAAGACCAAGATGCAAAATTTGAAAAGTGCCAGTTATTCCTAGACTGTAACATTATATTTCCATTCTAAATACAATCATAAGTATTTTGGACGGTTTAGAATTTTGAAATAATGCATGCTTACGGAAATATTTGACAGAAATGTTCAAAATTACCTCAAGGGTATATGAATATATCTAGTAATATAATTATTTGTAAATTATTTTCTTCTTGAAGCATAATCTTGAAATCCGGCACGAAGAATCAACTTATTTGAAGTGTATTACAAGTGTGTAATTTGGTGCATTTCGTTTTGCTAGAAAGTGGTGAATTTTTTTAGGGTCTGTAAACCTTAATATAATTAATGTCACGAATATATTGAGGCAAATGAATAAAATGCTGGTTTTCGGCATTTTTTCCCTCAATGATTATGTTTTCTGAGGCCTTTTCTGGTAGAGATGTCAAAACCAGGTCTTGATTGGGAAAGAGTTAAAAGGAAAATTTGTGCACTATTTCCTAAATAGAGAGAATGAAAGACAGAGATCTATAGAAATAGAGCTGGAGATTGATGAAGATTAACAGAGGTAGAGAATGAAAGCATGACACAGGGTATGTGACTATAGGAATGAGTGAAAAGAGAGAGAGAGAGATGCAGATAGAGACTAAGGACAGACATGATATATTCGCAGTTAGAAGCTTTAGGAATCTGTCTATCATAGGGAGCGATTTTATCCAGCTAAACGCAGTGGCTGATCGAGAGGGGGTCGTCCAGGGGGTTCAAATGAACCCCCCTCTGTAGCCAGATTATTTCATTTTCATGCATAAATTCAGTCACAATTATGCAATAGTAGGAGAACAACCCAACATATTTGTATATTCGAACCCCCCTCACAGAAATTCTGGATCCGCCACTGAAACATGACAGCGTTTATTCTCATACTTTTGGGAAAGGGTCCGGTACCAGGCAAACTGGGAAAAAATGCGTTGTTTTGTCAAAAATTGGGAAAATATGTTCAACACAGACTGCAGCAAAACTTGAGTCCTGTGCATAGTTAACTATATGAAATCAATGGAAGGGACTTCCAGTTTGCATCTGGATATTTTTTCTCAACATTTGAATGGGATTGATCTAAATTTCATTCAAAAAGAAGGAACAACTTTGGTATTGGGAATTTTCTTGTCAGATTTTGGGAAAAAAATAACCTATTTGGCATTGGGAACGGGTCCTTTTTACGGACCCGTCCAAAGAAGGAGAAAAAACGCTGCATGATGTAATTTCGGAAGAACAAAATAGTATTTCATTGGTATTGCTATAAAAACTTGTAACTACAGCTTGATTCAAGCGGTAGTTAAGGGCTTTTATAACAACACTGACGGTTTATCAAAACATAATGGTTAACTCAGTCTATTTTTAACACAAAATTCTTTGCTATTGTAGGAAACTAATGTTAACACAGTAAACAACAATTAATTACATATATGTTCTCAAAACGGTTTTGCAATGACCTGTGGATATGCATCATGTATTATTCTTACAACCAAGGCAACACAAGTGAAAATGAACACTGATAACTGGATATCATACACTGTATCAAAGCTCAAGGAGAACTCTTAAAGTTAAAATGCCATGGAAACTGGGAGTTCCGAGTTTGAGTCTCGGCAAGAGTAAAATTGAGAGCTATATATTCATTGCTGTTCGATATCAATTATTAATCAGTTTTAATTGATTTTAAGTTTTAACCCTTTCCCACACAAGGACATTTTTGATGCCCACAATATAAAGTCATTTGAAAACATTGTATAAAATGAAGAAATTTTCTACCAATAAAGACCAAAAAGTTTAAAATTGGCTTAAATTGTCTTCTGCAATTCCTTTTAATTTGGACCACTCACTAGTCTTAAATTGTACTGTAAATTTGTAATTTTGGTTAATGAAATGATACTGTTTGAAACTGAAGCATTTGTTAAGGTAGGCCAAGCATAATGAGATCCATGTAACTAAACATTGTCATTATTTTTTTTGGTGACATTGTAAACTTTTGGTGGTGGTAAATGTCTTTTTTTTTCTAACTCATAAATAATTATGTGTACATAGATCAGATTTGTAACAAAAAAAATGTTTGCAATTACACACAAAAAATCTGATGTCACATGAATTTCATTATTTGGGTGGTCTACCTTAAAGGGCGACGGTAACAGATGGTCTAATTGCAAAAAATGAAATTTTTTGAAAAAATATGTAAAACTTTTGTGTTGACCACCTCGGGATGGTTAATAATATGCGATTCAGACAGAGAATGAGCCGAAATTACAAGACAGATAGCTGAATTTAGGGAGAATCCAAGCCTAAATTCAACCCCATCACTGATGGGGTTAGAATTATTTTTAAATTGTTGCGCATGCGCATACAGCGCGGACCATGATTCAAACGAGATTCATACTTAAATTTCAATATGACGTCATCATGTATGTTGTGACGTCATTTAAGAAAGTCGCATGTCCTACTGTTTTGACCTACTTTCGACATCGCTTCATGAATTTGGTATCAAATTGCGAAAAAATGAGTCGTTGCTTCAATAGTTTCTCGTAATCATTTAATCAGGTCATATAAAGCTTAAAAAGTGTACTTTTCGTTTGTATTTGACAATTTTTGGGTCCAAATCTGGGAAATAGTAGCTTTAATTCAACCTGTTAAAGCATTGAGGTAAATGGTTTTGAAAACTAGCGTTTCTCTTTTCCCTTCAATCTTATAGGATCAGACTGGTGATGAAAAATATGGAATAGTTTGTTAGTTAGATTATATATACCTAACATAAGAAGCTTTTTACTCTTTCCCAAACAAGCCCTATTTGACATGTCCATTTTAGAAGACATTGGGGAATCACAGGACACAATAACCAAATCAGAAAATCTTCAATAACTGTACAGGTATATTAATAAAGGATTCTCCCCCTTAGTAGCAAATTATAAGTATTGGTAAACCTTCAAATGCAATTAGTTCATGCAAAATAATTGTGAATAAAAACATAATGGCAAAAATAGAAATTGCTCAATTTGAGCAATTTCTTCTTTTCCCATTATGTTTTTATACAGATTTATTGCATTTCATATGATAAGAATATATTATTTATCACTTTTTGACATGTAATGTCTACAAATCCCCCTGTGTGGTGATCTTTTTGAAGGAATTAAGCTGTAGGGGTACTTTTGAAGCTGTAGTGACATAACATTGATTTACAGGAAACTGTAGTGGGGCCGATACAGCTTAATGGGTTGGGAAGGACATTGTAATATCTATTATGAATTTGGTCAGATGCAGAGTTCAGGTCTGAAAATGCGGGGAATTAGGTGCACATGATGGTAAACCTTTTCTTGATCAGGCTCAGCTGATAGAATATTATTGACAACCAACCAAAATTTTTGTCCGTCATCAATAACATTTTTATCAGCCCACTTTAAGATGTCCTGACATATTTTCGCATTCTCTGATTCAAACAACTTTCAAAAAGGTCACATATTAACAAAGTTATAGAAGATTTTATACCATTGTTGTGTCTCATGATTACCCATAGTGTTAGAATAGGCCCAGGCAAACATTGATACAAAAGAAGAAAATGTAACATTGTTGGTGACCAGCATTTTAATAAATCCTTCTGTCTTTTTATTTACAGAACTATATTGTACACAAATATCATTTGCATTCCATTTTGTTGTTTGTATAATAGGTTCACAATTAAACGAGAATCGATACGGTTGTCTTGCTTTAATTTTACGTAGGTAAAGGTAGTAGTTCTACCTAAAAATAAACCAAAACAACCGTATCGATTCTCGTTTAACTTTGAATGTATAATAGCAGTTGTTGAAGTGTACTGCCCTAAAATTTTAATGTTTGTGGGAGGGATAAACATATTTATTGAAGGAAAAACACTGATGATCATCAGTTACATATTTCTGGTTTTCTACCAAATATAATGTGATTAAAGGGGGATACTTCTTTATCTGATTTGACTTGCAGAGAACATGAAGCCCTGAAAATACTGAGGGAAAGAAGAAATTTTCAAGAACATGTCACATCATAATTCTATTGACCCTTTCCCAAACAGCACATTTAATTCTAATTCAAAGCCTGCTTCAGATGACAAGTGGATGTTGGTGAAGATAGACTTTGTGTACTATATCACACAGAAAATATTGAGGCAAAAGGAGAGAATGCTGGTTATCAGCATTTTCTTCTTTTGCATCAAAGTTTTCAAAAAGACTTTTCTACAAAGGATGCCAAAACCAGGTCTTGCTTGGGAAAGGGTAAGGGTTAACAAGGGCGGATCCAGGATTATTTCCAGGGGGGGGGGTCAAAGCCCAAATGATGGCATTTAATAAGAAGTTATATAGGTAAAATTCGATTTTCGGCCAAACCAGGGGAGTCTTGACCCCCTGACCCCACCCCTAGATCCGCCCTTGGCTAATGCCTGACTGATTTGAAAATGGATCAAAGTAGAGAAGACAAAATGTTAGGCTATGCATGTTCTGGGTGTGATAGATCTTTTAAACACTGCTGAGGAAAATATTTTTTAGTTTACTTGCTAACCCTCTCCCAAACAAGACCAGCATTCCTGGTTTTGACATCCCTAGGAGGATAGGCTTGGGAAAACTTTAAGGTAAAAGGAGAAAAATCTGGTTATCAGCATTTTCTTCTCAATATTATTTCCAGTGCTTTATCATACAGCAACTAATATTTCATCAACATACATTTTGTCATTTGTAACTGCATTCAAATAGGACCACTCTAAAATTGTGTTGCTTGAGGAAAGAGTTAATAACTTCTTTTAGATCCATCTCACCCTACTAATTTCTGACATGTTTACACATTATCTGCTTCAAATCAAAGTCAAGTCTGTCATATTTAATTATTTATTGAAGATTTTCTGCAATTGTTGTTGTTTTTGTTGTGTCATATGATTCCATGCCTTGAATACGGGCATATGTTAGATCATGGAGAAAAAAGATTGATAATCAGCAATTTCTCTTGTTCCCTTTAGGTAGAATACCCATATTGAAAAACACCACTTTCTAGCCATACGAAACGCATCTAATTATACACACTTGTAAATACACTTCACATAAGTTGATTCAACGTACCTACCGGATTTCAAGATTATGCTTCAAGAAGAAAATAATTTACAAATATCATTTTACTCTATATGACTGGCATTTTTCAAATTTCGCCGCTGGCTTTTTGGTGCTAATTATGGGTCTTCTACCTTAAAATTGTAGTATAGATGATGAAAATTGAATATTTGCTTTGTCTCCTTTCACATACCTTTGACATGGCCAACATAGGAAGAAGAAGAAGAAGAACATTTTATTAGACAAGTACTGGTTGTACATAGTCGTTAACACATGTTTATACAAATTGAAATGACAAGGTCAAATTCCACACATACTAACTAACATACGCACACATACACGCACCTATAAACACACATTCTCATAGGTCAGGAAGATGTTAAAATGTTGCGGGAAGAGAAGAAAATGCCAAATGACATTTTATCAATGCTGTAGGATCAGTCAATGAAAATAGAATATGTTTGTCTGTGATATGCCTTACAAGGAAAGTTGCTTTAAACATTGAGTATATGCAGACAACCAGCAATTTCTCTTGTTCTCTCAATGTTATAGGTGAAAATATAAAAAGAAATGTCTGATTTGTTATACATTGCTAAACAAACTGTAAAACTTTGGGGAAAAAAAGAAGTTTGTGCTAATGAAAAGCAATATCTCTTGTTTCCTTAATGTTTTAGGATGAGATGATTGAAGGGGAATATTTTCTTGACTGATTTGTCATGTCTAATACAGGAATATTTCTCTTTTTTCCTTCAGTGTTGTAGGACCAGTTGATTAAAAAAGGATTTTTTGGTCTTATTTTAATTGCCCCTGAACACAGGTGGATGAGGAAAAATTGAAGGAAAAGAAGAAAGTTTTTATGCCCCCGTATCAAAAGATCGGGGGCATATTGTTTTACTGTAGTCTGTCTGTCTGTCTGTCCGTCCGTCCGTCTGTCCGTCTGTCAGTCCGAAACTTAACAATTGTCATTTTCTCGACAACCATTATGCATACAAAGCTCAAATTTGGTAAGTAAACTTCTTTCAATGATATCTATCTGCTCCATGCAATTTGACCTTCGTCAAGGTCACATTTTAACCCTTATCAACCCTTAACATGCAACTTAACGCGCCAACTTAACACAACAACTTAACGTTGGCCTTTTCTCCAAAAGTATTCCACATTCAAAGCTCAAATTTGGTATGTAAACTTCTTTTAACCCTTTCCCAAACCACAAAATTTTGGGGGGATCCAATTGGAAAGCTGCTCCAGATGACAAAATGCATCTGAAAAGGAAAGGGTTTGTGTACACTATGGCATAGAAAATATTGAGGCAAAAGGAGAAACTGCTGGTTATCAGCAGTTTCTTCTTTTGTCTCAATGTTTTCCTAAGCCTTTTTAATATGACCCGTCAAAATCAGGTCTTGTTTGGGAAAGGGTTAATGATATCTATCTGCTCCATGCAATTTGACTTTCCTAAAGGTCACAGTTTAACCCTAATCAACCCTTAACATGCAACTTAACACGCCAACTTAACATGACAACTTAACATTGGTATTTCCTCCAAAAGTATTCCACATTATAAGTTCATATTTGGTATGTAAACTTCTTTCAATGATATCTGTCTGCCCCATGCAATTTGACCTTCCTCAATGTCATTGCTTAACCCTTATCAACCCTTAACATGCAACTTAACGCGCCAGCTTAACTTGACAACTTAACGTTGGCCTTTCCTCCAAAAGTATTCAACATACAAAGTTCAAATTTGGTATGTAAACTTCTTTCAATGATATCTTTCTGCTCCATGCAATTTGACCTTCCTAAAGGGCTTCGTTTAACCCTTATCAACCCTTAACATGCAACTTTACACAGCAACTTAATTTAATGCAGCAACTTAACAATGGCCTTTTCTCCAAAAGTATTCCACATACAATGCTCAAATTTTGTATGTAAGCTTCTTTCAATGATATCTGTCTGCTCCCTGCAATTTGACCTTCCTCAAGGTCACCGTTTAACCCTTATCCACCCTTAACATGCAACTTAATGCACCAGCTTAACCTGACAACTTAATGTTGGCCTTTCCTCCAAAAGTATTCCACATACAAAGTTCAAATTTGGTATGTAAACTTCTTTCAATACTATCTATCTGCTCCATGACCTTCCTCAAGGTCTTTTTTTAACCCTTATCAACCCTTAACATGCAACTTAACACGCCAACTAAACGTGACTACTAAACGTTGGCCTTTTCTGCAAAAGTATTCCACATACAAAGCTCAAATTTTGTATGTAAACTTCTTTCAATGATATAGATCTATTTGACCGCAGTGACTGGGAAAGGCCTGCGCCATGGGCCATAGTCACATTGAAATTCCAAATGTCACATTGTTTTAGCTAATGAGTGGGCCCTTGTCCCATTGAATTTTGCTGTATATGAGAATGGAGCAATTTTACCCTGTAATTGTCACATCAATTTTCAAAATGTCACATTGATTTTGTAAGTGGAAGCGACATTGTCCCATTGAAGAAATGTCTTTCCCAATCACTGTTGACCCATGCAATTTGACCTTCCTCAAGGTCATCCTTTAACCCTTATTAACCCTTAACATGAAAACTTAACGTTTCAACTTAACATGACAACTTAACCTAGGCTTTTCCTAAAAAAGTATTCCACATACAAAGATCAAATTTGGTATACATGTAGCCTTCTTTCAATGATATTAGGTTAGGGGGTCAAGGTCATTCATGTAGGTAGTGGTCAAATATCAATTTAGGTCATAAATATAGTGAAATAGCCCTTTTGGGGGCATTTGTGTTTCACAAACACATCTTGTTTATATAGTTTACACAGGCAGCTGTTACAGCATTGAGGTAAAAGAAGTCTGTGCAGATAACGAAAAATTTGTCTTGTTCCCTCAATGTTGTAGGATCATTATGATGAAAATGCAATGTTTTCCTTGTCTAATTTGACATTCCTAACACAGGAAGATGTTGAGAAATAGAAGAAGCTGCTTATGAACAACAATTACACTTTTTCCATCAATGTTGTGGGATCAGACGATTTAAAATAAATATTCTCATGGCTGATTTGATGGAAGCTTTTGAGAAAGAGAAATACACTGCTTTTCCATGCATTTTTGCCTAATAATATGAACCTATTCTCAAATGTTTTCGCCTCATTATTTTGTAGTCTGTGAGTACAAACATTTAGAATTTGGATTATACAAATATCATATCAATGAGAAAAATTGTCTACTGATCACTTAGATGACTCAATGATTGTCAAGAAGGGACCATCTCCTAATGCTGCCTAGACTATATTCACTTTTATTCATAAAATACGAATTTTCATTGTTTGGTGCAATTAGACACTTATTGTAGAAAGTAAGAATATTTCTATCAAGTAAAATGTATTATAGACTAGAAGGTCCCAAGCCCTTTAAAAGCAGAGGGGGAGACTTGATTATCATCCAAATACTAAAAGAAATGAAAACAAAGAGATGTTTGCTCCTGATTTTCATTACGATATCAACTGCTCCAATTAACTGTTTGTTAATTTTATTTTTTATTAGCTCACCTGAGCATGAAGTGCTCAAAGTGATATATTGTGGCCGTTTTTTGTCTGTCGTCTGTCTGTCTGTCCATTCACAATTCCTTTAAAAATGTTCTCCTAACTCGTCGGGCCAATTTTGACCAAACTTGCCAGGAGTGTTCCTCGGGTGACCTTCATCAAAACTTATTTGTGAAATTTATATTCATCAAAAAAGTGGGTGTGGCTGGGTGGGGCCTATCAGACTTGGAGATATCATAAAAAATCTTTAAAAATCAACAATCGGGCTAATTAATTTGAAACAAACATGGCAGGAAGGTTCCTTGAGTGACCCTTTTCAACATTTGGCCATAAATCATTAGATTCGTCAAAATATGTGGGCTTATCAGACTTCAGAGAAATTGTTAGATAATTCTTCAAAAATTCTTCAAAAAAACATTGGGCCAATTTGAACCAAACTTGGCAGAAATGTTTCTTGCATGGCCCTTCGTACACTAAAATTGATTCGTCAAAAAATATATGTGTGGCAGGGTGGTAAGCCGGTGCTTATCAGACTTGGAGAAATTATGAAGATTTTTTTAAAACAAGCATTGGGTCAATTTGAACCAAACATGGCAGGAATGTTCCCTGAAAGATTATTTTCAACATTTGGTTAAAGGTTTTCTGCTGAAGCCAAGATTGAAAATCCAGTCCCATCCCGATATCAAAAATTCCGAAATAAAATTATTTTGAAATAGATAAAGCCATTGAGATACGGCAGGAAAAGGATAAAAATTGCTTGTGTTGACCAATTTCTATTTTTCCTGATACATTGAACCGAAAAAGAAACTTTCGTTTTCACTCATTCTTTCCTGTGACATCCTTTAGGTGTCGCCACTCTAGTACCTTAATGACCTTTGATATAATCTGATTTAAATCCTTTTCCCAAAATATTCTATTAAGGTAGGTGACCAAATTACCCATAAAGCTACAAAGGAGTTTGTGGTGCTTTGTCAATTGATTTTGATGTTGAAAGCACACACAAAACATTAAACCCCATGCTCCTGACCCCAAATCATATGACTTAGGATTTGAAATAACAAAAGATTTTTATAATTACAAATGTATTTTGCTGTTCATCATATGCATTGCTGTGTTTACCACATGTATCAGTTGTTTTATCATCAAAATTTGGGATTAAATGGCCCCAGTGTGTTCAAAGCAGTTCTTGTTTACAAATAAATATACTTTGTGAGTATGCTTATTTGCAAGTATTATTCTGAAAAGGGTCAAAAGTTAGAAAGTTTAGTGACTTTTTAATGAATTAACACTCATACTAACTGTTTTGTGTGTGTTTTTTTTCCAGATTGATCTTCTATCAAAAGGAGTTGAATGAAGGTTTAACCAATTTATCAAGTAGACCAAACAGTGAAATGAAGCACATTGACTTGAATTGTTTTGTGCATTTTTATTTAAAAAAATAAAACAAGTGTATGAAAAAGCAATGGTGGTGGTACTTGAATCAATGGCAAAATCATCACACAGCTTAAACCAAGGGCGGATCTAGGGATGGGGTCAGGGGGCCATGACCCCCCTGGAATTGATCAAAAATTGAATTTTGACTATATAAAACATATTTAACACATATTTAAGCCATTGTTTGGGCTTTGACCCCCCCTGGAAAAAAATCTGGATCCGCCCTTGGCTTAAACCTATTTTGTTAATCCTTTCCCAAATAATACCTGATTCTGAATAAATGTCATTTTGAAAGGCATAGAGAGAAAAGAAGAACATGCTGATACCCAACCTGTTTTCTACTTTTCTTTGAAGGCTATTCATGTTAGTAGATTTAGATCTACGTCCAACTTTCTACACTTAGTAGATCTAACACTCTCAGTAATTTTATGCCCTGCGTCCATTTACAGTGGCGGATCTAGGATTTCTAAAAGGGTGGGGTCGAATTTACATTTAGGGGGGTTCGTTTTGCTATTAATATACAATTTTGACTGAATTTCTGCATGAAAATGAAAGAATTTTGGCTTCAGAGGGGGGTTCGTTTGACCCCCCCCCCCCGAACCCCCTCTGGATCCGCCACTGATTTACAACTAACATTCAACTTGATTTCTACTCGGGATGAGCAGCTGGAGGCTTGGATTGGATGTTATGTTCGTACCTGTATGGAAAATGCAAGGAGAATGATTTTGAGTTAACCAGTTGCAGCATCGTAACAGAGAAAGTGTTTCACCTTTTCCCAAACAAGCCCGATTTTGACGTCCCTAATAAAACAAAGTTTGCTAAATATTGAGACAAAAGAAGAAATCCACGTTGAAAATCCACAATTCTTCCTTTTGTCCCAATAGTTTCTATGCTGGGTTTTCTATCAAAATCTAATCTGCTGTCTTCAAAGCCTTTAAATCTGCTAAATGAATGGGGTCAAATGCGTTACAATCAAGCGTAAACAGCTCCTCTGCTTTGTTTGGGGCTTGTGAAATGTAATGAACCTTGCCCCTTTCATTCGTTTTGGATACCTAAATCCATGCAAAAGTTTCCCCAATCGCATTTTTGCATCAAAATGCTAGAAATGTGTACAAATTTCGTATTTTTAAACCGGCGGCCTTAACTAGAGCGTATACGTTGCTAGGTAGTGTTTGGGAAGCGGAGCAACAAGCTTATCGGCGGTGAATAAATGACGCGCTCTGATTGGATAAAACTATCAGTATCGGAACGGTGCATTTATAGCACTACACGTTTAAAAGGGAGGAAGCGATCGATGTTGAGTAAACTTAAAACTACGTTGCCTTAAAAATAGATACATTTCATGTATTTACGCATGGATTTTAAACAAAAATTACCCTTTCACAAACGACAAAATATTAGGACATTCTAATTACTACTGCAGACGACAACATGGATGTTGATAAAGATAGGATTTGAGTATGATATAATACAGAAGACTGAGGTAAACAAAGGAAAAATGCTGTTTATCGGAAAGGATTAATCATTGTCAGACATTTTAGGATAATCAGTCTTTTCAAACAAGCTTTAAAAACTACATGGCGTGACACTTGTGCATAAGGACTTTATAAATCACTCGATTGTCGTGCTTTATGAAGATGGAATATTTTAGTGCGAACGAGTGGAATGGACTTTGAATAAGGTTTTAATTATGCTTAAAGATACTTAATTTTTCTCTGTGCATTAATCTCTATGGAAAATTTCAGTTTTGCTTGACGTACCTGTATAGGCTTTGATTACGACGGATATAAAACCCCATATCACACGATTTTGTAAGTATACTGACGTCAAATAGAAACGCTCCAATGAAATTTGTAGTTATTTTCCTTATTCCTTTTACAACATTTGTGATATGCATACCGTATATAATCTTCTTGACCGACAACTACGTCACATAGAAAAATTGTGCGTTTGTATTCATCAAAATGTCCATTTCCGGTAACTGGTCACGTTTTCTACGTGTGCTTCGTGTATTTATGCCACGTGATGTAACTGGTCACGTTTTACACAGTAACATGTATTAGTGGATAGGCTTTCACGAATTGAAAGATTTCTTATGAAACATCTATACAGAAGGATACCAAGGTTAAATTCCGATAACACAGCTCGTAATATGGTCATTTTGGAATGCGAGGAATGCACAAACAAGTTGCTAGACAGTTTAACGAATTGTGTTTCTCGATTCGGTGTCTTGATCAAAGCATTAGAGTTCCGCGAACGTTCATCGATCGGTTACGTTCGATTACACCTCGTATCATGCCTGTAAAAGAAGATAATTCCTCGCGTAAACGTCATGTACGTTTAAGGTTTGTGACGTTGGGATCAACGTTGTGTCGAGTAGTCGTTACTGCGGAGGCGAAATAGGTGTTTTCATGGTAACTGTTGTTGTTGCAAGTAACGTTTGAAACACACACACTGTTCAGAAAATAGAGTTCGTAAATTAGCCATTTTCAAGTACAGAAAACTCAAAAACAAGCCGCCGGACGTTTTGACGCCTTGCAATACATGATTAGACATCTTAGTCGAGCATTAAGAGTAACAGAAACATTTGCTAATCGGCAAAAGTCAGGCATATGTCGTGTAACGCCTGTTATACACGAAGCTTTCTTACGTTAACGTCATATGCGTTTCAGGTTTGAGACGTTGAAATCGACGTCGCGTTTAGAACTCACTAACTGTGATCGCCAAAAGGGATGTTTTACGGTACCTATTGTTGCCACAAGAAGAGTTTGAACCATGCGCTACTGAATTTTAAATGGAATTTCTGATACAACTCTGTTTAAATGTGCCATTTTTCTAAACTGAAACAGTTTGATAATTTCTTTACCATTAAGTTTTAACAACAGATAATCAAATTTACAGATGGAAATACATTTTTTGTAATTTTAAATCAGATATACTGAGAAATCGGACATTTAACAGGACTGAGGCGTTTCTTTTTGACGTCAGTATACAATCACATCGCTGAAAATATTCAACGTTGTTTCAAACCGCTGCATGATCATCGATTTGTGTCAGTTACTGGATGATTCTTGTATTCTGTAATATAAAGCTTATAAAAAAACGGTATGACTACATGCTAAAAGCCAACTTCTGTGGATTATTAGGGATTTAGGGCTTGGAATACTAGTGTCTCTTTAAAAGAAAATGACACAGATTCACTTCTGAATTTTTTGGCAGAGTGTCGACCTAAATAGCCGTGCATTTTGTGCTAAATAGACTAGGTCAACATGTATCTATTGACAAATAGTCGCTATCTATTATTTTAACACCTCGAAACTATATGTATGTACAGCTTAAATCAAGCTGTAGTTACTAGGTTTTAGAAATACACAATAAATTAAGTCTTTAGCCACGATGTTTTCAAAAGTCTCTATAGGAGACGCCAATATTAGGTTTTGTTCGGGATGGGGGAAAATCATTGCGGTATGTGAAAATATGGGATTTTTGTTAAGCATCAATGAAGTATACATGTACGTTAAGATGTGGTTTTCATATCAAAAATCCCAAGTTACATTACCCATGGACTTTACATAAATCAGACCCTAAAAATAGACTTTACCATAAAAGCTGTCTTAAGGGGGGATGCTCCAGTTTTTCGGAACACTCGGTCTTTACTGTAGTAAATTAGATGTTTCGTACCAATATGTTTCGCTACCATATTTTCAATAATATAATACATCATTACAATTTACCATTTTCGACGGCAAAAATGTATTTAAATTATGCGAAACTGATTTCCTCAAGATGGAAATCGATTATTTAGAGCAAGACAGTCGTAAGTGTGTATGCAGTTACCGCCGTTTTGCGTCATTTTATTCATGTGTAGCTGATAAAAAATCCTGTAATTCACTAATAAGTGCGCTGACCTATACATTTTCTTTTTGAATTATTACCAGGACATGTTGCTTAATACAATGAGGGAGTTTCGTCAAATTCTATTATGTAGAACTTGAAATATTTCCAAAAATATGCAAAGGGCTAGGTCCACAATACCCCTGACTCGGCCCTGTTTTTTCCGAAAAAACGAAATTACTCATTTGCCTTATTTTTACCTTTTATACGAAAGATTGACCCCCTATCTGTCTGAAATGTACAATGATTTTCGAATATAGCTTATATCTTGGAGAATCAAAGCGCTGAAAGCGCTGAAGGCCTTGAAGAATTTGACCACATGCAGATTATTGGTATGAGAAAGTTTAAATATTCTTTAACTTCAGCAATAATCAAAGCACTGAAAGAGCTGAAGGCCTGGAAAGTGTACGAAAAATAACAAGAGTAATATTTTAATCTTTTATATTTTTTTGAAGAAGTTTCGAAAAAATTTGAACACATGCAGATTTTTGGTATAAAACAAAAGTAAAATGAACAGAAATCATCTGTATGGTATGAAACAAAAATAAAATGAACAGAAATCATCTGTACTGGATGGCCACTAGAATCATGGGGGGCAAATTATCAAGCATCAGGTAAGAAGGATTTCGATTGCAGATTTATCCATTTTATTTATTGCATGATCAATTCCTGTCCAAATTGTGTTAACAATAAATCTGCGACCAAAAGCGGTCTTAAGACCGTGAATAATTTGGGCCCTGCCCCCTGGTTAATAAATCATCGAAACACAATAGCATATTATCAGAACATTATATAAAAATAAGTGCGTGTCGTTCTTTAAACCCTTTATCATTCCATTACCAAACGGCAAAATTTTAGACTTGTCCAAATTCAAAGATGTTGCAGACGACAATTTCAAGTAATTACTAAATATAATTCCACATTTTTTCACAATGTTTTTCAAACCCATTATCTCTAGGGGAGTCAAAAACAGTCATTATGTGGGAATGGGTTAATAAATCTGTTATTATTTTGCTGCTGAAGCTAGAAGTTTTTGAAATTTCCCTTTATGGGCATTTTCTTTTGTTGAAAAAGACATGTTTTGGTTAAATTTCAATTATAACATGCAAGTCAAAACATATAAGAGAACATGAAATATCATGGAAACACAATAGCAAATTATCTTGACATTATATAAAAGTATGCGAGCAAAACTAATTATATATACAAGAGGGCCATGATGGCCCTATATCGCTCACCTGAGTTTCCGATTCTACAGACAAGTATAGTCTGGTCTTGGATTGGATACAGTTTGGTAGGTCATTTATATAGACTAAGAAAAGATAAGAAAAGACATGGACAGAGCACTGAACCCTGAGGGACGCCTAAGAGAACGGGTAGAGTAGTTCATGAGTGATCATCAATACCTACTCTTTGAGAACGATCCTTTTAGAAGGATTATATCCATCTTGAGATCAGTGGAAGGACACCCAGCTTATTCAATTTGGATATCTAATTGCTGTGATCAACCTTCTTCTTCTTCCGGTTTAGGTCAGGTTTCTTCGTAGAATGTATATTTGACCTACGATGGGATGAGACAATCACCTCTTCCATTGGTTATGTACAGCTAAAAGTCTATACGGTACAGTTAAAACTATGTACATCCATCAACCGGTTACTTGCTACTGGGTAGGGCCGCAGCATGCTGTGGTAGGGCGACCCTGAGCCCCTGAGCGTAGAAGCATCTGAGACGGCTATAGGAAGGTGGTTCAAAATCAAATGCCTTACTAAAATCCATTTCAAGTATATATCTGCTTGTTGAACATTTTCAAGATTGTCGTATGCTTCTTGGGTAAGGCTAATCGATTGAGATTCACAGGTATGTTTTGCTCTGAAGCCATGCTGGTACTGGCTAAGTAGATTATTCTTATCAAAGTGGCCCATAATGTTTGTTATCAGGATGCGCGCCATAATTGTTGATGCTATGCAGTTTAAAGAGATTGGCCTATAGTTGCTGGCTTTATACTTTGGACAGCTTTTTATAGACGGGTGCTACTGTTTTACTTCTCTTATCTTTGGGGACAATACCAGATTCTAGAGAAAGATTGGAGATGACCTTGACAATAGATCAACTGTATATCTTGTAATATTTCTTTACACCTCTGGTAAAATATGTTTTTGGAAAACAATGCGGCATAATTAGAAAATGTACGTTCTGCTCAGTATTTTTTTGTGCTATATTGAGCACAATTTCCAAATTTATTAATGCCCATTATGTCGTCTGCGTAAGCTTTGGAATTTGACAAGTCAAAAGTTTTTACATTTTGGAATGGGTGAGATAATGGTAAATTCCATATTTTATATCTTGTTCAAACAATCAAGATGAAGTAATGGATTGAATAACGATTTATTAAATGAAGTTAAATCATTGCCGACAAATCGTGATGTTATTTCTATATATCTTCACAATATATCATTTAGAACCTTATTAAATCATGAATCTGCCTATTAAAACATAACTATCTAACACATACAAATACATAGATATATAAATAACACAGTTTTAAAACAGATTAAAGAATAACAAATCGTTACTATTACCTACGGTATTGGAAAACCAAATATTTCAAGTGTGTATCGGTAATCACTGACGCGTTCCGTGTGTTCCGGTAATTACTATGCGTTCCATGGTGTTCCGGTATTTCTATGGACCCAATAGTTCTTTCGCGGGGGAAAAAGAAACATTTACGGACAATTTTACAATGAACGAGTTTCTTTAAATATTAGAGGAACGTCTGGTACTTGCGGACAGTTAAGCGATCGTCAGCCATTATTTAGATAGGTGAAGACAAAAACTGTATCTTATGTCACAATCAGAAAATTCTAAGCCTTTTCCCCGGCATCGGTAATGAGAAGTATGTATTAAGCGTATAAAACCGGGTACGATAAGGAAAACAAAATGAGTCATCAACGACAGGTTATTTCGGACACATCGGGTCTGATCGGACAGGCCGATAATCGAGCTAGATTTATTTCAAATAATTATGCTTGCACTTTTACGTAATTAATTTGGAACAATCTAAAATTTTGTTTGGAAAGGTTTTAGGTAAGATAAAATACAAATGAACGATCTAAGATATTTATTTGCATCAAGTATTTCATAAAAAAAATAAAAAATATACGCTGATGGCTGGATTTGAACGTCGGTCCCCTGAGTTCTGAGACTTTGACGTTACCGCTCGACCACTCACCTTGCTGTTCAATGTGAGACATAATTAATATATAAAATCATTATTTGTCCGGTTAGACCCGACGTATCAGTTTTCCTTCGGGTCAGATCGGACACCATTTTATTTCCGAAAATAACTAATATTTCTATCATCGACAGGTAAAAACCTCTCGAAAACCTTTTAATCTTCTTTTTAAACCAGACTAAAAAAGATTTAATCGCAATATATACATCGTCATAATCTTGCGTCTGCAGGGTTTCTATATTTAGATATTGCTTACGAACCTCTACGGAAATTTTGATTCGGGGAAAACCCACTAAACGTTGAGTATCAATTGGCGGCGAATGAATCCGCGCATAATATATGTTGCAATCGATTTCTTGATTGTAAATATTTTACGATTTTAAATGCCTTTACTACTATCAACGTATGTATATACTTCTTTTGTAATGTACATGGGTAGAAATTTACAAAATCTGCATAAAGTAACTTAGATCTAATCCAGTTCCGATTTACTTTTCATCGCGCAAGAACACTATCTATCTGCGTTCAACGTTTTCACAAGATAAATTCAACACGCCCTGAGAAAAATGACATGCTAAATTTGGCCTCTTCAAGGCCAAAAATAGATCAATAAAGTGGTAGAAAGTACCGTTTTGGTCCACATTTCGACAATTTTCTGTAGTTTCAGACCATATAGAATTAAAAGTTCTACGTGCTACACTTTGATATTTTAGTCATGGAAAGATAAAGATATTATCAATATGTTGTGAACCCTTAAAGAGTGTAGCACGTGGTCCGACATATCTAAAAAAACATATCGTAGCACATCTGCAAAAATCTGTCAGATAACAACAGTTGTACAAATAAATAAGAATTTCAACCCAAAAATAATGTTTATTTAATGCAAGTACTAAATATAATATATACAAACACGAGCATTGTCGCTAAAGTGGCATTTGTAGTAATTTATCCGAATACTGTTCCATCCGAAATAAGGTACACTCAAGGGACGCACCCGTTACAATCTGAAATCGCGTCATTGACAACGCCGTTGAATGGAGACAATTTTCTGTTACATTAGCCTGATAGAAATGTGAATTTTAAACAATAAAAAGTAAATTATTATTTATTATAATTATTTCTCATTTTGTTTTCTGATGACTTTATAAAAAAGGAATTGTGTTTCTTTTCCATGTTTACTAGATCTAGGAGCAGATAAAAGATCTGTCAAAAATTGAAAGCTGTCTTGCTGAAGTGTTGCATAGTTTATCAATATTTTTATGTTTTATACATCATTTATACTGAATTAAAAGAATTTTTTGTAAATAAGCAAATGTATCGCAGGTTTCTTTAATATGTAGGCAACAAATAGATTTGACCCAATACAAAACTCATTTTAGCATCATAACATTATGTCCTTGTTTGTGGTGTAATGGAAGGAGTTGAGGACTCTCATCCCGCCGATCTAGGTTCAATCCCCCGAAAGTCCTTTTGTTTTAATATTTTTTAATGATCAGTCACTTCATTGTGTCTATCATTTTTCTTAATCATGCAGATTTTAACCGTTTCCTAAATAAAACCAGATTTTGACAACTGAAGAATTATTTTACTTACAAATATGTTAAACCTTTTAGACACTTCTGTAGATTAAAATCCACTCTCAATCTTTTAAAAAATGTCCAATTTTATCATGCCAGTAATCTCCTTTTTGCCTGTGCTTTGTCATTTTTACACACAGGTTTAAATTTTCCCTCTCTACAAACTTCAAGAGGTGATTTTTTCCAATATAGTACACTGTATTCTAAAAATAGACTATGTACATGATAATGCCACCCTGTGTATCAGCCTTGGGTTTAACCCAGATAAAATTGAATAAACTTGACTCAGAAGTGTAATGTTAGTCCAATTTATGAACACCATATAAGAATTTGACTCATTTAACCTTTTTCCAAACAACACCCTGTTAGAAGTTGCTTGCGAAAACATTGAGACAAAAGAAGAAAATGCTTATAATCAGCATTTCTCCTTTTACCACAATAGTAAATATTTTCTATTTTCTTTATTTTTATTCATCTTGTCATTTCGGGCAGATCTCGAATCAGATCAGTCCAATTTCCAATCATTTGGGAAAGGGTTACAAAGTTTTTAAGTACGAGGTGCGCTTAATTAAAAGTGGTGATAATACCATTTAAAGGCCCCTAAGTCGTGTGTTCACCAAAATAGTGTTTGTTGATTATTGCTCGGATGGCCAATTTATCTTCACATAGATCTAGTTACTAGATCTAGATCTAGATAGATCTAGTTACAATGATAGTTATAGTGGGATCAAAACATTGCAACAACAGCTTGAAAAAAGCTTTGCTTACGATATATAATATCCCTGTCTGTGCTCTTCTGTATATGGTTGGTTATCATGGAAACTACTCATGTACGAATTAGAATGTCAATCTAACCAAACGTATTACATGTTACACATTTTAGAAAACATTCGGTTATCACTGATTATATTTAATCCCTCAAAAAGCGTCCACCTATGTTGACTGAGAATGGTTGAATCTTCACTCTCAGATGATTTCTGAATCTAGAATGTCTCCCTACCTCAATATAGATTATGCCTATAAACGTTCATTTTCGAAATTCGATATCTGATTGGCATCTGCAGAGTGTTCTTCATGTTATTTCAATTGATATCCAAGATGATCCATTTTGGCTTGACTTGAATTTTAGCACTCATGAATATATTAGCCTATTATATTTGTGACCTGTCAAGCCAAAATGGATCATCTTTGATATCTTTCACAAAATAGAACATACTTTCAATACTAGTTACCATGGTAACCAATGTGTTTCTGTTTGATAAGTTGACAATTAGTACATATAAAACGTTTGGTCATCAAGTGATAAATATTTGAGTGGTAAAATAACAATTTTCTAAGGAAAAGAACTTTTTCTACTTACTGGTTACCATGGTAACCAATGTCTTTATTTTCAATAAATTGATTTTAATAATTGTAAAATCATTTAATAAACACTGTGAGCAAAAAGAATTAAGAAAAAGAAATATTCTGGTTAAATATCTGCTAATTAACAATTTCTATGCAAATAATAAAACCGTTGCTATGGCAACGATATCAATAAGAATGTGTTGTATTTGTTACTTTTATAAACTTGAATGCCTGGGGAATTGAATAAATCATATTTTTCGGAAAATTGGAGTAGGGCCATTTTTACCCCTAAGTGAACCTACCCCTTTTGACATAAAACACTCCAGCTTCGTTGATCTAACCGAACACGTGAGCATGCTGTTTTAAACATTTACGCGTTTATAGAAGCACATATTTTGGGTTTTCTGTTCTTATTAAATGTAAGACGTTACTTTAAATCCATTTCCCGGACTAAACGATGAATATACAGCATTGTATTAGCATTTTAGTGACCTTGGATAGGTGCAAGAAATTGTGCATTTTTTCTATGTAGGGATATGTGATACGAATGCCTATAAAATTCAAACAAGATCGCTGACCATCCATTTTTATTTTATTTTTCAATTGGAAATAACATGTAATTTCAACTTACAAAATATAAATAAATTCTATTATTGGGGAAAAAATAAAGAAACTGGAGCATTCCCCCTTAACATGTTCATAATTATACACTGCTCAAAACTGTCAAATTTCTGAAACTGTAATTGGAACAAATACTTCTAGCATATAGATCTCTATGAAAGTTGGATATCGTCGGTAATAATGCCAAACACGTATCTCACTTTTGAATGATTTTAAAAGGGAAGAAAAACCATTTAATAACTTTTCCGAAACTGAAAGGTTTGCCTTGAAATTAAGACATGTTGATCGAATTTAAAGTGTTCTCAAAAATAATAAGTAAAATTATTCCTAAACCTGCAAGAATATTCTGTACTTGACAAACAAGTGTTGCCTTTGAAAATCGCAAAATTCGGCATATGATTTTTTTGCATTTACACCGACGATATGTTTTAGACATTGTTAACTTACTTTTTTAAATTTTGTGAATCCAAGGGGAGGTAACTGGTAGTTTGCATTGAAGTCAAGAAGGCATACTTTTAGTCAGATTTGTTCAAATCATGAACAGCAATTACACTTCCGGACCATTATTAAAGCATCATATAAATATTTTGAATTTAAGTGTATGTATAAACAAATGAATACGTAGAATCGGATTATACAACATATAATCATAATCTTTTCTCGACTTTTTTTAGCTCACCTGAGCACGATAGTGCTCATGGTGAGGTATTGTGATACCGCTGTGTCCGTCGTCCGTCGTCCGTCGAGCGTCGTGCGTCAACCTTTGGCTTGTGTGCACTCTAGAGGCCACATTTATTTGCCCTATTAACCTGAAATTTGCTCAGAATGATTGTCTTGATAAAATCTAGGACAAGTTCGAAATTGGGTCATCTGGGGACAAAACTAGGTCACGGGGTCGAGTCTTATAAAAAACCTTGTATGCACTCTAGAGGCCACATTTCTTTCCCAATCAACCTGAAATTGCGCAGAGTGATTGTCTTGATGAAATCTCGGACAAGTTCGAAATTGGGTCATCTGGGGTCAAAAACTAGGTCACGGGGGCAAATCGTAGAAAAACCTTGTGTGCAGTCTAGAGGCCACATTTTTTGCATAATAACCTGAAATTTGCTCAGAATGATTGGCTTGATAGAATCTCGGACAAGTTAGAAATTTATTAATCTGGAGTCATAAACTAGGTCACGGGGTCAAATCTTAGTAAAACCTTGTGAGCACTCTAGAGGCCACATTTCTTGCTCAATCAACCTGAAATTTGCACAGAATTATTGTCTTGATGAAATCTCAGAAATCTTTGAATTTTGGTCATCTTGGGTCAAAAACTAGGTCACGTGGTCAAATCTTAGTAAAGCCTTGTGTGCACTGTAGAGGTCACATTTTTTGTCCAATCAACCTGAAAATTGGTCAGAATGATTGTTTTGATTAAATCTCGAACGAGGTTGAAATAGGGCCATCTGTGGTCATAAACTAGGTCACGAGGTCAAATCTTAGTAAAACTCTGTGCACTCTAGAGGCCACATTTTTTGCCCAGTCAACCTGAAAATTGATCAAAATGATTGTCGTGATCAATTCTCGGTTACGTTTGAAATTGATTAATTTTGGGTCGTAAACTAGGTCGTGAAGTCAAATCCCATTAAAACCTTGTGTGCACTCTAGATGTCTCATTTTTTGCCCAATAAACCTAAAAATTGGTCTGAACGGTTGTCTTGGTCAATTCTCTGACAAGGTCAAATTGGGTCATCTTGTGTCATAAACTAGGTCACAAGGTCAAATCTTAGTAAAACCTGTTTGTACTGCAGTGGCATTATTTTTTTGCCCAAAGAACCTGAAAATTGGTTGGATTGTATGGAGTTTTACATCCCACTCAGCAGCTAAGGTCATATGTAGAAGGGACTTTGGTTTAAAGTCTCATTCCAAAGACTGGAGATGCAGGGGATCGACAGGGGATCGAACCAAGTCCAATGTGTTAGCACTGCACCACCTTTGGCCTCTGAAAATTGGTAAAAATAACTACTTTGATGAATCTTGGACAAGTTCGAAATTGGGTAATCTGAGACCATAAACTAGGGCATGGTGTCAAAACTTAGAAAAACCTCATGATTATGCACTTTGGAGGTTACAAAATTTGCCCAATTAACCTTAAATTGATTCAGAATGCTTGTCCTGAACTTACTCAGAATTTTTGTTTGCATTATATCTGACAAAATTGAATATTGGTCATAATTGGGGTTGTGAAATAGGTATCTAGGTCATAATCTTAGTAAAAACTATTGCATTTAGAGGCTAGCTACATCATATACAAAAAGTTATTATCTCATGTTAGCGCTTCAGGGCCAATGGCCCTCTTGTTTCATTTTTATTTATTTTCTTCTACATAATATACACAGTCATGATAGTTTACAGGCCAAAAAGAATTCTACAATTGTACAGTTGACACTTTTTTTATTTTTACTTAGAGACAGGAAGGACCTAACCTTTTGAAACATGTTAGGAAAGGGAGAGAGTGATTGTCTCGAATCGAACAATATTTTTCCCTTCACTGCCATCTTCCACTGATGAATATACTAGATGGATTGCAATAAATAAAAGTTACAATTCATTTGAGGTTAAGGAATGCGTTCATTGCGGATTCGATATAACGAGTGTCGACTGTACAATATCAACATTTGAATATGCATTTAACAAAATCCATTTACATTTCGCTAAGTATTTATATGCCGCAAACTCACTCTTGGTTTTGACGACCAAAAAAGTATTGATCTCTGGTAAATGGTTGAGAGAGAAGAGGAAATAGACTAACGGGCTATATTTTTTCAATTTTTTAAATTTTTTTCTAACATATTTGAGTATATATTTATATTTCAAATAAATTGTTACAAATTCTTTTTGTGCATTTTTAATCTGGTCAACAATTATAGTATTTTTTTTTTACAAAATATAGTTTGTTATATTCGTCATGAGTGTGTTTTATACTCTAATCCAATAAAATTTTGAAGCATAAAAAAGGCAAAAAGAATTTGTGAAAGTGATTTCAAAGGGGGTGGTAGATGAAAAAGAAAGATAATGAGAAGACAAACGATAACAAAAAAGTGAAAAGTGCTACATGTACATATAAATGTATATTTAGATTTAAAAAATATCCAAAAATATTTGCTGTTGTAATTAATTTTGAATGTGATTATGTACCAGACTTTTCTCAATTGTCCAGTTTCTTTAGTGTCCATTTCTTTGGTGTCCATTGTATTTTCTTTCATCGTTGTTTTTAATGATTAAAGACAGTTGTTTGATAAAACCATATAGACGGTATAGACTTTTTGAACTTCGAGTTATACGCATATTTTTTATACTCGGGACATAAAGTGTTTTTTCTGGGTTTATTGTCACATCGTAGAATAACGTCCATACTTTATAATTTGAAATATTCTGTGAAAGTCCTTTAAAGTTAATGCAATTAACAAAACAAACTGAAATATGGAAGTTTTCGTTTCAATTGGGTTTCTGGGAAAAGTAACTTTCATTAATGTCTTGTTCATTGTAGTATCAACCTGCAAGAAGATTGAACTTTGAAATGCTTTTTATAAAGACAAATACATGATGCTAGTGATATGTCTGTAATTTACAACACAAATCTGTTTTGCTAACAAACCCCTAATTTGACGATCCCCATTAAAATGGCTGGTATATTCCGTTTTATTTCACCTTTTAATGTGTGACTACGACAAGAGGTCATTAGACGAGTTTACTTCACAATGAATTGGTTATTATAAGAGAAAATGTGCGACACGAGCATGGACACATTTTGAAATTGAACGAATGTGCCACAATAAAAATCATTTGTCGTTAATCGCAAACGCGCTTTCTTCCAATGAACCGTTTACTAGGCCCCACCCTGTCTACGGAATGAAAACAGAGTATAGAACATTGAGAATGTGTGCATTTCATAATATTGTTTTAGATGCATGGTTTATTTTATGCCCCCTTTCGAAGAAAATGGGGGTATATTGTTTTGCAAGTTTCGGTCGGTCGGTCGGTCGGAAGGTCGGTCGGTCGGTCCGTAGGTCGGTCGGTCTGTCCGTAGACCAAACCTTGTCCGGAGCATAACTCGAAAAGTATTAAGGTAGAATAATTCTAATGCATATTTACTATTGTCGTACATTTTCGACACATGTCGATAGTTTCCGTATCTATTTTTAGCAACGATATTGCTAAATATTACTTCCCTTTGTAAATAAATTCCCCGAATACACCCCGAATATCTTTTTCTGGTATGATTCTCCGTTTAACATCAATTTTTCAGAGACATTTTTCGTGTAATTTTATATGATTTTGATTGATATCACCAGTTTGTATGTGATTAGAAACTGATACTAAATGAAACTTCCTATTTAGGAAACATATTGTCGATTGTATAACTTTCGTTTCTTCCCTTGATACTGGTTGGCTCAATATACCGAGAAACCCTTTAGTGGAAGACACATACATATATTCTAATGAAATCTATGATGAAGTGATCAAACGCCTATCGTTTGAGAACGACTCGTGGATGAGATCATCATTGTTCAGACATTCACACTCGATTTTCATCACTTCTTTGCCGGCGATCCTTATTTAAATGTGCAAACTCGTTGTCAGTTAATTGTAACGTGGTTTGATCCGTGATTTGATCCTTTTTTAGATTCTTTTTCCATTTAAGTCCTTAGATTCAATATGCAATCCAGAAGAAGTGGTACAAGGAAGCTGTAATAGGCTATAAAAAAAAGATTAAGTACAATTTTATCTTTCGAATTTGCATTACTTTTTACAAATAGCGATGTTCAATTGGTTACTAGGTAAAGGGTTAAAACGGTGAAAATCATACGAAATCACATCTGATTTGTTATCATTTGCCAACCTCTGAAAGTCTTATACAACATTTGGGTTTTAGTTATAAGCATATAATTAGATATAGGCTACGGTTCCCTTCATTTGGGGCATTGACTTCTTTTGGGAAAGAAATAGTACTTTCGAAAGTATGAGAGCACTAAGAATTACCTTTATATATTTTCAAATTTTGACGGATAAAATGTACATACACGTATGTGGATTTTATCGTGTTCCTACACATATAAGAATAATTTTGATATCGGTTTTAGAGAGTGCGTGCACTTATTTCTGGCACTGTCAACATTTGGTTCAGAGGCATAAATTTCAAACCAGGAAATAAATAGGCTTTATTTGTAAATAAGCACGCAGTAATTTAACGAAATATCTCTCATATACGCACAAGGGTCATATCATTTCACATCAGGCGATGGGTAAACATGTTTTTGATAATAAAAACCAAAATCTAGACACATTTAATGTGTTTATGTCCAAAATTCAGATGCTTTTTTGCTTTGAGTGGTGGCCGCCATATTGGAATTTTGTAAGTTGGGGTGGGATAAGGAAAACTCAAATTTCTAGTTAACCTCTGGACGAATTTCTGTCATATTGCATATATAGATGTCTAATATAATGTACTATCACACAGAAGTTTTTGTCACCCCAATTTCTAAAGTTGTCATAAGCCGTATTCTACCTTAAAGGTAGAATCATGAAACTTCATATCAGGATTGATCTCATTATGGAGAGGTGCAGTACAAAAGAACCGTAACTCTGCCGATCAAATTTTTTGAGTTATTGCCCTTTGTTGATTTTATAACTTGATTCTTGTCCGGATCATAACTCAAAAAGTATGTAAGGTACAATCAGGAAACTTTACAGGTGGATAGATCTCATTACGGAGAGGTGCAGTGCACAAGAACCGTAACTCTGCTGATCAAATTTTTTGAGTTATTGTCCTTTGTTGATTTTCAAACTTGATTTTTGACCGGAGCATAACTCAAAAACTATGTTAGGTACAATCATGAAACTTTACAGGTGAATAGATCTCATTATGGAGAGGTGCAGTGCACAAGAACCGTAACTCTGCCGTTCATATTTTTGGAGTTATTGCCCTTTGTTGATTTTCAAACTTGATTATTGTCCGGAGCATAACTCAAAAAGTATGTAAGGTAGAATCATGAAACTTTACAGGTAGATAGATCTCATTATGGAGAGGTGTCATACACAAGAACAGTAACTCTGCCAATCAAATTTTTTGAGTTATTGCCCTTTGTTGATTTTATAACTTGATTCTTGTCCGGAGCACAACTCAAAAACTATGTAAGGTAGAATCATGAAACTTTACAGGTGAATAGATTTCATTATTGAGAGGTGCAGTGCACAAGAAGCATAACTCTGCCATAACTCTGCCAATCAAATTCTTGGAGTTATTGCCCTTTGTTGATTTTACACTTAATTCTTAATCTTGCCTATATATCATATCCTTTTACACATACAGCCTTGATATCTCACACATAGATACCTCCTATCAACATCGTTCACATTTAACCATGACCTTGGACCTTGTGACCTTGACCTTGGAGTTTGACCTACTTTAAAGAAAATTAAACCCGGCATATATCTCATGACCTTTTACAAATACAGCCTTGATATTTCACACATTGACACATCTTACCAAGACCTTTCACAATTGACCATGACCTTGGACTTTGTGACCTTGACCTTGGAGTTTGACCTACTTTTAAAAAATGTTAACCTGGCCGATATATCATGTCCTTTTACACAAACAACCTTGATATTTGACACATGGAAACCTCTGACCAAGACCTATCACATACGACTATGACCTTGGACCATGTGGCCTTGACCTTGAAGTTTGACCTACTTTTAAAAAAAATAAACTGGGTCTATATCTCATGTGCTATTACACATGCAGCCTTGATATTTCACACATATACACATCCTACCAAGACCTTTCACATTTGACCATGACCTCGGACCTTGTGACCTTGACCTTGGACTTTTACCTACTTTTAATTTTTTTAACCTAGCCGATATATCATGTCCTTTTACACATACAGCCTTGATATTTGACACATGGACGCCTACGACCAAGACCTTTCAAGTTTGACCATGACCTTGGACCTTGTGACCTTGACCTTGGTGTTTGACCTACTTTAATAATACATTGACCTGGCCTTTATTTAATGTCATTTTACATATACAGCCTTGATATTTCACACATGGTCACTTCAAACCAAGATATTTCACTTTTGACCATGACCTTGGACCTTGACCTTGGAGTTTGACCTACTTTTAAAAAACTTTAACTAGGCTTATATCTCATGTCCTGTTACCGATACAGTCTCAATATTTTACACCTGGACACCTCCTACCAAGACCTTGCACATTTGACCATGACCTTGGCCTGTGTGACCTTGACCTTTGATTTTACATACTTTTAGAAATCTTTAACCTAGCCTTTATCTTATGTTCTATTACACCTACAGCCTTGATATTTCACACATAGACATTTCCTACCAAGACCTTTCACATTTGACCATGACCTTGAATATTGCAACCTTGACCTTGGAGTTTGACCTACTTTTAAAAAGACTGAAGCCAGGCATATATATCATGTCCTTTTACACCTACAGCCTTTATATTTCACACATGGACACCTCCAACCAAGACCTTTCACATTTGACCATGACCTTAACCTTGGCATTTTGGCCTACTTTTAAAAACTTTAACCTGGCCTATGTTTCATTTTACTTTTAAATATACAGATTTGATATTTCACACATAGACACCTCCTACCAAGACCTTTCATAATTGACCATGACCTTGGACCTTGGCCTACATCAAATGTAGGCCCTTGAGGGGGGCATATATGTTTTACAAATATCTCTTGTTTGAATAAAGTCAATATCTAATAGTCCCACAACATTTCGCACAATAGGTACCTGAATGTACCTTTACTTTGTAGCCGTTGGAAATTCCTCGATTATGTCTTGTTAAGCAACCCAAATTCATGATCAAGCCTCCTAAGACCTTGTCATTTTAACATGTTTCACCCCTCATATGATTCAATTGGTCTTCTACACACCAAAATGCACATGACGATAAAAGGAATCTTCTATCATCTTTGAGGAATATTGACTCTCAATTACGCATGTTAAAGTTTAAGTTGTTCTCTGCAAGTTGTTCTTTTCGAACGTGGTGCAGTCGTGTTAAAATCGGAACATTCGATGGCATTTTGAGTCAATGTTCAGTCTATTGAGGTTTGCTTGTGTAAATACTTGTTACCTAGTGGCAAGAAGTGAATCTGCTTCGACTAATATCTTTGTCACAGATGACCTGCTATTATATAAAGCTAGAAACTGTATGAAAGATCACAAGCATCGATCTCCTGATAGTGGCAGGTAGCTCTTTATGCGGACCAATATTTGTCTCCACTCTGTTCTTAACCTTCTCATTGGTAACATTGTCTTTATATAAGATGTCCAGAAGCCGTCTGAAGCATCTCATTTATGTGGCCAGAATTCTCTTCTCTAATTCTGCAGTCAGGCCCCATGTGGATATTATATCACACTTTTACTTGTGTGTTAAGTTGTCAAGCCTAAATTAACACCAAAATTGGCGTTTATTCAATAAAATTTCCAAGCTGCAAACCGAATGGAGGAAGTAACTAAATTTAATCTACATTTTCGTTAGCTCATGTTTTAGCATCATTTTTTATGTTACAATAGAAAATTTTCCGCGTTATTTCGCGTTCAATTGTAATATAACCAAGCTTCTGAGATGTGATGTGATATGCTTCTCAATGAATCATACAGTACGGAATATCAGGAATTTGACAATCAGAACGGAACGTGAGCGATCGGTGAATGCAACCCGAGCGGAATTGAATGATCGCGAACGAACGCTGAACGTTTTCATAATATGCCCAAAAAACAATCATTCAATCTTTGCGATCAGATGAGCGCTATGATTGAATGAACGTTTATTGCCTCATAAAAAGAATTATTTTTAACGAAATTCCATAACTTTTATTCTTTTAAATAACAGTTTCCCAGCCTATTATTATTTATTTTAATAAATAAAAAAACATTTTCAATTTTTAATATTTTTTAAAAGCAGCAGATGTTAAATTGAGACCGATTTATAAATTTCTCAAAATAATTTCGAGTTGTTTCCCTTTTTGATTGGAAATGATTGAACGGAATGATCGCTTTTTTCGTGAATGATTTTTTAAATAAGGCCATGATTGAACGCAATGATTGGTTTTAGATGCTGATTGAAATAAACATGATCGCTACCGGAGCGATCGTGAGTGGTGATTGAACGTTATTGCCCGCGATTGAGCGGAACGCACACGCTATGATTGTCAAAATCCTGATATTCCGTACTGTATGTGGATTATTCATTGTGGCGCCTAACTCAACATTGTAGTTAATTAACGGTAGACCACGATAAAATAAGAACTATTGCTTAACTTACAAATGAATAGTGCTTTTTATGCTCCCCGAAAAAAATTCGGGGGAGCATATAGTCGCCACGTTGTCCTTCCTTCCTTCCGTCCGTCCGTCCGTCCTTCCGTCCGTCCGTCCACAGCCAGATCTCAGCAACCCTTGGACCAAATTCAATGAAACTTCACATGTCAACTTCCTGGGACAATACCTAGAGATCGTTTTCTCCGTTTCTTAATTTGAGGCTGCGTGACAGAAAAAGGAGCCTTATTGCAAAAATTAGTTTTTCTCTAATTTCTCTTCATCTAATGGGCAGAATTTAATGAAATTTTATACTTGCGTGATAAATAAGATGTTCTAGACCATATTCTACAAATAATGTGTGTACAAAAAATCTGTCATGGGAAAAGAGGGCTTAATTTATGATAGTTTTTTTGTGTGACAAACACTTATTCGGGGAGCATAATCCGTCTATGACGGCTCTTGTTTAAATAGCAACAATCACAAATATCTATGTGAAAATGGATATTCTGGGGTCAATATAAAATGCCACCTGATCAATCGCCGGTGTTAACTTACATTAACATCTGACAGGACCCGTAAGAGGTCTTCATGTATAAACTTTTCGTCTGACCAATCAGATAGACGCTTCACGAATTTTGAAAGCGATTAAGACAGTAATCCAGGCCGCGAGGACATCACATTTCCCTGCAGAATGTGTTTGCAAGCGCTAGTTACCGATATCCATATATAACAAGATATTTTATTGGTTAGAATATAATTATATGAAGTAATATAATTTGCTTTTTTCAGTGTCATAGAAGATGACCCCTCACTAGTGCCTATCAGATGTATCTTTAAATACATCGCCGGATTATAATCAGATTGTATGAAATCTAACGCTTTATTTTTTGAGCAGTGTAACATGTAACAGCAATCTTAAAATATTTTATGACTAATCATTTTGTTAGGGTGTATTTGTGTACAATGGCCCCATACCATAAACGACCATAAAGCTTTGGATTCTAAAATATTACATGGAATGAAAACCACAGTGTCCAATCGTTACCGGTGGATGTGGTTTTTGTAACGCTGAAAGCGTGGTGTATAACGCCGGTTTGTGGTGCAAAACAGAGGCAGGACACCACCAAGGTAAGAAAATTGAAAAATTGAATCGATGAAGTTTTTTCTTTTGGAATGAGACTAGGCGGAGGCTCATCTCAAATGATTTCTTGACCCCTAGCAATGTCTGTTTTCTTCGAGAAAGTTGCAGTTTTCTCAATCATTCCGTGAATGTAAGGCATTTCAGGCGAAATAAACTCTGCTTGCCCGTAAAATATGAATTATATTCAAGCATAACCAGTTATGAACCCCAAAATAGCATGCACTTCGTACTTACACATGTATTGCACAAAATCACATTGAGGTTTGCACCATCTGCATCTTACAGAAGCCATGGAAACGATTTTTATTTTAATTTACAAGTAACAATGGTGGATGTGGTGCACACAAAGAAATATTTTGTAACGTATGTGGCATGGTGATTTTAAAGCTTTGCGTTTTCCTTATTTAAGCAGGCCTAGCAGATATACTGACACTTTCCCTTACTTCAGATGCAACACACGTCCTATTCGAATGATCCTAGCAATTTTCGACATCAGCATTTTTAAACCCTATTAACCGGATTGTGTAATGGATTTAGAAATTGTGCAACCCGAACGTTACATTAAATGCGTACAAAATACATCTTATCTGTCAATATAGGGTCAATTCACGTTTTTGAGGTCGTTAACATTCTCAGAGGTCCAAGAAATATGCTAACTGCCTCTGTTTTGCACCACAAACCGGCGTTATACACTACGCTTTCAGCGTTACGAAAACCACATCCACCGGTAACGATTGGACACGGTGAAAACGAACATAAAGAAAAAGAAACGAGGATGACCTCTATTGGGAAAGCAACAGGTAGTGTTTTCTCTTCTTTATTTGATTTTTAAACGCAAAATAATTGATTGTCTAGGTTTAAGATTTCAAGGTACAAAATTGTATCAGGTATTTGCTGTTCTAATGTCTTATCGTACTACGTAAAATAATAGATTAGTGAATTAAGTCACACAAAATGACCGATGTTTTATTATACATCTTTTTAACTGGCAACAACTCAAACTTTTAAATGGGATTGTATAAATTGATTAAATGCAGACATTCACGTTGACACATCCGCTACATTAATGAACGGATTTTGAAAAAAAAAATCACAGAAAGTACGCAGCCATCTAGGACAATGCGGACATGGTTGTTGCTTTTCCGTATTACGATGTGTCATGGCAAAAGGGGACTTGGTGCAAACAAGATATCTGACCTTACTCCTTCTAAATTTATTGACGGATTTTGATAAAATTTGCGCAAAATGTCCCTAGCCACCTGACTTAGTGTATATACACTGACCACATAAAGAAACGCAACACTCATTCAATATCAAATATTTCAAAACTTATCAATACATCTAAGGATATTTTTTTGTTTTGACATCATAAGTAATACTTCATCAAACAGTAAACGAAACATCATAAGAATGCGAAGATATTTACAGACAAAAGAATAAAACCAAAGACACCTGGTGTAAATTAAAAAGTCACAAACAAATTTATGGTTATAATCATCCCTTGTATTCATCAACACGTGACATCTTGGTCTCATTGACACCATTTTTGAAACCTTTTGGTGTTAAAGAAACTTAGTTCACTCACACTGAAGGGTTGTTCAATCGCAAAACAAGTTTGTTGGAGGATTAAGACTACCACGAACGCGCCATTTCAGATTTTCCCAAAACTGTTCGATAGAAGACCTATCATGGAATAAGGGCAGTAACCTTGTTTTGCTGCACAACTGTCGTGTGAAAGCAGCAGTGTATGCAGGAGCGCCACCCTGTTGCAACATACCATGGACTCTTCCTACATGATGCCAGGGACAGGTACAACACATTGTCAATGTTCATACGAGTATCGACTTTGACATTTCAAATGTTTGTCCCAGCCCGCCTTCCTGGGCAATGGGGTGAGTTCCATGACTTTGGGTGGACATCCAGACCACAGACATGCAGCTCTAAAACTGGATCAGACCGTCTTCGAAAGGATAAGTTGTCTTAAATAGCGAAAGTTATCCCAAAATTTAGGCAATTGCAGATATAAAACTGGTTACTTCTGGTTGAATCATTCACTTGCGATGGCTTACACATGTATGCCAATGTTCATTTATGTGGAATCTGCTGCTATTAAGAATTTTTTTCAAAATATTCAGGGCTCTTTGGCTAATACCCTACCGACTGATAGTAACTGGTCCAGTCGATGATCTAGGTCGATCCTGCACACTGGCGTTTCCAACAGAATGGTACAACAACCTTGAAATTGAAGATAATTTGGACGCAAAGCTTTTTGGTCCCTGCCAATTGAATTTTCCAGAACGCAACATTCAAGTGATATGTGGACGGCTGTTTTCCGGAAGTTATGACATGACGCTTAGTGCGCACAGTGACAATTTTTCGTGTTTTTAATGTGTAACGGACGCCATACTATCAGTAAAACTATCTTTGAGGATTGTTTTTTTAACTTGCAAGACGTTAGGACGAATTTAACGTGAAATAACAAAGGGATGTTATTCTGGCTTGTTCGTTGGAAATTTGAATATTGTATTAGAAATAACTATCACAAACCTTCCTTGCAAACTATAGAAAGTACCATTTTAGATTCTGGTTTGTTTGAAACAGAATTATTGAAATTTGAAAACGTTGCGTTACTTTATGTGGTAAGTGTAGTGTAGCGTTTCTTTCAAATCATGTTGCGTCTTAATGCAAACATGTGGCATATTGATCGAATTCTTCCTGCCACCGAAAATAGTGTGATAACGTTAGAGAACATTTTAAAACGTTGTGATTTGTTGTGATAGAAAATAAAGAATTCAAATACGGATTAACTGCAATATTTGATGCTCCACTGAGTTGCAAGTGCCAAATTTGCTAAATCAGCATGTAGCAAGAGTATGAGTATTCAAGTAATTTAAGGAAAAATTATCGATACTGTATTATTGGTTTATTTGTAGAAATAAAACGTACACAATTTTGAAAATTATGATGGAAATTAAGGTAAGTTTGGAGAGCGGCCATGTGACTTACAATTTTTTTGTTCTACGGCACCAAATGCCCATTCTAAAATTTTCATCAAATTTTTATTAAAGCGAAACATTCCCCTTTTTTGTGATGGTGAATGTAAAATAAAGTATTTTATTGTTGTAAATGTAAACATATGCCAGAAAAAATTAGATTTTTTTTTAGTATAGATATTTTTGTCGTAATTACGCTAAAACAGAGTGGAAGGGCTAAGATAAAGTCATATTTCTTTTTTATTTGCGTGGAAGGTGTGCTGATTTTTTGTGTAAAAATAGCTCTTGGTATAATCTTCAAAATGTCAAAAAAACAAAAAAATATTCATTGGGTAAATGTTTGGCGAATTGAAAAAAAGTTGCAAAATTCTAAAAAAAATGTGATTTTAGCTCCACTGGCCGAAGCAATTATCATAGCGTTGTGTCCGTCGTGCGTGCGTTCGTCCGTGGGTCCATTAACTTTTTTCTTTAAAAATCTTCTCCTCGCAAACCAGTGGGTCAAACTTGACCAAACTTTGGAGAAAGTTTCCTTGGGTGACCATTTACTAAAATTGTTCAAAGAATTTTGATTGGTCAATTAATGTGGGCGTGGCAGGGCGGGGCTTATCAGACTTAGAAAAATCACAAAATAATTCTTTAAAAAATTACCATTTGGCCAATTTTGACCAAACTTGGCAGAAATGTACCTTATGTGACTCTTTACTTAAATTGTCTGTGAAATATTGATTGATCCATAAATGTTGGCGTGGCAGTGCGGGGCTTATCGGACTTAGAGAAATCACAAAATAATTCTTAAAAAAATCTTCTTCTCTCAAACCAGTATGCCGATCTTGACCAAACTTTGCAGGAATATTCCTTATGTAACCCTTTACTTCAATTGTTCGCAGGATTATGATTGGTTCATAAATGTGGCCGTGGCGGGACGGGGCTTATCAGACTTCACAAAAATCACAAAATAATTCTTTAAAAATCAACCATTCAGCCAATTTTGACAAAACTTTGCAGGAATTATCCTTTGATGACCCTTTACTTAAATTCTTTGAAATATATCTGTAATTGTTGGTGTGGCAGGGCGGGGCTTATCAGACAAAATCACAAATTAATTCTTTAAAAATCAACCATTCAGGCAATTTTAAACAAACTTAGCAGAAATGTTTCTTGGATGACTCTTTTACTTATATTGTTCAAAGAATTTTGATTGGTTCATAATTGTTGGAGTGGCAGGGCAGGGCTTATTAGACATAGAAAAATCACAAAAAAAATTCTTTTAAAATCAAACATTCAGCCAATTTTGACCAAACTTGGCAGAAATGTTTCTTTGGTGACTCTTTTACTTATATTGTTCAAAGAATTTTGATTGGTCCATAACTGTGGGCGTGGCAGGGCGGGGCTTTTCAGACTATGAGAAATCACAAAATAATTCTTTAAAAATCAACCATCTTGCCAATTTTGACCAAACTTGGTAGAAATGTATCTTGGGTGACGTTTTACTAAAATTGTCTGTGAAATATTTTTGGTCAATAAATGTGGGCGTGGCAGGGTGGGGCTTGTCAGGATTTGAGAAATCACGAAATAATTCTCTATAAATCAACCTTTGGGCCAATGTAGACCAATTCTGGCAGTAATGTTCATTTGGCAGCCCCTTTACTTAATTTGTTTATAAACTTTTGATTAGTCAATTAATGTGGGCCTGGCAGGATGGGGCCTATGAGAATTAGACAAACCACAAACTAGTTCTTTAAAAATAAACCAATGGGCTAATTCAGACCAAAGTTGGCAAAAATGTTCCTTAGGTGACCCTTTTCAAGATATTGCAGTGCGAGGCTTACAGGAAGTCATGAGATAATTCTTTCACTTTAGCCAGTAGAGCGATTAAGGCCCTCTTGGGCCTCTTGTTCAAATTTGCCATATTTTATTTTCAGAAAATGGTTTTAAAATATTTATTAAAATTATTTCATCGCATTTGTGCATATGTTAAGTCTCTAAATTGATATAACATTTGAAATTATCCATTCAGAATAACTTGATATATGACTTTAAAACATAAGGGTAATTTTGCGAAAATGGTCATTACTAGCCAAGGGCAGATAACGAGTCAGGAAACTTTCCCTGATTTTTTTTTTATTTGTTCAGGAAATGTTACTTTACAACATATGTACAAGTAAAAAAATTCATTGGGCGGATAAAAAGTAACCCCAAGTTAAAACTTACCTTAAGAGAGATATTAACAAACAAAAAGTGTATCGTACTTTCTTTTGCCTCTCAGTTTAGTTAAATTCTTCTATTGGGAAACGAAATAGTAATGCTGGAGGATTGTCCTTTAATATATACATTTATGATCAAATTGAATTTTAGTTGAAGCAGAAATAGTGGAAAAGCCAGTGGTTATATGTATTTAGTGGATCTTTTAAACAGCATCTGTTAAAAATATAATTTACGACCAACCAAAATTTTTATTGGTCGTCAAAAACTTCTTTTTATCAGGCGCCCTTCATAAGATCATTCGCATTCAGCAAAGCTCTGTCGTTTTCCAAACTTATATGCTTCAAACTTTTTATAATATCCGTCGTATTTTAAAAGAATTATTGACAAATATATCTATCGTTTGTCACGTGATTTTCCGCCTTATTATACATATTATTCGTGGAGATGAATATATGTACACGTGAAATGAAGTCAGGTGAAGTTAACACGTGATTTTGAAATTCTTATACGAGTAGGATAGTGGACATACTAAAACACGGTCATGATATTATGGCACACGAACTTTAAATCGCAAGCAAATGTAACATTGGTCATTCGCCTGTAAGATCAAACCCAATAGTCCTTGAGCCAGAAACATGTTTGCCCCCCCCCCCAGGGGGAATTTTGTAGACATAGTTTTGCATAAAGTACAATATCTTAGAAACATTTTGAGCATTGTTTGCACTCTGGCCGTTGGGGCTTTTGGCTGTAACCCTTATGTAAAACCCTTAACCCTATCATTTTTTTTTTCATTCAAATTTACAATACTCTTTTGGTCATATTTTCATTGAATATTGTCCTACAGATGTCTAATTGGAATCAAATGAAAGCTTATAATTTGTTCTTTCATTTGTAGTTATTTTATGCAAATTAACTCATTGCATATTCATGAATATTAATGATTTTCCTTAAAATTTCAATTTTTTGGTGAATATTTGATAAATACTTTCTTAAAAAAGGCATTTTTGTCCAGGGGGAATTTTGTAAACATAGTTTGTCAGTAAGAACATTTTATTGGAAACATTTTGAGCCTTGTTTGCACTCTGGCGGTTGGGGCTTTTCGGCGTGACCCTTATCTTAACCCTTAACCCTACCAAATTGTTCATTCAAATTTTGAAAATGAATTTGGTCATATCTTGGTTGAATATTTACACATAGATGTCAGAATGGTATCAAATCAAAGCTTATGACTTGCTCTTTTATTTTAAGATATGTTATGCAAAATAGCTCATTTGCATATTCATGAATATTAATTATTTTTCCTAAAATTGCGATTTTCGACCAATATCTGGTAAATACTTTCCAAAACAAAACATTCTTGTGCAGGGGAATTGTGTAAACATAATTAATCTTAAAGAAAATCATACATGAAACGTTTTGAGCGATGTTTGTACTTTGGCTGTTAGGCATTTTGCCAAAACCCTTATCTAAACCCTTAACACTATAAAATTGTTCAGTCATTTCAAAATGTTTTTTTTTATCATATCTTGGTTGAATATTGACCTACAGATGTAAGAATGGTATCAAATGAAAGCTTATGACTGTCCCAATAATTTGCCATAAATTTTATGCACATTATCTCATTTGCATATTCATGAAGATTAATGACATTACTTAAAACTGTGACCTTTTTAGCGGGTATTTGGAAAATACTTTCAAAAACATTGTGTTTCTACTCAAGGGGAATCATGTTAACATAGTTTATCTTAACGAACATTTTATTAGAAAAATTTTGAGCAATGTTTGCAATCTGGAGGTTGGGGCTTTTGGCCTTGACCCTTATCTAAACCCTTAACCCCATAAAGTTTTTCATTTGAATTTTCAAAACTTGTTTGGTCATAGCTTGATTGAATATTGACCTACAGATGTAAGAATGGTATAAAATGAAAGCTTATGACTTTTCTTTAATTTGCAGTTATTTTATGCAAATTGGCTCATTTGCATATGCATGTATATTAATGATTTGTCTACAATTTGTGATTGTTTTCAGGTTAAATACCTACCAAAAGGTGGGATTTGTTTCTTTCTCGTGAGTTTTTAACCATCTGATATCCATGTTCACTCTTTTAACAACATCTAAGCCTTGTTTGAGATCTTTTTATGTTTTAAGTGCAAATAAGTTTAATTGATTCCATGTATTGTGCTGGTGTTCTTGCTTATATCTAGTTTAGTTTACAAAATGTTATCCTTTGATGAATCCAAAATTGCCGCAAAATAGGACTTTGAACATTAACATTTTATTAAATGCCATATGATGATACAAAGGTATCTAACCTGCGGGACTTTATTCTAATACACATATAAAATTAATTATTTCAATTATTTTTTGTAATTTTTATGGCTGAATAGAGATCCTGGAATGTAGACAAATTGCATACATATAGCAGAATAACATCGTTAAGCAATTGTCAAGCTCCATTTTTTGCCATTCACATTGAGAAAACAGCATGATTTTGTTCCATCTGGAGAGCCCTTCCTTGTGTATTCCTCATAGCCAAGTCAATTTTTTTGGCCTTAAGTGTATTTGATATGTGGCTGACAGATCAGGGACACTGGTGTTACCATTCCTTTATGCTCTATTGAGGTATTTAACTTCAGATAATTTAAGCTTGGGGTGCCATATGTAAAGCCTACGTATCAGATGCATAAATCAAGAAATGTACTCGCTGTATGTATATAGCTTGAGTACAGACTATAAACGATTGCGATCAAAAGATTATTGCAGTCATTTACGATGCATTTATTTGTCTGTATCAGATCAGAACAGATGTGAACTGTGAACTGATCCATACTACCTACAGCCCATGCTGAATGTACATTAAAATTCTTCCGAACTTATAAATATGTCTTATATGTGCTTTCAGCATAGTATAACCTCACAATGGATTGAAAATAGTTCCCCTGTGATACATATACAATATCTTTCAATATGGCATATGTTTTCAAGGATGGCATTCGATAGCCATGGATATCTTCAGTTCAATACTTTCCTGATATTTAGATGCTACAACTAAAACCTGGTTTAGATCAGCATATGAAATCCCATATTAAGACACTTACTTTTTGCACTGTTCTAGGACAATTTGACCAAAAATGATTAACATTGCACTTGGTGGCAATCTTGGAATTACTTACACTCTGAGAGTTTGGCTAGGTTATCATAATGGAAACCAACATAGATCAACACTAGAATGTCTATTTAGTGCAAAGAACCATCAACATTTATTATACTAAACATAACAGGGTTACTATGTACTTAACATTACAGGGTTACTATATAACATATACGTTAGCGCTGTCAAATGGAGTACATTTTATGGATTTTCCACAATAAATGTGGTTTTATCCCAAACGTTTAAAGAAGCAATAATATTCATAAATAAGTAAATGAGCAAATTTCCAATATACAAGCAATTCACTAGATTTCATTTGATACCATTATGACGTTTGTATGTCAATTTTTGATCAAGATATGACCAACACATATTGAAAATTTTAATGAACAATTTGATAGGGTTACGGGTTTAGATAAAGGGTTTTGCCAAAAGATCCTACTACCACAGTGCAAGCATCGCTTATAATGTTATTTATACAATGTTCTTTAAGATAAATCATGTTTGCATAATTTCCCCTGAACAGAAACGCCTTGCTTCTTAAAGTACTTTCTGAAAGTATTTAACACGTTTTCGCTGAAAACAATCACAATTTTAAGGAAAATCAGTAATTCTCATGAATATGCAAATGAGCCAATTTGCATAAAATAACTGCAAATTAAAGAAAAAGTCATTAGCTTTCATTTGATACCATTCTTACATCTGTAGGTCAATATTCAATCAAGCTATGACCAAACTAGTTTTGAAAATTCAAATAAGAATTTGATGGGGTTAAGGGTTTAGATTAAGGTCACAGCCAAAAGCCCCAACCGCCAGATTGCAAACATTGCTCAATTTGTTTTCTAATAAAATGTTCGTTAAGATAAACTATGTTTACATGATTCCCCTTGAGTAGAAACACAATGTTTTTGAAAGTATTTACCAATTACCCGCTAAAAAGGTCACAGTTTTAAGTAATGTCATTAATATTAATGAATAAGCAAATGAGATAATTTGCATAAAATTTATGGCAAATTATTGTGACAGTCATAAGCTTATATTTGATACCATTCTTACATATGTAGGTCAATCTTCAACCAAGATATGATAAAAAACATTTTGAAATGACTGAACAATTTTATAGGGTTAATGGTTTAGATAAGGGTTTTGGTCAAATGCCTTAACAGACGAAGTGCAAACATCGCTCAAAATGTTTCATGTATGATTTACTTTAAGATTAATTATGTTTACACAATTCCCCTGCACAAAAATGTCTTGTTTTGGCAGGTATTTACCAGACTTAGGTCGAAAATCGCAATTTTAGGAAAAATGATTATTATTCATGAATATGCAAATGAGCTAATTTGCATAACATATCTTAAAATGAAAGAGCAAGTCATAAGTTTTCTTTTGATACCATTCTGACATCTGTGTGTAAATATTCAACCAAGATAGGACCAAATTCATTTTCAAAATTTGAATGAACAATTTGGTAGGGTTAAGGGTTTAGATAAGGGTCACGCCGAAAGCCTCAACCGCCAGAGTGCAAAAAAGGCTCAAAATGTTTCTAATAAAATGTTCTTACTGATAAGCCATGTTTACAAAATTCCCCCTGGACAGAAACGCCTTGTTTAGGAAATTATTAACCAAATTTTAATCAAAAATGACAATTTTAAGGAAAACCATTAATATTCATGAATATGCAAATGAGCTAATTTGCATAAAATAACTACAAATGAAAGAGCAAGTCATAAGCTTTCACTTGATACCATATTGACATATGTAGGCCAAAATTCAATGAAGATATGACCAAATAAATGTTTGTATATTCGCATAAAAAATTAAAAGGGTAAGGGTTTTAGATAAGGATTACAGCCAAAAGCCCCAACGGCCAGAGTGAAAACAACGCTCATCTTGTAGCATTTGTTATAAGCTTTCAGAAAATCATACCCTTCAAAATTCCCCCGGGGGGCAGGGGTTATTGGTGGCTCAAGGTCTACCAGTCATGCAGCTATTGTATTCAAGTCTTTGTGCTTTGAAAGCCAGATGCTTTTTCCAAATTCTTATATATGATCTAGATCAACTTGTGTATATGCGCTTGTTTATCTGGGTCCAAAATTACCCCGGGTATTATGAGGACCCTTTTACCAGATTCTGACTTAGTTGCTAAGTAATATGGCTCAATTTTCTTTTATTTTCAGTTCGCTAGATACATATACCTGAGTCTAGTTACCCTTACTGGTTTGTCGCACAGTGGGCGATAATACAAACTGCGCAACAGCAAAAACAGACAAGATTATTCCATTTCATTCGCCTCGAAGTCACTTATATAAATGGCCGGGATACGATGTGCAGATTGCTTCAATAAATACATGCCATATACATTTTCGAAGACTTTTCGAAGATTTGAGATATCTGGTGTAGATGAATGGCAAGGGCTAGATTACGAAGAAGCGATGATAAGTCGTCTGATAAACGACGGACATTTATTCGATCTAGACACGATTTCCAAAAGCCATTCACTAGAAAGTGCTGAGGATTTAATGGTTTGTCGTCAACACTTCGATAATGAGATTCGGAGGAGAATATCTGCAAGTTTTATATGCCTAGACTGTGAGAAATATTTGTGTTCTTCATGCATCAATAAACATTCAAACCATTCAACTTTCGAGAAAGGTGATTCCGCATTGAAAATAGTTGAAAGCGCGAAGAAAGAAACTTCTAGGACTTTGGAAACAAAAAGGCGGAATAATATATTGCTTTGCGACTCCGTAGATGTAAACACCATAATGAGTCCAAATACTTGGGAAGAAGTAATAGCTTCAGATGATAAAGCAAGTCGTTTGAGAACTTTAGATATTGGTTGTATTGTAACTGGCATAACCTTCTCGCAAGACAACACAGAATGGCTTGCTGCAGATTATGGAAAGAAATGTATAAAAGTATTCTGTTTAAAGAATAACAGAATGATCCGTTATATCAAACTTTCATCCAAGCCATTTGGAATAGCGAATATACCAACTACAACCCCTTACCAATCTCTCTTTGCTGTAAGTTTTCCGGGTGAAAGATTAATAAACATACTTGATTTACAGAGTAAACCGACAGCAGTTGTTTCAAGTATCGATGTAGACAGTGCGTGCTACGACATAGTGTACTGTAAAAATAGATTCATCACAACAACAGTGACGTTAGATAAACAATATACCATTCAAGTTCTTGAAGTGTCAGGAGCGGTCACAAAAGTGATTGGACATAATTATCAAAGACTAGCTGGTTACAATTTTGAAAGATTTTCTGTTCACCTCGAAAGTGAATCGATATATGCTTGTCACATGGATCCATCATGCGTATTCAGACTATCTTTAGATGGCCGCGTTTTAGGTTCTACTATGACCCCTGTAACTCCTCGCAATATATGCATTGATAGGTATCAAAACATTTATGTTATTGGTAAAGCGTTGCCAATGTATAGAATATCTGCTGATTTATCTCAGAAAGAGATAGTCATTGATAAGAATGACGAGATTTTTGCCAGTAAGATAGATGAACGTTCTGACAATATCGCATCCATAGCATGCCACAATGATAAAATATATCTGGCTTTAAAAGATGGGTATATTTACATATTCAGGCATGAATAATGTCCGATTTTTCATCGGTATTGGCAGTTAAAAACAGAAGGGTTTGGGAAAACATTCGGACAAAAGAATAAAATGATGATGACCTGCATATTATAAAAATATTACTGTTCATATACATGTACATCTGACAGGCACAAGTAAGTGGTCATCTTCTGTGACCCTGGGAAAACCGAAGTCGGCTATTGTTTTCTAACCGATCCAGTATATTCTTATATGATTTCCATAACAAGAGTGACATGGTTCTGTACTAAAATCAGATCTTCTCGAGGCTTAAGTTTCGGTTTAACCCTTTCCTAAACAAGACCTGGTTTTGACGTCCCTAATAGAAAATGCTTTGGAAAATATTGAGACAAAAGAAGAAACTGCTGATAACCAGCAGTTTCTCCTTTTGTCTCAATATTTTCTGAGCTAAATTCTATACAAATTTTATCTTCAACAACATCAATATTGTCATCTGCAGCAACTTTTGAATAGGGCCACTCAAAAAATTGTCGTTTGGGAAAGTGTTCAATTGAAGCTTGAAAGCGTGGTCCTTGATTTGTTAGAAGAAAAAAGTCATTGAAGATGACCACTTACTGGTGCCTGTCAGGTCGTATTGTCTTTTAACACCGTATTTTAATATAGTAAAGCAATTTTTTCCGAAAATTGAAACAATGCTTATTGGTTAAAACCAATTTATGTTTTGTATAAAAATGCAGACATCAATTTTAATGAACATGTTCCTATATAATGTGTAAATAAAAAACATGATGCATATTTTAAAACGAAAGGTTTCAAATGAATTAATACACTTAACCAAAAAGGTAACTTTCGCAAAGTATATGTCAAGTGTTTAAAGTGACATTTCACGATAATTTTTCATATATTTAACTTCTATTTTTATCTGAAAGAGCATATTTTTTATGAAAATTCTGAAACTTTCAAGCCAAAATATTGTGCCGTTTACGAGAAATATATATTTTTGTGCTAAAATTAATCAAATTGTTGTCCACATCAGTTCGAACTTATATGTAAATTGCCACTTCTGTCTCAACTTTAAAGGTGCATTTTTTCGCTTATTATTAAAGTGACATTTCACATTTATTTCATTTTTTAAAAGTATGTCTTGATGCAAAGATTGTTTATTCTAATGCGTAGAAACGCTATCAGTTTTTTTTTTTTTGAAGTTGTTATCTATAAGCGAAAAATACGCCTTCAAAGTTGAGACAGAAATGACAAATTCTATATAAATCTGAACTGTTGTCCACAACAATTTGTTTAATTTTAGCACAAAAATATATATTTCTCGTAAACGATTCAATATTTTGGCTTGAAATTTCCAGACTTTTCATAAGAAAACATGCTCTTTCAGAAGGAATAAAAGTAAAATTTATGTAAAAATAATCGTGAAATGTCACTTTAACAACTTTAAATAACTGATAGCATTTATACGCATTAGAATACCCAATCTTTGCATAAAGGGATACTTTAAATAAATGAAATGTTGTGTTCTTTTAAGGGTATCACTTCGATGAACATACACTTTAGTACATGTACATGTAGCAGCTTTTGAAATTTACTTGGTCTATAAAATCAGGCAGCTACCCCCCTAGTAACGCCGGATATATTTATTCAACTTTGAAAAGTTTCGCATAAGGATCGAAACTGTACTCAAATATTTACAATAACATTTGGCGTCAATATAAACTGTCTGCCGGATTTTGTAAATTAATATGTGGGCTACAATCAAAATGCATGCTATTTTTCGTTGCGTGAATGTGGACGTAATCATATTTTAACAAACTGTGACATCCTGTATCAAACATTGGTTAAAACTTTCTGAAATTTCACGAAATCGATATCCAAAATATTGCTATTAAATACTCAGACAATTAGAGGGAAACAATGGAAATTTATTCATGGATATCAAAAGTGAAAAACCAAAACGGTATGAATATGGATTAGGTTTTGCATGGTTATCTGACGGAGTTGCAGAACAAACGCGTCCTTTTTATACCCTCCACCTACGAAGTAGAGGGGGTATATTGGTTTCACCACGTCCGTCCGTCCGTCTGTCCGTCCGTCTGTCTGTCAGTCCACCTCTGTTCATCCATCCATCTATCCATTCATCCGTATACCCTTTTGCTTCTGGCTGTTAGTCATGATCCGGTTGACCTTGGGTCATTACACAGTTGTTGCCAATGATCCAAGGAGGTGCCTTATTGTATTGGGGTCACGAAAGTCAAAGGTCAAGGTCACAAAAAACTTTGTTTAAAATCCGTTTCCGTGCTCTAAGTCAAGAAACCGGTTGACCTAGGATCATGAAACTTTACATAGTTGTTGCCAATGACCCAAAGAGATGCCCTATTGGTTTTGGGTCACGAAGGTCAAAGGTCATGGTTATAATTCGATTTTGGTAAAATCCGTTTCCGTGCTCTAAGTCAAGAACAGTTGACCTAGGATCATGAAACTTTACACAGTTGTTGCCAATGACTGAAGGAGGCTCCCTATTCTTTTTGGGTCAAGAAGGTCAAAAGCCTAGGTCACATTGGACTTTTAAAATCCGTTTCAGTGCTCTAAGTCAAGAACAGGTTGACCAGGGATCATTATACTTTACACGGTTAATGCCCTTGACCCAAGGAGATGCCCTATTATATTGTTTTTGGGTCATGCAGGCCAAAGGTAAAGGTCACAATCAGACTTTGTTTAAAAACCGTTTTTGTGCTCCAACTAAAACACATTTTGATTTATATATCTTTTTCAGTGACAAGGTGCTAGGAGGGGGGATTCGTCCGCTTTACAACAGGTCTAGTTATCTTTTTTACCTTTTTTCAAACAGATAATTAAACACTACTCGTACTCATTGATGCATCAAAACATTGAAGATCTAAAAAAACACTATGCTTGTACACTACAAATTTTAAAACATGATACATGTATATGTCATAAATCATCCGATTACATCATAAAATGTTCCTTCGAAAGTAAACAGATTGCTCAGTCATAGTTTAAACGTTGAAAATTGGCGCCATGAAACTATTTAGTTTCAATCTTACATTAGTAAAAACTACAGCAACACGTTTTCTTAGATTTTGTAATACTCGACACACAACAATAACGTATACTGTAACAGATAAGTTCACTTTATATTAAAATGTCCTTAACACACACAGAAGTAAAGAATCTATATGTTAACCCTTCCCGTGCTGTTCACGAAAGCTTTGGCAGGCGATATATACTAAGATCAGCCTGCACAGGCGTGCAGTCTTCTCTTGGCATACACTGCCTGCTTTCTTCTCAGTTATTGTGGCAAAAACTCAAGATAATTATACTCTCTTAAAGTGGCAATTTGTTTGAAAGTCAGCAGGACAAGTGTTGAATGTGAATGGCAACATCAGCAGCAACACACTATTTATTCTGTAGAAATTTGCCAAGCAGAATGATGGTTGTAAAAAAATTATTATCTAAATATCTTGTATAGCCCGGTAACGACATTATGGAACATGTTTACAAAATGCACTTAATAATAGGTAAACGATACAAAATCGAACTCCGTTTTCACATGTGATGGTCCGTTTTCACTTGTAAAATTGTATTGGAATTATGAACGTTTTGTTTTCAATTGTTTACATATGTAAAATATGTAATCTTGTGCCACAATATCGTGACTGGACTGTAGGGGCATTTGAAATGAAGAAAGTATTAATTGAAATTTTAAAAAAAAAAATCAACAACAAAGAAATCATTGCTAAACAAATGTTTATAAGAATGACAAGTTGCATTTTGTAAACATGTCATATGGACCGTTGGTCTTGATTTGAAATAAAAGATTATTAATGTTATATACGTTATGTTGTGTTATTTCTGACTTTAAAATCAGGATGGTATTCACCGACGCGTGTTATTCCCAGTGTTACTATAGATTTACATGGCAATCAATCCGATTGGCTAAGACATACGTCTCGCCCAATCAGATGCATTGTAAAGTATTTTAGAAATAGACCGTCAATTGATAAATTGAGACATTTTTTTGAATACGGCCCAATGTCTTGGTTTTTTAACGTTTCCCAAAGAAAACATGGTTTTGGCGTCTCTAGCAGAAAGGACTTGGAAAACATTGAGGCAAAAGAAGAAAATGCTGATGATCATCATTTTCTACTTTTGTCTCAATATTTTTCTGTACAATTATATACAAAAATGTCATGTTTATTAGAATCCATTTTGACGTCTACATCAACTTTGGATTATGAACATCCTATATTTTTTTCCATTTGGAAAAGGGTTAAGAACGGATCGAACGTGTCTAAACCCTCTCCCAAACGCAAAAAAAATCTAGGGTGATCCACTTCAAAAACTGTAAGAATTACTTAATGGATGTTATTGACGATAGGATTTGTGTAAAATATGGCATAAAACTATTGAGAAAAAAGGAGAAACTGCTGACCATCAGCAGTTTCTTCTTTTGTTTCAATGTTTTCCCAAGCCTTTTCTACTTGGGACGTCAAAACCAGGTCTTGTTTTGGAGAGGGTTAACCACGGTGAGTAATCCACGTGACGTTGGGGATTCATTCACACCTAAAATCGTCTGCTTCAAGTATGTTTTGTGTAATATTTCAGCTAATACTCTACGGATTTTGACGAGATAAAGTGCTCTGAGCTTGTCTTTGAGGGAGCCATTATCGGTTTTATTTCACTTCGAACCAATACCCATGGTTTCTTCTAACATTCAAAACGAATGCTTTCGCTTGAATGTTTGAAGAAATTATCTAATTTGGCGCAGAGTCAGTAGGGATTTGGAATGACCCTCTCAAAGACGCGTACGGTGCAATTCATCTCGTCAAAATCCGTAGAGTATAAGCTGAGAAATAGAATATAAAACATACTGGAAGCATACGATTTTTGGATGTGAACGCTTCCCAAAAGTCACGTGGGTTACCCACCGTGTTAACTACTCAGAAGATAAAAATTTTGGAAAACATACAAGTAAGCGAAAATGAAGAAATCACTTGTGACCAGTACTTTTTTCACTTCTAGCAGTGTTTCCTACCCAACGCTGCGTTACTTAAACGCAGGAAAAGGAAAAAAATGGCGTTAACAGTGACAGTAAAACTTTTGTTTACACGTACAGCTTACGATAACTGACCTGGCAAAACATCCCTAGCTTATAGCTAGAGATGTTCTGCAAGATCATTTATCGCGAGCTATAAAGCGATTTTACGTTGGCGCTTCGCATTTAAAAATTTCATGATTATTTAAGTTTATTGAAAAAAAATGTTGGAATATCATTTTGTGAATGATGATGTCGTGTAACAGACATTTATTTAATTGAATTCTTACACAGAAAATACACTTTATGGGCTTTGTTCGAAAATACCGTAACGACAGCCTATTCAAGATGCAGTTAGGACATCTTCGAGCGTAACCAACGATTGAATTTTAATCTGTTTTCGGCTATGCGAGCCTTGAAGAGGTTACGTGTAACACGATCGTTTCTGCAAGACTTAACCCTTTCTAAAACAAAAACAATTGGATTGTTCCCAAAGGGCGTACCCAGGATATATGTAATTTTGAAGTCCAGGGTGTTTGGTCGAAAGCCTTTGACGCTCTCTGACGCCTCTAACAGATTATTTACTCTTGATTACATTGTGTAAAACGAGGAAATTGCTAAGATGATGAATTCGCTTGTTACAAGCATTATTTCATTTCATAAATTTATATAATACAATAAATAAAGAGCATGTATAAGTAAATGGAATTTTTGTGTTTTTGGTCTTTCTTTTTAAAAAAAAAAACATTCTGTCACTCTTTTAATGTTTCGAGTCAATAATTTGCTAATAAGGTTTAACCCATCCCCAAACGACAAAATATTAGCGTGGTCCAAATTTAAAGAAGTTGTAGACGACATTTTCAATGGGGTGAAATTTTATGACTATGGGGATGGAAAAAATGTTGGAAATGAAGAAATTGCTTTTCACATTTTTTCTAAAATCATTATCTTGTTGGGAGTCAAAAAGAATATTTTTTGTGGGAATTGGTTTCACATGACGAATATGTTTAAACAAGAGCCGTCAGAGACGGACAATGTTCCCCGATTAAGGCATTGTCACAATAAATGTATGCCAAGCAGAGCCAAGATTAAGCTAACAAACGTTAAGCCCCCTTTTTCCATGACATACTTTTTATACGCAAATTTCAAGTAGCTTATTGTCAAGGGAATCTGATTTGCTACTAAAATATGAAATGTCATCAAATTCTGACCATTAGACTAGGAGAAATTAGAGAAAAACTGTATTTTACCGTAAGTCACCTTTTCCCATGACGAGACCTCAAATCCAAAAACTGGGAAAAGAGCATCGGCATTATGTCATAGGGAGTTCACATGGTAAGTTTCATTTGATTTGGCCCAAAGGTTATAGAGAAATCGCTTCGGACGGACGGACGGACAGACGGACGGACGTCCGTCCGCTCTCATGAGAAGGTAGTTGCGAGTTGCAAGACACGTATGCAGAAGAATTGTGGGGATAAATGCTATTTACGAGGTGCACCTCACAAGTGAACATGAAAAAACACAAATTCGGCCACAAAACCTCACAAGTACCATTTGTGTTTTGCACCTCAGAAATTTTCGGATTTCCGGACATGTCCATGGTGTATGGCCGAGATCATGAAATTTTCAGTTTTAATACAATGTATATTTAAAATATGTATTATTACGCAATATTTCATCATTAGCTGGTTCCCTGTATATTATTATGATTCTGACTACTGGGGGTTCAGTCTATAAAGTGTAAAGTTACTAAACCGGGAACCAGAGCCCAATCAATAGAAAAAGTAGTTCCACACTTTGAAGGTAAATAATGGAATAATACTGTATTTTATTTATGATTCTTTGTAAAGTAGTAGTTATAGAAATACATTTGTAGTAATTGTTTTTATTTTATAACCTATTCTAGTTGCTAGGGAAAATTCTCTTATGTTCTTGACCTTATTACAATGCATGTGTCAGGAGTTAAAATAATTGACCGCCATTTTGGATACTCAGTCAGTGTTTTGGACTTAATTAGTTGTGTCTTGAAGCTATTTAGAAATGGATTGAGAAATGATTTGTGGTTGTTGGAATTGGTCATATTGGAAGTTATTGAGAGCATGAATGACCAGATGAAAACAGTTTTTTCCTTGTCTAAGTTCTATTCATTTGACCTAATTAGGTAAATTGTGTGATTGTGCAGCTGTCAATGAGATGGATCAGACATTTACTTCTATGGAGTCAGGAGTTTAGTCAAATTAGGTAATACTTTGTTTTGACAAATTATCTTGACTTTGATAAACTGTCATTGTAACACCAGTATGGGAGATTCAATTGCAAATGACAGCACACGAGCTTGAAAATGTAAACAAAGCAGGCCAAGAATTGTGCAAAAGTTTGTCCATTTTTCTGAGTTGCACATTATGGCTGACTGCAGTGACAGATCGAGAGGGGGTTCCAGGGTTCAAACCAACCCCCCTTCGTAGTCTGATTATTGCATTTTAATGCAGAAATTCCTTCATAATTGTGTACAGTTGTTTAGGCAGTAGCGGATCGCTAACTAATTTGTCGTTGTGCACAATTTTATTACAAGTGATAATCTTTTTTGTTTGGTACCGATTAGTAAACATGTATTCCTGTCATAGAATCCCATACCTGGGCACAAATATTATTTATCTACTAGATAGACCCTTTTTGCTGACAACACTAATTAGGTCATTAGCGGATAGCTTCCGGTCATAACGGATCGGCAGTTCAGGTTGTGTCTCAAAATGACCAGGACAGCAATTCACTGCTTTAGGTCTCTGGGAAAGCTGTTCACAAGCAAGTCTGGCAAAACTATGCCTGCTGATGGGACTCAAGCAGCTCAGAGTCAACTTAAAATAATTGTAAAAAAGACTTAGGCTACCAGAGCTTGAAAGCAATGCGAAGAAGTAGAAAATCAATAATGGGGAACCATTGTGGGTTATCGTTCCTTAGAAAGGTTGTGCCGTGGTTCACGGTCCAATATTTATTACACTCTCCCTTTACACAACACGGAAAACACACAACCGCCAAACTAAAGTAAAACTAATGTTAAAATGTCCGAAATTATGTCACTGTTTACTTGATTAAGTCGAGCCCTATTAGATTGATTTTGGGGAAAAGAATAAAAAATTGGGAATGATCATTCCCAGTTACCCAAATGTTCTCCTCTTCTTTCTCTATTTTCTTCAGTCATACAAATTCTTCGAAAGTTAGGTAATTCAGTTTGTTAACCGCTTTACCTAATAACACCTGGTTTTAACCCTCTCTCGACAAGACCAGATTTGACCTCTATAATAGATAAGAATTAGGAAAACATTGAGGTAAAACAAGAAAATGCTGAAATCTATATAGCATTGCTAGCAGTTCCTCAGTCATTGTACTTTTTGGTATTATAATTTGCACACAAGTCCTGCCTTTTTCACGATGCATCTCGTCATTGTAAATGCAAAACCTCGTATCTCGTTTTTGGAAAATTTTAAAGGGGTCGGAAAAAAGTGTAATAACTTTTCCCTTACTGAAAGAATTTACTTGAAATTTGAACACATTGTTCACAAGTAATGTGCCATTAATACTAATAAGTAAAATTACCTCAAAACCTTCAAGAATTGTCTTAAATGGGCACACAAGATTTGACTTTGATCATCACAAGAATCGACATACGAGATTTTGCATTTACACCGACGATTTGGCATCTGCATTACCTTTGAATTATGTTGGAAAACTTTCAGAGGTGTAGGTTTTGGCACGGGTAAAATGGTTAAAGATCTCAATTTTCAGAGAAAGCTAAGAAAGCACGAGAAGAAATGGCTGATATCCAGCCTTTTTCTTTTTCTAACAATGTTTCTAATTGATACACACATACATACCTTAGCGCAGTTGGTAGTGCATCTGCCTCTCACTTGAGAGGTCCCAGGTTCGATACCCGACCGCGGCTAATACCCATTCTGACAAAATTGTCACCCACCAATGGGTTTGAAATCGTTAACCTAAGTGGGCGAGCAGCTTGAGGCTTGGTAAGGGTGTTGTGGTAGTACTGGTTTGAGAAACAACAAGAATCCATGGGTAGGTGCCCCAGCCGCTGCGACATGACCATAGCAGTTGAAAACAGCGTAAAACCCCGATAAACTGAAACGGATCGGGATCTATACATACAGTTTTCGACATGTTTTAAACACTTTTTACACCGAATGCAAAGAATATGTTTGAGCCACATTTGCAAACTGTATATCCTTTATAAGTAGACATTTTCCAAACAACCAGAATTATGAAATTAATTAGAAATATATTGCTGACGACAAACTGATGTTGATGAAGATAGGATTTTTGCATAATATAGCACAGAAAATATTGAGACAAGAGAGAAAATGCTGATAATAAGCATTTTCTCTTTTTACCTCAATGTTTTCCTGTGCCTTTTTGTTTGGGGATGTCAAAGCCAGGGGTCTGTTTCATCAAATCATTTAAGGCAGAATACCCATAATGAAAAACACCACTTTCTAGCCATATGAAATGCATCAAATTACACACACTTGTAAATGCACTTCACATAAGTTGATTCACCGTGCCGGATTTCAATATTATGCTTCAAGAAGAAAATAATTGACAAAAATCATTTTACTCCATATTCATATGCAAGGGAGGTAATTTTGAACATTTATGTCAAATTTTTTCATAAGTATGCATGAATTCAAAATTCTAAACCGTACAAAATGTTTATATTTGGAATGGAAATGTAACACAGTTTAGAAATAACTGGCATTTTTTCAAGTACGGACATATTTATGATTTTCCAAAGTCTTTAAATCGCTTAAAAACGACAATCGCATAACCCAGGTCGTAATAGATTGGCGACATGCGTTTTTTGCCCTTAAATTGGCATATGCCATCAGTAAGACAAAAGAATGTCTTAAATATTTTGATGAAACTGGCCACTGGTCTTGTTTGGGAAAGGGTTAAATCGTAAATGGGCATGTACAACCGTAATTATAGAATCAGACCAGCTATCCAGAGACCGTGTACAAACAGTGAACATCACCATAGATAATTGATTTGAATTTGCAGATGTACATGTTTTCGATAAAGATACATTTCCTATAAAAATCTTCGAGATAAAATTATGGGCGGGATATAGAGATAAATGACATAGTTCCTAAATGGTGTTCAGTTTGTGAAAAGTCGAAAAGTTGAAGTTAGTCACACTAATTTCTGACAATTGTCACAGACAAAACTTCAAATTTTCTGCATTTCCAGGTAACTGTTTGGTAGAAAAGTGGAAGTTAATGGCACTAATTTCGACTTTTCGTGTTGTATGTAGGGAAAAGTGGATGGCGGAAACAGGATTCCGTACTTTTGTGCATTTCCTTTTCAATTTCTTCATATATCTTGGAAGTTTTCAAAATAATGTATTGTTAGTGTATGTACACTTCAGTTTCGGGGTGTGAATATGTTTGTACTCCTGTAACATATCAGTGAGTACAAGGAAATGAAGCATGTGTGTTTGTTTCTCAATGTTTCAAATTTAAGACCTTTCTGATGAAATTATAATAATTCCTTTTGTTCAAACAAATCCTGTGGAAAGACCATTGAAATTCTTTTTATCATGTCATTATGGTTTAACAATATTTTGTCTTTTCAAATGCCAGTATAACCATACCAGGCTAAAATGAGAGTGACAAAGGCTTGTGTTGATTTCTCCACTTATTACATGCACAATGAAAACCTTATTCAAATATAATTAATGGTAACAATAAATTGTGCAAAAGTTTGTCCATTTTTCTGGAGTGCACAAATGGCTGTACTACTGAGCTGCATGCTGCTACAAGGGTTATATCAAATATAGTCAATGGTGACAAGATGTTGTGCAAAAGTTTGTCCATTTTTCTGGAGTGCACAAATGGCTGTACTACTGAGCTGCATGCTGCTACAAGGGTTATATCAGATATAGTCAATGGTGACAAGATGTTGTGCAAAAGTTTGTCCATTTTTCTGGGGTGCACAAATGGCTGTACTACCGAGGTGCATGCTGCTAGTCAATGGTGACAAGATGTTGTGCAAAAGTTTGTCCATTTTTGGGGGGTGCACAAATGGCTGTACTACTGAGGTGCGAGCTGCTTGTCAAATGGTGACAAGATGTTGTGCAAAAATTTGTCCATTTTTTCAGGGTGCACAAATGGCTGTACTACTGCGGTGCTAGCTGCTAGTCAATGGTGTCAAAAAGTTTTGCAAAAGTTTTGACCATTTTTCTAGGGTGCACAAATGGCTGTACTACCGAGGTGCAAGCTGCTAGTCAATGGTGTCAAAAAGTTTTGCAAAAGTTTTGTCCATTTTTCTGGGGTGCACAAATGGCTGTACTACTGAGGCGCAAGCTGCTAAGATGTTGTGCAAAAGTTTGTCCATTGTCCTGGGGTGCACAATTGGCTGTACTATGGAACCTCGGGCTGCTACATAGGTTATATCAAATATAATCAATGGTAACAAGTAATTGTGCAAATGTTTGTCCATTTTCCTAATATGCATATATGGCTTTCAACTGATATAGTCAATGATAACAAGGAATTGTGCAAAAGTTTGTCCATTTTCCTGAGGTGCACAAATGGCTGTTCTACTGAGCTGCAAGCTGCTATTAGGGTGAAAATCCTTTAAATTTTGAAGCAAAATTGAAAATTTACTTGCTCCAATAAACCATGATTGTGGACATTAAGGATTTATACATGAACTATCAGATTTCAAAGTTGTAAAGTGATACAGACGACTAGGATTATAGTCCCTGGCAACTGCCCATGTAAAATTTAAATAACCCCAAGGTTATGGAAAATTGTTTTATTTTCAGATTAAGATGATAGATTCTTCTTTATTGAAAATATGATTTCTGCTCCATTATGTTTTTGTGTCTGACCCAATAAACATAATATTAGGGGCAGGTAAGGCATACTATATTAGAATTTACCAAACGCCGATTCATAGATCGCTCCACCCAATATAGAATCTAATACAAACAACGGAAGTGTGGCATTTTCCTGATCGTTCATTGGCATGTCAATTGTTTTGATTGACAGTTGATAGATCGATACAATATCACGTGACGTAGCAATGAAGAATTTAAGACAAAGAGTTGGTGTGTGACAATTTTCGTCCATTGGCTTATCGATGTTTTTGATTGACAATCGGTGTTTGGTCAATTGGAGCATAGACTTTTCACATATGGATACCTCCAAAAGTTCGGAAGGGACCATGTCTTGACCTCAGGAGTAATGACCCCCTTGGCCTTTCGACTTTGACCTTTGTTTGACATTTTACAACAAAGAAAAAAGATATTCTATTTATCTGACTAATCATTAAGCTTTTAAAAGCCTCTTGTAAAAAGGCATTGTTTGAATATGTGTATTTCATTGGTCCATGAACATGTTTTACTAATTCTCCTTTGAGAGTTTATGTGACAGAGTCACTTGTTTGTTTTCTCAGAATGGTGGGATGCATTTGTTTATTAATAGTTACATTTGTTGGCCAAAGTTTTCTTGTTACAGACAAGGTTTTGCACAAAATGGACAAAAATCCTCACAGTATGGCCAAATCTGATGCTACACAGAAGTACTAAATGTACGGAACTGCACCTCACAATGGATGCACCCCACAAGTACCCCTCCGTGAGTACATATTCTTGTCGCTAAGTAAAACTTATTTTCCACCATTCTTTTTTGTGTGGTATTGCATAAATGCATAGTTTGATTTCATATTAATTTACAAGAGTACCATAATAAATTTAAACCTGAATAAAGAATTTAATAAATGTATTACTTAGTGTTAAGAAATAGTGGTAGGGTCCTCTGTGGCTCAGTGGTTAGGGTGACTGAAGGGCACTGGTTTGAATCCCGCCCTAGCCGCTTAGTCTCACAGGAGTGTATTTGGGCAATGCACTTCAGAGCCTAGCCTAGTACTGGTAGACAGGAGGCATGAATAAGTGAAATGTTGCCATGATATAACTGAAAAATTGTTCAAAAACGACAGAAAACACCATGAAAAAAAGAACGAAAGAAACAGTGGTGTAATTCAGCAATTAGAAATCTGCTCTTGGTGGTTGGAAATGTCTGTTTTAGCTTTAAATCTGACAGGAGGAAGCCTTCCAGCTGGTTTGTTGTAAGTAGGGTTTAACTGAATGGCTCCTGTGCCTTTAGAGTCTCCCTTCCCCTATAAATTATCTAGACGTTGCTTATATGACTAAATTTTAGGGGTCCTCATGAACTGCAAATCTATCGGGGCCCCTCACCGCTGTGGGTTCGAATCCTAGGCAGGTCTGGACTTTCATATTTTTTATGTGTGGAAGCCATCAAGCTGGCTTGTGGTAAGGTTGGGTTCCACAAGGGTGGGTTGGTGCCTTGTACATAGGACCCACTGCAATTACCTGTACATTGCTTATATGACTGAAATAATGTCAAACAAATGATAAATGCCATCAAAACAAACAAACTGAAATACTGTTAAAGTTACCGTAAACACCATCACAAGAAGTTGGATATGCTGTTTATATCTATACGCAATTCATGACCAAATATCCTCACAATATGGACAAGAAATCTGAACCTCATAAATACCATTTCTGCCATGACCAAATATCCTCACAATATGGACAAGAAATCTGAACCTCATAAATACCATTTCTGCCATGACCAAATATCCTCACAATATGGACAAGAAATCTGAACCTCAGAAATACCATTTGTACAGAAATGCAACCCTCAAGTCACTTTTTGCACAAGTACCCTCTCATGGGTAAACGGACGGACAGACAGACAGACAAAGCGGCGACTATATGCTCTCCCGTAGGGGAGCATAAAAATCGACAGTGACCCCCATTGTGTACATATAATGCAATTTGTATTGTAAATTGACCACAAACCGATTCTGTGGGCGAGCAGCTAGAGGCTCGGTTAGGATGTTGTGGTAGTACTGGTATGAGAAACAACAGGAATCTATGGTTAGGTGCTCCAGCTGCCGCGATATGACCATAGCAATGGAAAACGGCGTAAAAACCCAATATACAGACTGTCCAAAAAAACGGAACTCTTTTTCAAAGTCAAAAAAGCATTTTTTTAAGTTGCAGTACTAAAGATACATTATTTTTGCATAATATATGGGTTCTAAATTTCACTTCAAAATATGAATTGGTTCAAAAGTTATATGCAATTTAATAAAGACACAACAAAACCGTCTCCACACGAACTCGATTTTTGCGTCTTGTTTGTTCGTAAAAGCACACCGACGGTCATCTGTTGAATTCTTTACTGTTGTACATGTACGTGCCAATTTTCTCAAAATTAAATATAATCATATAGTGCTCCCACGATATTCTGATTCCCGCCAGACAATAAAAGATCATACTCATTTACTAAGTATAGGTTATACTGGTCAAAACGAAATCATATCTATGACAATCAGTAATTTTATGTAATATTGACGAGATGATTTTCGCGTGCGTCTCTATAACAATATGTTTTATAGGTTCAAAGTTTGTTTCTGGGACCACTATAAAAGTGCCGCACGTGCAAATTGACTCCATATGGTTGTTGTTTGAAAAAAATGAAGTACTTGTCATTTTCAGTGCTGACCAGCATATTGGTCAGTAATGAAATAAGTGCATATGATTACATGTATTATGAATCTGTTATTGTCTAGCAAGATTAACCCGGGACATCTGAATATGTAATGACCCCACTTCGGTAATGTTTTGTTAAGACTCTCAACTAACGGACTTTGCGCACGAATATTAAGTTGTCCCGGATTAATTTGGGTGGACAATATACACTTTGATATTTTGTTTGTATTCATTTTTTGTTTTGGTTACACCGCAGCTCTAACAGCACTATTGTAAGTAAAATGTTTCAAAATTAATCTTGTATTGCATTGAATATATTATATAAATATCACATGACTCTCAGGGCAATAGTACATATTATCTACCCGAGACCGGTAATATTGACCGAGGCTTCAGCCGAGGTCAATATTACTGGTTCGAGGGTAGATGATATGTACTATTGCCCTGAGAGGCATGCGATATTCATTTTATCATACCGAAAAAGAAACAACATCAAAACTTTTAATCTACAATTCATCTAACTTTACAAGTCATTCACCGTAAATCAAAAAATGTTAAAATTAACCGAATGCCTTTTCCGTTCGTATTTGTGACATGCACGCAAAGGCAGGCTTGCCATCACTTTTGCCTAGTTAATTCCGTGATCTAGATGAGAAAGAGATCAGGCTAAACAGAGGTAAACTGATTTTGCATTTGGAAAAAACCCACAAAGTAAGATAGAATAAAAATCTAGTTTCAGTATATTATGTTAGAATGAAAAATGTCGATTCTAATCAGCATGTGCAGTTCACACAGACTGACTAGGATCTATACTTTTTCAACATTTTCCAGATGGTCCCTTTTTGCGTAACAAGCCACGTCGTTTAAGCGTATTTACGTTAAACTAGCTATGATTCAGCAAATATCGTGTTTTGAAACATTGTGACGTCACGGTTACGTCATAAAAACCCAGAATTTCTATTTAAAGTATGCGCAGCGGGTAATATGAAAAAATATTAACCGGTTAATATTATCTGAGCGGTGAATATGACGAAATATTAGGTTTGTAATTATTGAATGATTAGGTCACGTGAGGTATAATAATAAATAATATATAAAGTGTCAACGTATTCAATGAGTGAAGGTGCGCGCTGCAAAACGGAAAATCGATATCGTGTTAAAATGGTTTTCTGGGTGCATTCATTTGATTGCCAAAATTTTCAAAAGCAAATTTTAACTGCTAATAAAACAATGTCGTTTATATTGCATTTCTAAATTTGGTGGAGGAATATTTCTTGATACATGAGCAATTAACTTTCAAAATTGGGTTCCGTTTTTATTGGGCCACCCTGTAGGAACAAACTAACTGATTCACCATAAAAAATTTGAGTGTTAACCCTTTCCCGAACCAGACCTGGTTTTGACATTTACATTAAAAAAGGCTTGGAAAAACATTGAGACAAAAGAAGAAACTGCTGATAACCAGCTGTTTCTCCTTTTGCATCAATATTTTCTGAGCTATAATATGCATATTTTCTCCTTTTGATATAATTTATTTTGTCGCCTGCAACTCCTTTGAATTTGTAACGCCCTAAAATTTTGTTGTTTGGGAAAGGGTTAAAAGGAACTAGGTTGTCGAATATGCAAACAGAACAAGGAATATCCTATGGTTTGGTCAACCTGTATATGTAGGCCATTTCTGTCTATGAAACATTCCAATGAAGTTCATTTTGTCCTTCTAAATCACGTCTTTTCGCGCAAAAGATTACTGATTCTGAATGAATAGAACTCTGGGCACATACACTCAGGAGAATAATCAAAACAGTCGACTTTCACAAAATTGTAAATTTTGGGGGAAATGCCAACGTATTGGAATCGTGAACGTATTTCTGCTTTCCTATTGCTGTTGGAGAAAGACCCATAAAGAAACATCCTTTTCAACGGAAAAACGAAGCATTGCCGATATCGCCAAGGTAAGAAACTTTTTTGCTAAATTAGGGCCTATTGGAAATAGATTGACATAATTATTTTTGAATGGATTGGATTGGATTTGACCTGACATTTGATATCAAGTATGATTGATTGATTGATTAATTGATTAATTGCTTAATCGATTGATCGATTGATTGATTGATTGATTGATTAATTGACGTTTCTTTCAACTGATTTGGTCATATCGCGACGAGTGGAACACTTAACCCTGCATTTCTCTCACCAGAATTGCCAGTCCGAGCATCCAGCTACTCTTCCACAAAGATAAATCGCATCCATTTGAGAAAGACGTATTATTTATGTCCGAATGCATATTGGCCGAGTCGGGGCTCGAAGAAATCTTCATTTGTCCTGTATAATTTTCAGTGCCCCCATTTCAAAACTGTCGAACTTTTGATTAGCCGAAAAGTTGAGACTTGGCAGAGCGGTGCTTATCAGACAAGTTTTTCAAACTCAACGATTTCGGACTGTACTTAGCAGCAGTATTCCTTTATCGACTATTTAACACAAGATGTGTTTAAGAAACACAAATGACCACGGAATGTTCATTTTAAAAAAAATGTTAAGTATTCGTGTAAAGGATAGATATGGTTCAACAGATGACCTTGAGGAAGACGATATTGCATGGAACAGATAGATATAATTGAAAGAAAAATATATACCAAATTCGAGCTTAGTATGTCGAAGAAAAGACAAATGATAAGTTTTCGGACGGACAGACAGGCGACGATAATGGACAGACAGACGGAGTAAAAGAATATGCCGCCTATCATTCGATGCGGGGACATAAACATGTACTTGAATTTCTGAACAAGACTGGAATTTTCAGAGTAACATACTTTTCAGATGAAAAGATATAGTCAGGTTATCGATATAAGGTCATCCTGACCCTCCTGTCAGTACATGCACTTAACCTAAGTAGATCCTCGGTTAGAAAAATCTACATAAGGTCTAGTATTTAATGTTTACATCATTCTGTGATTTGATATGTAATCCTTTGTCAAATAAGGCCTAGTTTTGACGCTACTGAAAGAAGAAGCTGTACATGTGATTACCGAGATTAAAGAAAACAAATCGATGCTTATAATCATGATTTTCTACTAATGTATCATTAGTTTCTGTGAATCTTAAGGATCGCTATAATCCTTTTTGTCGTCTCCAGGAGCTTTTTCATTAAAGCATTGTAATGTTTTGTCATTTTGCAAAGGGTTTAATCGTTCTCTGCTTTATTTACATTACGCTTTACTGAACATTCGAATGTTCGACCTGTCCAAATTGAATTGATCCGATGCAGGTTTCAAATATTGTATAAATATTGGGAAAAAAAGTTTGGGAGTAATATATGTAAGTTATGAATTAACTAGATGTGATTGTGAAACACGAATGCTCCCGAAATGGCAATGTTAACTGTTCACGTTAAGTTTTAATGTTACAGGTTGAAAGGGTTGATGAATGACCTTTGAGAAGGTCAAATTGCTTGGAACAGATATATATCATTGAAAGAAAGTTACATACTAAAACTTGAGCTTAATTCTATGTCGAATACTTTTGAAGACAAGGGCAATGTTACGTTTTGGGACAGACAGACGGACAGAAAGACACATATAAAACAATATGCCACAAATCTTCCATTACGAGGGCATGAAATTTTAAGGAAAATGCGGAAATCCTGGTTGCAGGAAAGGATTGAACTCTACATTAATTACTTTATGAGTCGATTTTGAACAATGGCAGGAGAGAGCACAGACAGTCAAATGCAAGTTAACACGTTTTATAGCGCTAGTGCCATATATGACGAACTTTACTTTGAAACGAGAGATAGTAACAGCATATCTATTGACGTAGATGATACCGTTACTCATGGTGGTAGAGGGGCAGATTATCTTTCCCCTAGAAATGATCCCAAAATCGAAGTGCAAGGACAAACACACACAGGAATGATAAAACGAAGTCATTTTATCAGCGGTATATGCATTCTTCTGGTCTTCGTGACTGTAATAGTTACCGTTGGGAGTTTTCTGGCTTATAACAACGCTAAAGATTGGAAGGCTTCTGAACAAGATGCAATATCAGACAGAGGTATGTTATTCCAAATAATTTGTTTTACACGGGGATTCATTTGACACCCACTGCATATAAATTTTGAAACCCTTGGAGGAGTAGAAGTTTTGCATGGCGATTTTCAATTTGATATAACATTGGTTTTAATCAACTGTCTCTCTTTTCAATTTGCGCAAGCATATTATTAGTATCGTTTTCGAAAGTGCTTGATGCAGGTTGTTGCAATCATAAATCACACATGACAGCAAAGTCCAGATTTTACACCGGCAACACGCTTGCGGGACACGAAACTCCTTTGACATAATTAAAATTCACGTTCCTGTCTTAAAGTCTGGTCTATATTTGTAAAATGGTTAATTCAAAGAACGACCTCATTTGTTTAAGTCTGATAAGCCCAATCATGCCACGGCAACATTTATTACTAATCAGAATAAGTATTATTTGTAACCTTTGTCTGCGCATGTCATAATCCTTAAGGAGACTTGTCTTATCCTATGGAGAGGATGAGTTCATCGAAGTAATGATATCAATTACTACACTTTTCATAGGCGCTAACATCTCGAAAGTAGTTCGAAATCATAGTATCCCATAAGACTCAAACCCGGAAGCGATAGGATATTACATGATAGTGTGTATCGTGTCATGATAAGATAAGAATTTTGTGGATTAATGTCGACATATTCCAAAGTTTCAGTTGGCGGCTGGAGTATCTGGTCCAGTTGGGACACGTGCAGCGCCTCCTGTGGTATAGGCGAGAAACAAAGACGTCGTCAATGTGATAGCTCCCTTCCGTCATCATCTTGTGATGGAGAGTCGACAGAGTCACAGCTGTGCTTCAGTACCCCTTGTCCAGGTACAAACAATAGACGAAGCTTGAAATTGCTTTTATGGTTTCAAACGGTCATTTTTCAACATGAGCCATTGCCAAAGTAGTATGAACTGGAGGGGTGGTTTGTTTGTTTGTTTGTTTGTATGTTTGTTTGTTGTTATTTGTATATTTTGTTTTCACTACACTATATCTAGAGATCTTATCAAAAATTAAAGAATGTTTTAAAGACAGCACCAAGTCGTTTCATGTACGTTTGTCGCTGTAAGTTACGGTTCCGTCCTTGCATACTCATCGACATCGCTGTGTATTTATTGTATCACCAAAACCTATACCATGGATAAATATATGGTATACTATAAAGATTTGTTTTTTCTATATTTTGTAGGTATTGCATCTGCATTCTCTGTTGACTGGCCGTTGTCAATTGTAAACAACTATCTTACGTTCAACACAATTATCTACAGTATTGGGGATGATTTCAACAAGGAGACTGGCAAGTTTAATTGTACCAAGCCAGGCGTGTATGTATTCTCGTTTTCGCTGGTTAAGCTAGATCATGTTAGTTCGGCCGAGTGTACGCTGGCCAAAAACGACGGTTATATCATATTAGGAAAGGTCAACTCTCTTGGCATCAAGTACGCCAGTCATACAGTGGTTAATCATCTGAATGCAGGAGATACGATTGGTTTGATGAATTGCTCTCCATCAACTATGGAGTATGTAACGAATTTTTCAGGCTTTCTTCTATATCCGGATTATTAACAATTTTCAATAAGCATTTTCCATGCTTACATACCAATGCTAGAATTGAGGTGCTCTCTTTGAAGCGAGAATTTTTTAAGAATGTTGATACCAAGGAAAATATAACGAGTGTTTTAAGCAGCTGTATTGTCAGCGCAATTACTTTACACATTCACAGAAGTTCTATGTTAATTCTGTAGAAATAGAAATATAATTGACCCAGTTTTTTTTCCGAATGCTTCATAATTTATTAGTTGTGGAGTTTCAAAGGCTCCATTGTTTACACAACTGATTTAATTTAATTCGTATACAGTAAGGAGCACTCGAGACATCTATGTCAAAATTTTGCTCTCAAAACGCTTTATATAAATATCATAATAGGAAATCGTATGATATTTTTGAAAAGTTCGCCCTTAAAATGTGCCTTTGCTTCGGGAAGAAGCATCTTAAACGTTAGTTTTGTTTTAAGGTCTTTCTAAATTCGTATTATTTCCGGTGTACTCACTTTTCTTAAAAATTGACTGAAACACTTAAACACCCATTTATAGTACATTGTTACATTGTAAATCATTCGTGATTCGCACGACGAAATGTGTGTCGATAAAGATATTATTCGTTTCTGTACAGCAAAGCTTGAAAATATGGAAGGAGTATGGGAAACTAGTAATTTCCGACGTTTGTGCCTTGTTTCGTGATTTTTAGCTCTATTGGCCGAAGGCCACCGAGCTATTGTCAGGCGTTGTGTCCGTCGTGCGTGCGTGTGCGTCCGTCCGTGCGTCCGTTAGCTTTTTCTTTAAAAATCTTCTTCTCTCAAACTAGTGGGCCAATTTTGACCACACTTTGCAGGAATGTTCCTTGGGTGACCCTTTACCTAAATTGTTCAAAGAATTTTGATTGGTGAATAAATGTGGGCGTGGCAGGGCGGGGCTTATAAGACTTAGAGCAATCACAAAATAATTCTTTAAAAATCAACCATTAGGCAAATTTTTACCAAATTTGGTAGAAATGTACCTTAAGTGACTCTTTACTTAATTTGTTCGTTAAATTTTGATTGGTCATTAAATGTGGGCGTGGCAGGGCGGCGTTTATCAGACTTAGAGAAATCACAAAATTATTCTTTAAAAATCTTCTCCTCTCAAACCAATGGGCCAATTTTGACCAAATTTTGCAGGAATGTTCCTTAGGTGACCCTTTACTTCAATTGGTCAAAGAATCTTGATTGGTATATAAATGTGGGCGAGGCTTATCAGACTTAGAGAAATCTCAAATAAGTCTTTAAAAATCAACCATTTGGCCAATTTTGACCAAACTTGGATGAAATGTACCTTGGATGACTGTTTACCTAAATTGTCTGTGAAATTTTGATTGGTCTATAAATGTGTGCGAGGCACAATGGGGCTTATCAGACTTAAAGAAATCACAAAATAATTCTTTAAAAATCAACCATTGGGTAAATTTTGACCAAACTTAACAGAAATGTACCTTGGTTGACTCTTTACTTAACTTGTCCATGAAATTTTGAATGGTCTATAAATGTGGGCGTGGCAGGGTTGGGCTTATTTGACTTGAGAAATCACAAAATAATTCTTTTAAAAATCAACCGTAAGGCTGATTTCAATCAAACTTGGCAAAATTGCACCCTAAGTGACCCTATACTTAAATTGTCTTTGAAATTTTTATTGCTACATAAATGTAGGCATGGCAGGCGGGGCTTATCAGATTGGCAGAAATCACGAAAAAAAAATAATAAATCAACCACAAGGCCAATTTTGACCAAAGGCGATAGAAATGTTTCTTGGGTGTCCAATTACTTCAATTGGTAGCAAAATTTTGATTGGTCCATAAATGTGGGCAAAGCAAGACGGGGCTTATCAGAATGGATAGGAGAAATCATGAAATAATTCTTTAAAAACAATCATTGGGTCAATTTAGAACAAATTTGTCAGAAATGTTCCTTGGGTAATTCTTAGTCAGTGAAATTTTGATTGGTCTATAAATGTGGATGTGGCCAGGCAGGGCTTATCAGAATTGGATAAACCATGAAATATTTTTTAAAAAATTAATTGGCCAATTAGACTAAACTTGGCAGAAATTTTCCATGGGTGACCCTTTTCAAGATTTGGCACTGCGAGGCTTACAAGAAATCATAAGATAATTCTTTTACTTTATCCAGTGGAGCGATTCAGGCCCTCTTGGCCTCTTGTTTATTTATGACAGGGACGTGAAAACTACAACATATCAATAAAACATTCCACTATCATACATTTTAAGTAATGTCCTTTGCCTTTATGTGTATGGCTCGCAAATAGCGTCGAAAGTCATTTTAGCGCTAGACCTATGATTAAAATAGAGGTAGACGGCTAAAAATAGCGGTTTATCGTCATATTGTTAGCGGTTCACCGATAAAAATAGAGGTCTACCCATAAAATAAAGGTAGACCGCTATTTCAATTAACGGTCATTTTGTTTTCTTGCATAAAATGTAATCGCCAGAAGTGCCGTTCTTCGGAACCTAATTCTTTAAGATATCTTAAGATTTCTTAAAATGAATAAGGAACGCGTTATTTTATATCAGCAAAATTTTTTAAGCCGCTTAGAAACCCGTGGACATATCTGTAGAAACAATTTGAGAGGGTATTGACGGAGTAGTCATTCCGAATGGGCCAAACTGCGACACAATGACATCAAGTGTATAAAGTATGGAGCATTCGGAGCACCTCGGTCTGAATCTTACAGGCAGTCTTTGCGGGTCATTATCAATAACCTTTTTTCTGAGCAATCATATTAGACGTTGAGCATGATGTTTGGGGGGGGGGGGGGGGGGGTTACGTAATAGTTATTGTATTTTTCCGGTAATTTTCCGCATTGTTTTCATTCTGAGGTAGAGCAACCATGTTCGCAGAATATATCGTCGTTGTAAATGCAAATCTTCGTATCTCGGTTTTGGAAAAGTTTAAAGGGGAGGGAAAAAAGTGTAATAACTTTTCCCAAACTGAAATGTTTTACTTGAAATGTTGACATGTTGTTCACAAATAATGCACCATCAATACTGATCAGTAATAATATCTCAAAACCCGCGAGAATTGTCTAGACTGGGCACACAAGTTTGTACATTGAAATTTGCAAGAATCGACATACGAGGTTTTGCATTTACACCAACGATATGGGAGTCCCATAATGTTTCAATGTGAAAAGGTGGCAGAAAATATAGGACCACTTTCGTACAGACATATTAAAACTTACGTCAATGATAAACGATACATACTTCATTGTATGTTCTGCTACTTTTCCTTTTTTTTCGTTCAACTAGTCTCCTAGCAATAGATGGTATCTCTTTTCACTACTAAAATATACCGGTATCAGGTGCATTCAATGGTCGCTGTAGAAATGAGACCAAATAAATTGCGCCAATCAAATTTATCCATGCTTTTATTGCACGATGCATCTAGCGATATCTCGCCTTTTTGCACTCAAACCTTTTTCAAATCGGTCAGCATGCGGAATAGTTGAAAAATTTTGTGTCAAAGGAGTCAACGGCGTGAAGACTTAGATTTGACATATTGACGCTTTCTAACGCCCCCAAAAGATAATGCTTTAAAAACAATGTTCAAAATGAAAATATTGATTGTGACAAGCAATCTTCATTTTCCGCAATGTTATCTACCCAGGAAGACCAAGCCAACTTTTATTCACTCGCAATTATCGTCTGAAGTAGCTTTTGAATCGGACAACTCCAAATATTGCAGTTTGGTTAAAAGGTCGGGGTCAACTATTTCCTATCAGCATATTATCCTGATTGCACATGTATTGAACTGATATCAGGAGTTTTTATGTTAGAAGATATTAAAGTTAAACGAAAAAATGAAATTAAGTTATTTTTTTATGATGGCTAATTACACTAATGAAAATATAAATCATGATTCTTTGTGAGACATTATGACACACGTACGACTATTGCATGAGTATATTGGTATTTCTTTTAATTTAGGTCGAGATCTCCCTTTTTCGGTGTTATAATTTATAATATATTTGAATTATTGACCACTGACGAAAATATTGTGTTGCGTGATTCCCCACCGTGATTGAGCATATTTCTAAGAAAATCCCAAACTCTGAAATCCTTTATTCTTGACATGGCGTCACTTTAGCTTTGATGTTTGCAAAAAAGTCGGGGTGTACCGTTTCAATTGAAATCATTTGAATCATTTAGGCGTTGACCCAGAATTTATAGAGAAAACTTCAAAATAAAGATTTGACCATCTGTTATATTTTTTCCATATACTGGTTCATATTTTGCCTTGAACAGACAAATTAAGAAATCGTTGTGGTAGGTAGCGAGGAACAAATGAATGAATAATCGATTTCGATTGACCAAACACTATAATTTATTGAAAACAATCTCTCTGTAAGGACACACATTGCAAGGCCAATACCATTGTATATCGTCGCTTTTCCAGACACATCTCGCAATTGCAGCTTTTGTTTGTAATTGTTGTTGTTGTTTTCTGTGTTTTTTGTTGTTTTTGTTTTGTTTTGTTTTGGATCTTTTTACCTTTGCAGCTTGTTTTAAGCTGCAGGTACATTTTTTTTCGTTGGAAGGCGGCGATATTAAACCAGGAGTCAGTGGGTCATTTTGACAAGTCTTACACGAATATATACAAAAATAAAGTTGTGTAACTGGACAACAAAAGCATAAGAGCCAGGATCTGGAAATGGGTCATTTCAAGCTTTTGAGCCAAACATTGTTCAAGATCAGCCTGTGTGTACACTCGGTCTGATCATGAACCATTTTGGTCTCCAGAAGGTTCTAGGTGCACTGGTGGTGAATTCGGCCAAAACGAGGGTTGTTTTTTTGCGAGCAATGTATTCCGTCGGTGTTGTTATAAAATCTTGTAACTACGGCTTCGATAAAGCTGTAGTTACGATTTTTTATAACAACACCGACGGTTTGTCAATACATAACGGTAAAACCGGTTTATTTTTTAGAAAAAAAATCATCGTCATTAGAAAAACTGATCTTTAAACTCACATTTAAACGCAAAATATCTATACCTTGTTGTAGCGAAAAACGTCCCTCGCTTTGGCCGAGTTCACCACCAGTGAGGTGGGCTGTTGCCACCTTACATGTAAGACAGCAGCATGGATCCCGGCCAGACTGCACTAAAGCACAGGCTGATCGTGATACATGGCTATCTCAAATGCTACAAGGGACCTTTTTCCAGGTCCTGGCTCACATATAAACACAACATGGTGAATCACGTGACACAAAAATTCAGAAAATCTTTGACAATAACTGTATTAAAACCCTTTTCCAAATGACAAAGTTTAAGGGTTCTCCAATTTGAAAGCTGCTGCTAACGACCAATTGGATGTTACTTAAGTTGGGGTTTGGGATTATTGTAACACAGAAAGCATTTAGACAAAAGAAGAAAATGCTGGTGATCAGCATTTTCTTGTTTTAGCTCAATGTTTTCCCATGCCTATTTCCTTAGTGTCGTCAAATCCGGGTCTTGTTATGGAAAGTGTTACTACTTGACCAATCTGAATTCGGATTGAAGCAGAGAATATGATTGTCCTTAATGATCAGTATGTGGTTTAATCAGACGATAAAAAGTGATCGACTACCAACAAAATTTGGTTGGTCATCAATTACTCTTTTATCAAGCGCGGATCCAGGTATTTTTCTCAGGGGGGTCATCCGATCTTCAACCCCTTTTTCGCCAAATTCCAGGGGGTGTCAGGATCATGGCATACCATGAAGGACTAAATACCTGTATAACAACGGGTTGTCGTGGCACACAGGGACGAATGCCGCAGCTTATTTGGGAAATGACCAGTAATCTTTTTGATAACCCCTTTTTTCGCCAAATTCCAGTGGGGTCATGACCCCCTGACCCCCCTCTGGATCCGTGCATGCTTTTATCATTTGTTTTTTTTTAAAAGATCGTTGACATCCATATAATCTTTGACGTATTTCCACATTCTCTGCTTCAAACTTGTTTTCAAATCGATCACATATTAAAATAGTTATTGAAGTTCTTCTTAAATTCCTGTGCCACGTGATCCCCCACCTTGGAAAAAAGGCAATTTTACAAATTCAGTGGACAACTAATATACCGAAACTACAGTTTAAATAAGCTAGGTTTATAGGGCAATTTCGACCACCAAACTGACAATAAGATACATGCAAATAGAGTTTGTAGTAAAAAAAAAAGCTACTCTATCCCCTAATGAGACTCACGCAACGTCGGAATTGTTCGTGCGACGTCGTTAACATTCGTTGTACTTAACGTATACGACCCATCATTAGCACCAAAGAGCCAGAGTCGAAATTTGAAAAGTGTCAGTAAATCCTAAACTGTGTTATATTTCCATTCCAAATACAAACATAAGCATTTTGAACGGTTTAGAATTTTGAATTATTGCAAAATTATCTTGAAATCCGGCACGGTGAATCAACTTACATGTATATGAAGTGTATCTACAAGTGTGTGTAATTTGATGAATGTCCCATGGCTAGAAAGTGGTGTTTTTAATGATGGGTCTTATACCTTAACCGAACATATTTCACAGCCGGAAGTTTCACAGCCGAGTAATTGCGACATCGCCCGGTTAATTGTGCCCTTTTATTTATGACAGTTTTGTTTGCCTGTTTTCTTTCTCTCTATATCTCTCCCACACCTTGTTATATTACATAAATTAAAACCCAATCTAAACGCGGAAGAAATAACCGACAAAAATTACAAAAACGAATACTGCGTTCATGTTTGCGGAATTGTTGAGGGAAAAGAAGAAATGGGGAACTATAAACATTTGTTTTATTTCTCCACAACAATCCCAAATATAAGATCACCCCATGGTAATAAAAGCAATGTTCAGTTTGGAAAAGAGTTTCCCTCATGTATGCAATTGCTATTATTCCGTAACCCATTATCACATTTATATAGCGACAAGTTCGAACATCGCCAGAGCAAATCGGACCTCACATCATTAAATATTCTCCTGACGCAACATCAAAGTCATGGGCAGATGCAAAACAACTGAATGGACATCTGTTTTCAAATGCTCATTCAATAGCTCTGCATCGGCCAAATATATCGTCCGAATTTTGTAAGTTCGAAACGTGTTACCTGATAAAGGGTTAAGTTTAAATCTGCTCATTGCCAATACTTAAAATAAATGTTTGCCTTCTCTCGCTCTCCTATCATCCATCATCTCTCACCCAGTCAAACAAAATGTAAGCTATATCTACAGGTACCTTTATGCCTACCTTTTCCGCACGAGTAAATCCACTTAAAATCCAAAGTAATACTTCATGAATAACACCACTCTTTTACCACTAAATAATCCAAAACGCATCTTCTTTCTTATGAAAAACGGTATCCACATTTATTATCCGCTAATAATCCAAGAGTAACAGTCCGAACTCAACTATTCGGCTGAATAAACTCGTGCTGAGTATGACTACACTGTTATGCACGTGCGTGTGTTACGCTACATGTTTATATGATTAACGCTTTGTCATATAATCTCTACCCCAAATACAAAAAGGACATTTCAAAGATTAAATTTGTAAGTTTCATTGTAAGTAATCCTGAAAATCATGTTCTGCATGAATAGTTCGTGGTGGAAGACTAAAATCATTATGGAAAATAAGAAAAATAAATGAATAAATAAATAAATATTTTATAAAGACTGCCCTTCACCCCCTTTTCCAAATAATACTCCTAGCCATTTTCCTCTTCCTTTCCTTTGTTTGATTATTGTATAATTACTGTGTATTCATGTAACCTTTTGCCAAATTTTGACACTACCTGGAGAGGAGACTTGGTAGAACTTTGTGACAGGGGAGGAAAGTGCTGAAGACGACAATTTCCCATCCTGTCTCAAGGTTTTTTTTTTTTTTTCTACGACTTATTACACACAAATCGAGTCTTTATCAGCTCCTTTCTACGGCCTGCAGTAGCCCTAAATGTTTTGGACGTTTGGAAAAGGACTATAATCTCTTGTCTATTTGTTATTTGTATATTCTTGTGTTTGCGTATACATCACGAGGAATGACCTGGCAGAGCATTTCATTCGATTTACATGGGCTGTTCTGCCGGGTCATTCATCGTGAGGTATAATTCTTTGCCAAAATAATGACGCTTCTTGAAGAAGGGAATTCGAAAAAAAAAAAAAAAAAAAAAAAAAAAGGCTTTGTTCCAGGGGAGGGAAGTGCTGAGGACGGCATTTCCTCCTCCTGTCTCAAAGTTTTTTTTCTACGAATTATTACACACAATTCAAGTCTTCATCGCCCCTCTTCTTTGGTCTGCAATAACATTCAAAATGAGTCTAAATTTACGATGTTTGGAAAACATCTAAAATATGTGGTCTATTTATGTAAATATTTAATTACTGTATAATATTGCTGAATACTACGAAATGCCCAATTCCTTAAAATACAGAAAATGCTTGATTCTCGATGATAGAACCTCAATGGCTATGACAAGTAAGATCTCTTTTAAGCATAAAAAACATCAAAAACAACGAAGTTTGCTTGTCGTCCAGTGTCGTGAACGCGCGGCACATAAGATCGCGCGTTCACTACCTGTTCGACTGGTTGAAGCGAGTTACGTTTGAGTCTTTTTCAGTACTAGCCCCCGCTTTGTCTCTTCCTCTATAAAACTGAATTTGAATTAACCACTCGTCACTTATATGGAATTTATTGCTTAATTATTTTGTATGTTCATATATCTTTGTAAAGATGAAAGAACTAATAAAGGAATTGTATTGTATTGTCCAACGTCGCGCAAATCTCATTCAGGGTAAACTACCTTAAAGAAACTTTCTACAAGACTCTATCATAAATAATGCTAAATCTATACGGCGAATTCATTAACAGTTTTATGGTATCCAGTATGAAACATGCGGTGTCAAAAAATGTGATATATCACACTTAACCCTTTCCCAAATAGCAAAATTTTAGGTTGTTTAATTTGAAAGTTATTTATTTTAGGGTGTCTAATTTAAAAGTCACTGCAGACATCAAAACGGATGCTTATTACGACAGGATTTGTGTAGAAAAAAAGTACAGAAAAAAATTGAGACAAAATGAGAAACTGATGGTTATCAGCAGTTTCTTCTTTTGTCTCAATGTTTTCCCAAGCCCATTCTCTAAGGGACGTTACTGCAGGTCTTGTTTGGGAAAGGGTTAAAAGAATCATTGGGAAGAGTAAAAAGGATCAATCTCAGCCTGTCTGCAAAATATTTGAACACAGACTAGCTTGGATCGCCACCTTTCATTTTAACCCATTACCAAATGCCAAAATTTTGGGCTAGCCCAAATTCAAAGATATTGAAGACAATCTCAAAAGACAAATCCCAAATGAATGAAATGTAAAAATGTGTTGGTGTTTTTGGCTAGAAAACAGTGTGGGAAATGAAAATAATGCTTGTCACATACAATTTCTTCATTTCTCACAATGTTTTCCTTTTTCATTTTTTTTTCATTTTGGAGTTTAAAACAATCATTTTGCAGGAATTAGGTTACGATATTTATTTATTTAAATTCAGACTGTTTTCCTATGTAACTATAATGTTTATTTTCCTATTGCGACATTTGGTTCACCTCCTCCGACTCTTGTTCGTCTTGTTGACTTTCAGGGTGGCGCTTGTCACATATTTGACCCCTCACGCTAAAAGGGACCTTATCCGAACTCCGAAGTTCCAAATTTTGACAAACCTTTCAGACCAAACATAGGTCAACCAGATCCCGTATGCGAAAAATTAACATATAGTAAGATATTCAAAACATTCCTGATTTAGAAAATTATATAAAAGTTAAAAGTGTCGGCCCTAGTCTGGCTGCGCGGACTGCGTAGACTGACTAGGGTCGATATTTTTTCACACTTCTTATAATGTCGCTTTTAGCGTTACGGGTCACATTATAATTATTGTTCTAAGGTGTTATTGGTGTCTTATTTGCTTCTAAATTTAAAATCGCCATCAACATTTCTTTACGATTACTAGTAGGTTGGAGGTACTTAGATCTTGGTAGGCCTACTATGTGACATCTGAAAGAAAAATAAAGTTCTACATTATGGTCTACATAATACCCGTAACGTGGTCATTTTGAGATTCATAAAACATCGGATTTGTTTTCGAGCGGCGTCGTTACGTATCCAAACTTATTCGGGCGTGGTCGTAAACATTCGGCAGTGGAAAATTCCACCGCCGAATGTTTTCGTCGGCGCCCGAATAATTCTGACATCGTGCAAATTAGGGGTAGACTAACTTAATTATCCAAATATATTACTTCCAAAGAGTAGATAACTCTTTCCAAACCAACAACAACAACAATATTTGGACCTGTCCAAAATCAAGGGTTTTTCAGACGACAAACTTAATCAGACGATCGAAATAAAAAATTGCCGTTGATATTGTGGAAACGACTTGGTAAAAGAAAGACAATGCTGATAATCTGACGAAAATATGTGACCCGTCACGCTAAAAGGGACCTTATCGGAAGTGTGAAAAATATCGACCCTAGTTAGGCTGCGCGGTCCGCGCAGCCAGACTAGGGCCGACACTTTTCACTTGTATGTAATTTTCTTAATCTGGAGTATTTCCCCTATCTTACTTTATGTTCGTTTTTCGCCTACAGTATCTGGGTAACCTGCGCTTGGTCTCACAAGTTTGTCAAAATTATGATTTTTGGAGTCCGGATAAGGCCCCTTTTAGCGTGACGGGTCAAATATACTTTAGTCCGTCAAAAGTCATCGTTGTTTGGAAAACGTTTATTTCACCGACTTTAACCCTTTCCCAATCGACAAGAATTCTACAGAATGCTCAATATTGAAAGAAGTTGGAATATCTCAATCGTAAATGATTATATCCAGTTCAACGTGACGTAATTTCGGACAAGCAATAGTAGTTCGTAGGTGTTGTTTTAAAATCTCGTAAATACGGCTCGATTCAAGCCGTACTTAAGAGATTTTAAAACAACACCAACTGTTTATCAATTAAAACATAACCAGTAACCAAGTCTTTTTAGCACAAAATTCGTTGCTATTAAAAGATTTAAAGTGACATTTCACATTTATGTAATTTTTTTAAAGTATGTCTTGATGCAAAGATTGTTTATTCTATTGCGTAGAAATACTACATGTAAGCGAAAAATACGCCTTCAAAGTTGAGACAGAAATGACAAATTCTATATAAATCTGAACTGTTGTCCACAACAATTTGTTTATTTTTAGCACAAAAATATATATTTCTCGTGAACGGTTCAGAGTTTTGGTTTGAATTTTTCAGAATTTTCATAAGAAAACATGCTCTTTCAGATAGAATAAAAGTAAAATGTATGTAAAAATAATCGTGAAATGACACTTTAACACTTTCCCAAATATTACAATGTTTTAACGTGTCGGATATAAACACTTTAGGAAATTGAGACAAAGGAAGAAAATACTGATAACCATTATTTTCTCCTTTTGCCTCAGTTTTGTCTGCGCTAGATAGAACAAACCAAAATGTTTAGCAACATTTATTTTGTCGTGTTTACCATCATTTTTACGATATAATTTAACAACGATACATTATTTCCTTATTTAACCCTTTCCCAAACGTCAAAATTTTAGGGTAATCCACTACAAAAACTGCCACAAATGACAAATGGATGTCATTAAAGATAGGATTTGTGTAAAATACGGCACAGTATGTAGTGAGACAAAAGGAGAAACTGCTGGTTGTCAGCAGTTTCTTCTTTTGTTTCAATGTTTTCCCAAGCCTTTTCTATTAGGGTCGTCAAAACCAGGTCTTGTTTGGGAAAGGGTTAAAAGTCAATCTCTATATTCATCCTTTCCTTATCGGCATTTCTGAACAATTTTATCCAGTTAAGCTTGACGTCATTTCGAACTAACCATAGTATTGATCGTATAATAGTCCCAGCCGAAAATGACAGTGACGTAGGTTGATGTTTACTGCTGCAAAACCAATCAATTCGTCTGATTTGCACCGTTACAAATACGAACAGAGTTGATTGGTTGTCAAGTAGTAAACATTAGCCCACGTGACTGTCATTTTCGGCCGGTACTATTGTAGGTGTTGTTATAAATTAATATTGATTTTAGCCGTAGTTTCAAGATTTTATAACAATACTAACGGTTAATCAAAACATAACGGTAAATTAAGTTTATTTTCAGCACAAAATTTTTGCCATTATGAATCTTTAGATCAATGTTGTAAAACGATACTTACTCGCAGCTTATTCCAGTATAAACGCACATCCCATAACTCGGGACTCCGGGTTTATATTCTATTTTGCATTTTGTCGTACTACAACGCCCGGTTGCCACAGATAAATAACATGGCGGATATCGATCAGCAAGGCAGCAAGCCAAAATGCAGCAGAAGATCGCCACAGAAGATATCTGGGCCCAGTTACGAATCGTCAATCTGAAACTAAAATTCAACAACAAATGAATCGTCCAATCAGATCAACAGATATAAAGGAGGTAAAGCTTACTATTTATAGCGAAGGCTAAGCAGCAAGCCAAAATGCAGCAGAAGATCGCCACAGAAGATATCTGGGCCCAGTTACGAATCGTCAATCTGAAAATGAAATTCAAACAGCAAATCGCTGGTTTTCTACCAAAACAACGTATCTGCAGCTTAAAACAAGCTGCAGATACGAGGTTTTCGTAGAAAAGCGATGAAATGTTTCGTGCAATCAGATCTACAGATATAAGGGAGGTAAAGCTTACAATATAGTGAGGGCTAAGCAGCAAGCCAAAATGCAGCATAAGATTGCCACAGAAGATATCTGGGCCCAGTTACGAATCGTCAATCTGAAACTAAAACTCAAACAGCAAATCGCTGGTTTTCTACCAAACCCACGCATCTGCAGCTTAAAACAATCTGCAGATATGAGGTTTTCGTAGGAAAGCGATAAAATGATTCGTGCAATCAAATCTACAGATATAAAGGAGGTAAAACTTACTATATAGTGAAACCTTAACAGCAAGCCAAAATGCAGCATAAGATCGCCAGAGAAGATATCTGGGCCCAGTTACGAATCGTCAATCCGCAAATGATTCGTGCAATGAGATCTACATATATAAGGGAGGTAAAGCTTACTATTTATAGCGAAGGCTTAGCAGCAAGCCAAAATGCAGCAGAAGATCGCCACAGAAGATATCTGGGCCCAGTTGCGAATCGTCAATCTGAAAATGAAATTCAACAGCAAATCGCTGGTTTTCTACCAAAACCACGTATCTGCAGCTTAAAACAAGCTGCAGATACGAGGTTTTCGTAAAAAAGCGACGAAATGATTCGTGCAATGAGATCTACAGATATAATGGAGGTAAAGCTTACTATAAAGTGAAGGCTTAGCAGCAAGCCAAAATGCAGCATAAGATCGCCACAGAAGATATCTGGGCCCAGTTACGAATCGTCAATCTGAAAATAAAGCTCAAAAAGTAAATCGCTGCTTTTCTACCAAAACCACGTATCTGCAGCTTAAAACAAGCTGCAGATACGAGGTTTTCGTAAAAAAGCGATGAAATGATTCGTGCAATGAGATGTACATATATAAGGGAGGTAATGCTTACTACACAGTGAAAGCAAAGCAGCCATTCTCCACGCAGGGTGATCGTTCGTTGCTCTTCATATATCATCCCTGCAAGGGGGTATCTCGGCTAGAGTCAACGAATCGAGGTCCATCGAAGAATAACGTCTTTACTTACTGTGTAACTGTTTCATTTCTTGTATCATATCGCCGGTGGGGGATCAAAACCTCGTAACTCCAGCTTTGTCAAGCTGTAGTTACGATGTTTTGACTCCCCACCAACGATATATACATTAGAGAGAGGAAATATTATTCTGCTTGCATCAGACGTGCTCTCAAATTCAAGTATGGATTTAATTAAAATGGGACTATTTTTTAAACCTCCTATTATTCCTATCGTTATTTTCATATTCTTCTACAACCCTTACAGAGGCAAAATGAAAGAGCCTCTGTAAAAGAGAGTACTAAGCAGGAAGCCAAAATGCAGCATAAGATCACCACATAAGATTATTTGATTACAAACTATGATTCTGTAAATTTAAATACTAATTATTCTGACGATGTCCTTTTTGGACAAGTTATTTCAGAAGCAGTTTCTACATGTTCAATAAATGTTTTTTTTATTTAGTCTATACTTGTTGCGCCTGCTCATGGAAACAAATGTCACCATTTAGATGTTCCATCCATCATTAGAAAACAAACACTTCGTGCAAATTCGGGTATCATCCGAGGCTAAAGAAAATGGCGATGGTATATATCGTCAATTTTTGGGTTTCATCCGAGGTAACGGAAATTGACGTGGGATACACTCGTCAATTTCCGTTGCCAGGGATGACCCGCAAAAATGCAAACCGAATTCAAATTGGTCAATATGGAAGATTATCGGAAATTCTGAGTCACGTGATTATACACCGTGGCATGGCTTTTCAAAATACAATGTTTAAACTGCAATTATCCGTTAATCGTACATTAAATGCTTTGGGTAGGCCATAATTATTGGAATCTTCTCATCGAGAAGATTGATATGGGTACCCACAACGTAGAGTTTGGTTTGAATTTGAAACAACGAATAGAATGTTTTTACACCTTCGTATGCCCTATATATCGCTCTGTTAACACGTTTTGTTGTTGTTGTTGTTGGTGGTGGTGGTTGTTGTTGTTTTTGTTTTTGTTGTTTAATCAAATAATAAAATCAACCCATTCCCAAATAGTGACGCTTTTTGTCGTCCTACAAGATAAAGGCTTTGGAAAACATTGTGGAAAATGAAGAAATTGCTTGTGACAAACAATTTCTACATTCTCCACAATGCTTTTTCCACACAAAAACACAAAAAATGTACAATTCCACGCACTAGATATTGTCGTCTGCATCACCTTTGGATTGGGAAAAGTCCAAAATTTGCCGCCTAGAAATGGATTAATATGATAGAAAACTGAATAATGAAATAACTTACCCGTTCATTCTTGTATGTGAAACGTCTTTAAGGATAATCTTCCAAGCATCTCTCAGAATAATCTTTCAATGACTATCACGTCAGCTTTTACCCTTTAATCCATTACCACATTAACTCTTTTTGACTTCTCCGAAGAACAAGGCTTTAGAAAATACTGTTGAAAAAAGAGAAATTGCTTATGAGAAGCAATTGCTTCATTTCCTACAATATTTTCTACATAAAAAGACCAAACATGTGAATATTCACTCATTTTGAATTGTCGTCTGCAATATCTTTGAGTTTGGACCAACCCAAAATGTTGTCGTTTGGTAATGGGTTAAGTCGTTCTTAGACGACATAATTTAATCATGTTCTAATTTCAAAGAGTGCTTAATATCCCTTTCCCAAAATAAGACCCTTTTTCGTGTCCCTAAGATAGATAATCCGAGAAAACATTGAGAAAATTGGGGATTACAAGCTAGTAACCAGCATTTTTACGTTTCTGTCAATATTTGTGATAAAATTAACACAATTTCTTTTTTCCCTTTTCAACATTCATTTCCTATATTCATGTCGTTTGTAGAATATAGGTTGGTCTAGAATATTGTCGTTTGACAAATAAACGAACTCACTGGTGGTGAACTAAAACAATTTTCGCTACAACAAGGTATAGATATTTTGCGTTTAAATGTGAGTTATAAATTTTTTCTCTAATGACAATGAATTTGTTCTAAAAACAGACCGGGTTTACCGTTTTGTATCGACAATCTGTCGGTGTTGTTATAAAATCTCGTAACTACGGCTTCGATAAGGCCGTAGTTACGATATTTTATAACAACACCGACGGAATACATTGATTGCGAAAAAACGTCCCTCGCTTTGGCCTAGTTCACCACCAGTGGAACTTTATACAGTCATTATCATAATATATTTTAACCCTTCCCCAAAGTGCAAAATTTTAGTGCAGTCAACTTCAAAAGCTGCTGCAAACATCATAATGGGGGTTGATCAACGTAAGAATCTTACAGAAAATATTGTGGTAAGAGGAGAAAATGCTGTCTTTCAGCATTTTCTTCTTTTGTCCCAAAATTTTCTCAATGCTCTCCTTTAGGGACATAAAAACCAGAAATAGCTTGGAAAAGAGTTCATCCTTGTTGAAACAAGACCTTGTTTTGACGTCCACAATACAAAAAGGGTAAAGGAAAAATCGGAAAAGCAAAAAAAAAAGCGGATAAACCAATGATTTCGATTTTGTCTAATTATATTCTGTTCTAAAATGAACACAAATGAATCTTATTTACTGTCATTAAATTTTTGTCCTCTGCATCAGCATTCGATTTTGACCTCCCTTAAATCTTGGTGTGGAAAAGTTTTTACCCTTTCCTAAACGACAAAAATATTGTACATTTCATAACAAAAATTGATACAGACGAAACTTTGATGTTACAGAAAAAAGGAGTCATTTTGTTGAGAAATAGTAGGCCTAATAATTTGGTGGGATTTAAAAACATCTGGCGAATAGAAATTTCTTCTTTCCTTATCATGTTTCTGAAAAGTATCTTCAAAAGGGGATTTAACCCTTTCCCAAACAAGACCTGGTTTTGGCGTCCCTAGAAAAAAAATGTCTTGGGAAAAAAATGAAACAAAAGAAGAAACTGCTGATAACCAGCAGTTTCTCCTTTTGTCTCAATATTTTCTGTGTTATAAAATACACAAAATATATTCCTTTGTAGTCCACAGCAGCTTTTAAATTAAACAACCCGAATTTTTTGTCGTTTGGAGTTGACGTATTGAAAAGGGGGATTTAACTTATTGAACCAGTATAACCTTTCATCAGTAAGTGGGTACGGTCTTTTTTAAAGCGACATTGCACGATTATTTTTACATAAATTTTACTTTTATTCTGTCTGAAAGAGCATGTTTTCTTATGAAAGTTCTGAAAATTTCAAGCCAAAATATTGAACCGTTTACGAGAAATATATATTTTTGTGCTAAAATCAAACAAATTGTTGTGGACAACAGTTCAGATTTATATAGAATTTGTCATTTCTGTCTCAACTTTAAAGGCGTATTTTTCGCTTATGAATAACAATTTCGAAAAACTGATAGCATTTCTACGCGTTAGAATAAACAATCTTTGCATTAAGACAAACTTTTAAAAACTGAAATTATTGTGAAATGTCACTATAACGGGATTTGGTTGATCACGGGACCATTTTGCTTTGGTATGTCATTCGATATGGCGAAAAAAGGTATTTCGAAAAGTCATGATTTAGAGCACACGATAAATGACCTGGCAGAGCGTCCCTATGGATTAAGTAGAGATGCTTTGCCAGGTCAATTATCATGAGCTATACAATAATAAAAGAAACGACATTATCATGACCAATTCCCGTGATTGTCGTCCATGTTTTAGCCTCTGATAGAAAATCTGACAGAGCATATCCAGCCAATAGCTTGAGATGATCTACCAGTTCATTTATCAAGACCAACAGCACAATGTCATAGTATTTCTGCACCCATTTTGTTGTCTCAAACCGTTTCGAAAACGGCAAAATGTAAAAGAGGTCCGTATTCAAAGCGGTTGTGGACGATTAAATGGATGGTGGTAATAATTCGAATGATGTAAGCTATGGCACATGAACCATTGCAGAAAAAGGAGAAAATGCTGATTATCTGAATAAATATCGATATCTTCTTTTTTCTTTTATGTTCTCTGACAAGCCTTACTACAGGGTCGTCAAAACTCGATCTTGTTTGGTAAAGAGTTGGTACTTTTCCATTTTCTGCGACTTTCACAAGTGTGGTGTTATGGAAAGGGTTAACCCATGAACAAACGGCAAAATTTTGGATTGATCCAAATTTGTCCAAATTTGGTCACGCATATGTCAATTTAATGTGTATGAAATTGGTACGTTTTTTTGGTCTTTTGGTATAGGAGACATTGTGGGAAATGAAGAAATTGATTGTCTAAAGCAATTTCTTTATATTCCACAATGTTTCCCAAAGCTTTTATCTTCGAAAAGCGCCATTGTGTGGGAATGGGTTTATTCGTCATTCACCAAGGTTTTACTTCTAGATCAAGTACTCGTGAATAGGGAACGATTTTATCCAGGTAACCGTGACGTAATTTCGGACAAGTAATAGTATTTCGTAGATGTTGTTATAAAATCTTGTAACTACGGCTTGATTCAAGCCGTAGTTACGAGATTTTGTAAAACTACCAACGGTTTATCAAATATAACAGCTAACCGAGTCTATTTTAAGAACAAAATTCTTTGCCATTGTTCTCTTCTGAAAATCGGTTAACCCGTTCCCAGACGATTTTACTCTTTTTTCCTAACAAGAAGAAATTAAGGTGATCCAATTTGAAAACTGCAGACGACAAAATAATATCGTCGCTTTTCAACGAAAACCTCGTATCTGCTGCTTGTTTTAAGCTGCAGATACGAGGTTTTTGTTGAAAAGCATCTATAGAAATCAAAACCAGTCGAAGTAAAAATTGCTCGGACAATTCTGGAATTGGCCGCGCTCAAATTACACGTAAGAATCGGGACAAATTAAGAATTTATTATCGATTTTTTTACCGCCAATGCAATTTAAGAATGGAGGTACAAAGTAAAAATGTATATATTCACTTAAGGTAGAAGACCCATAATGAGCCCCAAAGAGCCAGAGGCGAAATTTGAAAAAAAAAAAAATGCCAGTAATTTCTAAACTGTGTTACATTTCCATTCCAAATATAAACATAAGCATTTTGTACGGTTTAGAATTTTGAATTCATGCATACTTATGAAAATATTTGAAAACAATGTTCAAAATTACCTCCCTTGCATATGAATATAGAGCAAAATGATATTAGTAAATTATTTTCTTCTTGAAGCATTATCTTGAAATCCGGCACGGTGAACCAACTTATGTGAAGCGTATTTACAGGTGTGTATAATTTGATGCATTTAGTATGGCTAGAAAGTGGCGTTTTTCATTATGGGTCTTCTACCTTAATAGACAAGCATTGTGATTATTATTTGAATTTAGATACCTTATAGAATATTGTCAAACGTTTAAATGTACTACAATGAATGATGAACACACGTATATTTATGATACAGTTCCACACTTATACCATATATTGTAGTCCCATAACAATATGGTGTAAAACAAAACGCATGCCACATTTTTTCTAATGTATTGAACCCTAATACCTTCATTTAGCTGTTGAAAGAAATATATAAAAACAAGAGGACCATGATGGTCCTTAATCGCTAACCTGCACCTAGATAGAATGAAAGTCCCAATGTTGTCAAGTTCAAGAGCACATAATTTAACATGCGAGATTATGATTCAGCTGAAAACTGCTTTCATAATCTTGAATGATCAATATTTGTAGCTGTTACAGTAAAAACAAAGTGGAAGAAAACAACTATTTTGTCACAGTAAAGGACACATAACTCTGTTCTGATAAAGAAATTCTCATAAATATTATGACCAAGTTTTTTTATGAGTTAATATTTATTGCTGTTTGAGAGAAAACAAAGTCGAAAACGGCAATTTTGTAACCGTCAAGGGCACACAACTCTGATATTTAGTCCAATCAATCTGACAAATTAAAACATTTAAGATATTATGGTCACCAACATTGCGGCCAAGTTGTGTCTTGATAATGATTGGTCCATATTTGTTTGTTAGAGAGAAAAAAAGTCGAAAACGGTAATTTTATGAAATTAAAGGGCCAATAACTCTAGTTTTTCTGGCAAAATCAAGCTGAAAATTTAACTCATCAAGGATCTTATGATCACCAACATTGTTTCCAAGTTGTGTCTTGATTGGTCAATAAATGTAGATGCTACAGTGTAAACAAAGTCGGAAACATCAATTTTGTCAAATTCAAGGGCACATAACTCCAGACTTCCTGCTCCTATCACACTGAAAATCAAAGTCATCCAAGATCTTATAGTTACCAACATTGTTGCAAGGTTTTGTCTTGATTGGTCAATATTTGTAGATGCTAGAGTGGTAACAAAGTCAAAACTAGCCATTTTTGACATTCAAGGGCACATAACTCCTGACTTCCTGATCCGATCTAACCCAAAATCGAACTTGTGCAAGAACTTATGGTCATACATGTTTGGACCAAGTTTGGTCAAGATTGGTCAATATTTGTGGATGCTAGAGTGGTAACAACAAATTGTGGACAGACGGACAGACGGACGGACAGACGGACGGACGACGGACAAAAAGCGACCACAATAGCTCACCTTGAGCACTTCGTGCTCAGGTGAGCTAAAAAAACAAATATAATAGGCCTGCTATAATGATCGGAAGAAATTGAAACAAACATGCTTTGTACATAGCGACAGGCAAAAGACCAAACAATGAAAAAACGAACATAGTTTAAAAAACGAATTAAACACATTTTAAATAGGATTACTTGAAACATACCAATTTATAATTTTCGTTTTTGACCCGTTTTGACTTTCTGACTGTCCAGAAACGTTTTACTTTAAGCCTCTCTTACAACACGTTGTGCGTCTTTTTTAAAATCTGCAAAATCGCAAGATTTATAAAGATGCACGACGGGTTGTAAGAGCGCCTCAAAATATGTACATTCAAAGCAGGTCAAAAGTATGAATCTCTTTCGAGAAAAGTACGCTTTCTTTGTGAATTTTCTGCAATTCCAATATATCGTTCCCTGTGTCACACGCATGCCTGTCGTACGTGTTCCTTACTTCTGTCTTGCGTGCTCCTGACGTTCTAAAAGAAAAAGGTGCCTGACATCCGGACAGGCCATTATAAATTTTGACCGGACCGAAACAGTTTTGGCCGGACCTGTCAATTGGAGTAAAATGGAAAATATAACTTAATAACAAGCTACTTTCTTTGTTGTCTGCCTTCCCTTTTATATAGTTCTGACAATTCAAAAATTGTCAAAAAATTGATAAAATGGTTATGATGTTATTTTGTGTGAACAAATGTAAAATATTTCCTTATTTCTTGTGTGTCAGTATATAGTTAATCTGTTCTGATGTATAATTATCAATCATCTATTAATTAAGCAGGCTAATTGCAACGTAGGACTAAAACCACTAAATGTACGGTACGGAGCTGCAAGCTTTACATTATACAATCTTTCACTATAAACTATTCTACTCAAAAGTAAATTTGGTTTCCTGAATTGATAATCGATTACACTTAATTTAATATTGCCTGTTTTAAATTATCCCAAAACAGGACATTCCCTTCAGCATTTTCGGTGAATTCTATGAACGACTCTTGTTTAATCAACTCGATCATTTCTAGCGGCATTGACCTATTTGGTGGCATTGTTTCTAACATAACAATTATCAAGCAACTGCGACCTTCCCGGGAATAAATACCTTCCATTCTAGCCATGTGAAATTCGTACAAGCACCATTTGCTTTTAAGAAATGCTTTACTCAAGACAACCACAGTTCTCCTACTACTTTGAATCGCATCAATGATATTTTCGGTTACCGCATTACCTGCTATGAAATCGCGCTGGTGGATACATAGCGTCATGTCATTTAACTCTAATTGTGGAATTATACCATCAAGAACGAATCTGATGTTTTCCTCTGCGTATGAAATAAATGCATCGTACTTGTAATTCTCAACTGGGCGGTAGTCTGCATTGGAATGGAATCCAAAGAAACGTCGCCTATTCATGAACAGAAAATATCGAAGTTTCCATCTGTGCTTATAAACAATACCAGCGATAATCAGCGAAATAAAGAGAGTAAGAATGATCGAACAAAGAATGATGAGCCACGTGAATGATTGGCATGCTTTATCGAAGCCTGCGAATATTTTTTCACAATCTTTTGCAGTTACGACGTTTCCCGAGTCACCTATAAAAGTATACTGGTAAAACTCAATAAAAGAGGATTTCTTGCTGATCATCCACTTGAGAAAGTGTTTGTGTTTACAGGAACATTTTATAGGATTATTATTCATGTTAATTCTGAAGGTTGATCGATGAAGACTGCCTCCATCATTGAACTGTGCTATTAAGTGTTTTGGTAATTCGGCCAAAGCATTAGACTGTATATCTAGGTACCTTAATTTCGGGATTGAGCCTGCGCTAAATGTCCAATGGTCTAAGTTGTTGAAGCTCAAATTTAGAAATCGAAGCTTGTACAAATTCTTGAAGACGTTAGATGGGAGGAAACTTATCAGATTGGAAGAAAGATCAAGATGTTTTAAATTCTTTAAGAATGTAAAAATTGTCCCATTAACGTCTTTGGCTAACGGAATTCCTAGATAGTTATTTTCAACCTGGAGTCGTGTAAGTTGGGGAAGGTAGCGGAAAATATCTGGCTCAATTTTAGAGCAGTAGTTTCTTGAGGCATTGACTGTTTTCAGTTTTAGATAGGGTCCAATCGGCCCGCTCCATTCGTAAAGGATATTTCCTGAAATATCAATATATTCAACATTATTGTCAAATGGCTGTGCAATATACCGTTGAAGTCTATACTTCATATTACTATCGTGAAATGATACAGACTTAAGTGTTCGGGGCATACTAGCTTGATACAAATCCAATTTGGTAATATTATCAGAATTGAGGTAAGGACAACCTGGTCGAGTAAGGCTTAGCTTCTTTAGGTATTCTGGATTATCAAATATGCAGTTTCCGGTCGGGTATTGCAAAAGGGTTGCTGCATCAACTGGTTCAGTCAAATAATGCGAATTTGACTATCCTTGATATGGCTTTTCAAAACAAGCCCCACGCGTGGGGCTTGTTTTGAAAAGCCATATCAAGGATAGTCAAATTCGCTAAGCATGCGCATTGCAATAAATATGAACCAAAGGTAAACGTGTTGTCTCTTACTCGAAGAACTTGTAAAGTATCTGGCATTAACAAAGCCATATTTGATTCAAACATTTCAATCTTATTGCTGTCCAGTACTACTTCTCTTAATGTAGTATTACGCATGTAACATACATCATGGCGTGTTATTTTAGAACACCTTGAAAATGTAGGGTGGAGTTTTGTTAAGTTCAAAAAGTCAATTGAGGTAAACTGTAGACTATACGAGATATTTCTCAGCGGTGAAAATCCCAGTTCCATATTTAATGATGCGTCTAACGAAGTTAGCTGATGTAACATGCTAAATGTTCCAGCGTAAATGTTGGTTATCTTGCAGTTAGAGATGTCCAGTTTCTTCAGGTGGGTTACCATCTTGAATGTATCGTTCGTGAGCTCTCCTAGATTGCAGTATCCATGCAACCCTGACAACCTGGAATAAAAAAATAGGTCAAACATTTATGGCAATGAGATTTGTAAAAAAAACAAGAAATGTATGTTTCACAAAATTATACTACTCAAAATAATTAAAAGATTGGGTAAGTTACAAATTACATATCTATTGTATGTATAAAGTATCTGGAGAGCCGTTATAGCATAATAGTGATCTGATAACCAAGTTTCGCATACGCTTAAGATTGTATGCTTTGATAAACCACTTTTTGATAAAACTTAATTTGTCGATTATTTGTTTTTCTTCAAAAGTGCAGTTTCTTTAAAAAAAATCACGATTAAAATCATAACATTTAAGTAATAAAAATTTCAAAATTAACTCTAAAGGAAGTCATTGTGACATTATAAAATCGAGGCTTTGGCGAAAAATACGATGCACCCTTTGCCAAAAATCCGTCTGTGGTTAATAAGTTTTCTTTAGACAGAGAAAACTTGATTCATGATGTGACTAGAAATTTATACAAAATAGCATTTACAAACACATACAACCCACAATAAAAAACAATGTATCATTTAAGCACAATTACGTCTTATTATATACTTTGACATTGTTCCTATAGATGTTCTTGAACAGGAGGAACGTGTGCATACACACGCAGTCGCCAAGGACGGAACCTCAATTTTAGTATTCTCTCTCGCTTCACAACTTCCAGGCCTGATAACTCGAATACAAATCATTACAAAGAGCTCCACAAAAGTTAATTGCAGAATATAGATTTTAGATTTTCTTTCAAAATATCACGAATAGTCACTTTGCGAAGCAAGTCAACTCCGATTTCAAATATACGCGAAATTAACATATTTCCACAAATGAAAATATACAAAACGTCAAAAGTACATATTTTTTTAGGAAGATAAATACTACAATTGTGTTATAACTATCGCAAATCAATACTTTTTACGACGATTTCGGCCCGAGTCGACAATAATGGCCGCCCCCATTCAAAGTTGTTTATACGCCCCGACGTAATCATATGCTGACGTTATTTTTCCAGCGTATTTTACGTTCAAACGCAAGACTTTCTTAAAAGTGTTTCAATTTTAATATTTTTTTTACCTCGAAGGCAAAAACTTTTACAATGGATTAGATTCATAATAAAGTTTCTAAAATAATATCAAAGTATATTTTAAAAAAGATATTGCATTATTATGAGAATATATTGTGTCGAACTCGTTCTTTTTGCGTAGCAGCCCTCGCTAGCCCCGGCTACTCTGCCAAAAGAACTTGTTTGACACTATATATTCCCACATCAATGCAATAACCTATAGTACAGCCTTTGACAGGTATTAGAGATTTACGAATTAGTACGAAATGGAATACGAATACGAAACCGAGATAAATTGTAGGGGGGGAGGGAGCATCTCAGCATACGTGATGATGGTTCCCCTATTTCTGTGTTGAGTTTGAGTTTGAGTTTATTGGGGTTTTACGCCGTTTTCAACTACCAGGGTCATATCGCGGCGGCTGGAGCACCTACCCATGGATTCCTGTTGTTTCTCAAACCAGTACTACCACAACACCCTTACCGAGCCTCCAGCTGCTCGCCCACTTAGGTTAACGATTTCAAACCCATTGGTGGGTGACAATTTTGTCAGAAAGGGTATTAGCCGCGGCCGGGTATCGAATCCGGGACCTCTCGAATGAGGGTCAGATGCGCTACCAACTGCGCTAAGGCCGCGGCCAAGGCCGCGGCCTTCTGTGTTGAGTGAACGTGTTTAAATTCGGAGGTGGTGGGTTCAAATCCTACGTTGTCTTTTCTCTTTTTTTCTTTTTATGTACCGGTATTCCCTTTTTATAATAGATGGCATTGAAATATATGTGCTAAGATACACTTCAAATGCAAATATTTGTTTAATTTTGTATATCATATTTATTATTTCATCGAAAGAAACTAAATTTGAGCAGCCAATAATTGGATCATATACAAACTGCAGATGGCATCTGTACAGAAAAAAATCTCATTCACGGAAGAAGAGCTAAACTTCACGTCACCGAAGGGCGTTTTTTTAAAACAAATTAACATCAGAAGAGGGATATCCACCTCTTGCGTCAATTACGAAAACACGACGAGTTTTGCCTTTCATGATGTTTGATCCTGCCCTAAACCATGATCGACCATGGACGGAAAAGTGTCGACTTCGATAACACCAGGGTAGAGCTCTGACCGATTCGTGTCCGTCCTTTGATTTTTTTAAGGTGTGAAGCGTGATTCGTCGCCGAACAAATGCGTCTACTGGCGGGTTCAGCCATCCTCGATGTATTTGACACAATTAGGTTATTTCTTCTAAGACCCCCCCCCCGCACACAACAGTCTCCGAAAGTCGTCCTCGGAGTCTTAAAACGCCGCTCAAACGTTTAGTATTTGTTATTTTTAGTAACATACTCTCAATCCCAAAGCGTTTTGGTAACAATACTCTCGAACCCAAAGCGTTTTAATGTTAAATGCACGTGCTCTTTATCGCTATATATTGACTGCACGTGCGTCGTCATTGTTTTCTCCACATATTTAGGGAGCCTTGTTTTGATAATGTCGATGTGTGACTATTTTTAGTAATAATTTTCATGTATACAATGCTGATTTCCCATCAACCCATCGCCTTTGCCTCCGGAAGTGTGTTCTGTGGGTACAGACTAAAACATAAGTGAAAGGACCTTATTATATCCGAAGATCTGACTATGTCTGTGTCTAGTATATGACCGACTCTAATCTCCGCTCCCGAAGTCAGTCTGGACACTGATTGGACAGTAACATTTGCCAATTGTTACGGTTGCCATTTGTGTTGCTGAAAATGATCCGTTCTGTGAGAGGTGAGAGGTTCCTGAACCTGAGTAGTTACCCAGCTATGGATGCGTCGAAAAAGCCAATCGCTCTGAAAAAGGGAATAACTCGTGCATGCCTGACGGAAAAGGGCAAATTTTAATATAGATTAACTCGAATTTGTTGCTGGTAAAAGTCGTTTAAGAATCGTTACTTGGCAGATTTTTGTCATACATTGTGTATGTAATCTATGCATGGTTGAGAAACCGCGCTAAAATTACGGACTACGGCAACAAATGACACCACAGCTTTGGCCGTTTCAAAGACCAATCAGCTGGCTTGAATACCAAATTTAGGCACTTCGAGTGAAAAATGTCTAAAATATTCATCTTTTCTAAAATCTTACCGAGTATACATCTTGTAAACTTTTTGGTAACGCTGATTCCTATCGGTAGTAGGCAATGAGTTCGAGTTGCACGTGCGGCATCAAATTAATGGATTTGAACACCGACTTCGGAGATCAGTGAAGCACAGCAAAAATAAACAAGTTAATGTCATATATTAATTTAGACGTGCATATGGATTTTTCTTAGTAGAATAAAATTGAAAAGTATTCGCATGTACAAAGATATTCACAAATATAAGTTTGTGTTGGAAGTGTGGGTCAATATAAAAAAAATTCACAGTACATTAAATTTACACTTATTACAAAATAACATTGAGAGAGAAGAAGTAATTGCTTACAACCAACATTTTCTCATTTCTGCTCAATATTTACTTGGCTATTTAATGCAATATTCGGCCTTTGGCAAGAATTTTTAAGTTTTATGCAACACCTTTTGATTCGATTACTCTAAAACTGTCGCCAATCGGACATTTGCGCACCGGCTGTGCTTTGTTACTGAAAAAGTGCTATGTGATCAAAAACAATATGGCTTGTAAAGTTTCGTGGACCTAGGTCAAACGATTCTTTAGTTAACGCACGGAAATAAAAAAGGGTCTACGGACGGACGGACAAATATTGCGAGATCAATATACCACTCTCTGCTTCGTATGTGTGTGTGTGGGGGGGGTATAATTATTCCACCTGGTAGCTATGTAGTTTATTGTAAACTCGCAAGATTTAGAAACGCAAAAGACATTTTAATTAACCATTACTTTCCTGCAGCCTCGATCGGCACCATAATTTGGGAACATGCATAAGAAGTGTTTCGCAAACATAGGTAGTTAGACGTTTAATGTAGCCGAGGTAGTGTTTTCAAGGTTACTGAGGAGTGTAAACGACCAGAGAACAAATGCAGACCACCCACGTCCCGGTCAGCCGCGTGTAACAACTGTACGTCAAGACAATTATATACGTCAAAGTCACTTACGCAACAGATTTATGACGGCTCAGTCTACAGCAAATGCTATGGTTGGTAATGGAGGGTGGCCGATACATCATGACGCGGTGATAAATCGCCTGCGAGAACCCGGGATTCGCTGTCGTCGTCCTGCTTGGTGCCAGACTCTTGCCCAATGTCATCGCATTTGGGCATAAACGGACGTCCATTCAGACAATATTCATGACTTTAAAGGTCATTTTTTCCTTGTTATGTTTACAATTGTTACATATATACAATAATACTTAACTATGCATCCGTTATGCAGATCTAGTAGAAACAATCTGTAAAAGAACTTTTTGCGTTTTTAAGTCTTGTCAGTTTAGATGACCTATTGACAAATTTATCTCAAACACTTTTCAAAGACCATTGTTTCTACAGTACTCCTTAAAATGAAATAAATACATTTCATTTTTTTCAAAATACTTACCCTTTCGAAAAAGACATTGGACCGTCTATAATGAAAGCTGATACAGACAACAAATTTGGTGTTGATAGAGATATGATTTGTGGTTATCAGCATTTTATTCTTTCGTCCCGATGTTTTTCCGTGCATTTTCTATTAGGGACCTCTAAGTCACGTCTTTCTTGTGATTATTAGCATTTCATTATCTTGTCCTTATTATGTTCTATGCGTTTTCTATTAGGGGCGTCAAATCCATTTTTTGGTTGTTTTCCAATTCAAAGTTTGACACTGTATGAAAAACTGGATTTTACATAGAATTACAAAGAGGCAAATATGAGTGACCTGCCACCATATTCCAAGTATCCTGATACATCCCCCTGATTTCATTTCCATTTCCATTTCGTATTCCATTTCGTACTAATCCGTAAATCTCTATTAACACGTGGTATAAACTACATTATTAAGTAAGTCTTTTTCTCTTAGTATAGTATATAGAGCGAAAAGGAATTGCTCGACACGAGAATGTATCTTCTTTCCCTACTATATTTCAATGACTAAATTTAATTCAAAATAATATCATTCAATATTTTGTATCCCTTGATGAGAATGGGTGCAGATTATTACTTCGATTTAAACAGAAATACAACTTATCAGATATGGAGATAACGCGTTTTCTCTGTAACTATGCTAGATTTATTTGAAAAACGAAAGTGTATATAACAATAGGGTAATTTCCTTCTAACCTTTACGGAAGTAAATAATTAATCTCGTCTACTTAACCCTCTCCCAAACAAGGTCTGGTTTTGACGTCCCTATTAGAAAATGCTTGAGAAAACATTGAAACAAAAGAAGAAACTGCTGATAACCAGCAATTTCTCCTTTTGTCTCAATATTTTCTTTGGTAAATTTTACACAAATTCTATCTTTAGTAACATCCATTTCGTCATTTGTGGCAGTTTAAGAAGTGGATCACCCTTAACTTTGGTCGTTTGGGAAAGGGTTAAAAGGAAGAAAAAGTAAAATTCAGACTCTGGTGAGTGGTTGCAATGTCTTAAACAACAATGCTTTAAGACTAGTGCAATTCAAAGCTGTATTACATTACAATGTCAAATGAATGATTTTTTGCATTTTTGGTAGAAATATTGTGTGATAAAATGAAGAAATTGCTTGTTACAAAACAAGCAATTCCTCCATTTTTATGATGTTTTCTTAAACCCTTTTTCTTGTGGGACATCAAAATGCATCCATTTTTGGGAATTGGTTAACCATGTCCAACGCGTGAAATATGGACTGTTCAAACTGGAGCCGGAATCTGGAAAAAAAACGTCCCTTATAGCATTTGAGAACAACATGGTTCCAGATCAGCCTGTGTATACACGCAGTCTGACCAGGAACCATGTTGTTCTCCAATGGCTTCTTCATGGTCTGTAGAAACCATTTGAGAGTAAAATGGATGCTGGCTAGACTGTATCTAGGCTCAGTCTGATCTTGAAACCTGGCTGTCTCAAATGCTATAAGGGACGTTTTTCCAGATCGTGGCTCATTAATGAGTTGCAGACGACACTATAATACAGGGCGTGTCATAACAATATGATACACTTTCAAATGAAATGAAATAATATACAGTAACTTTATACGTAAATGATTTATATCTTATTTTGAAGATATGATAATGACATTATATGCAACACATTTGTTGGAGAAAATGCAGACGTCAAGACGTCACTGTCGACGTCATCCAACGGTAGATGTTTTTCCAAAATTACTCCACCCAGGGAAAGATGTCAGGAAGTTCTCAACAAGCAATATGAATGAAAATAGCTACCAGGCTCCAGATAGTGGAACATTAGATACGTCTACAGAATCAGACACACTTACCAATGCTCAAAGAGAGAAAGATGATTCTTCATTGGTGTCTACACTTATTAACCTATCTTGCAACCTAACTACAGACTTATTTTTAAACCAAGTTGTTACTGACTACGCAGATTTAGATGATATCAGAACAAAATTATTTGAATCAGTGAAAGAGCTAGAGGGCTATCCCTATGACATCTCAGTCGATATGAAAACCCGAAAAAATACTTGTGGTGGTCAAACGAAGTTGCAAAAGCTAGCGAAAGATATACACAGCCTTGTACAAGTGTTAGATGGTGCAGAGTTCCGGGAAATGAGAGAAATTCTAAGCATGTCATCCCACAAAAGTACAAATTTAGACAGTAGTATCTTAAACTCTGGTGCAGTTAATAATGCCGAAATTGGCAGTCTCAAGGTAGTAGTGAACAGTTTGAAAGCCGATCTGTTATGCCTTAAGCAAAAGAATGCAGAGTTGGAAAAAACCCTTAAAGAAGAAGTAAAAGGCTTAAAAGAGTCCGTGAAAAAGATAAAAATAGAACTACAGCGAGAGAATTCTGAAATTAGAGAAGAAATAAGCACAAATGCACAATCGATAAGTAGAATTGTAGATGAAAAGAGCAATGGTAACGCTTCGCTTAAGACTGATATTCGCTTATTGAACAATGGTATAAAGGAAATACAAGATCTAGTTTCAAACAAAGCTGACAATCAGAGAATCGAGAGAGTTAATGAGAAACATGCTCAACTCATTAAAAGAGTGAGAAATTTGGAGAAATCCTCAAAAGATAATAGCATTCCTGACAATAGAACTGTGACAAATGTGCCTGAAAATCGACCGACATCAGCCAATAACGAAAACATTGATGCAGAGTCTACATATACAATACACCAGGATCTTTCACAAGACATGAATGGAGAAATTGAACTAGATTCTGATAGAAGTTATGAGTTAAATCGTGAAAAGCCAAATGAATCAAATGCAGATGATAGAAACCTAATATCAGATCGGACAAATCTTTATACCGACGAGTTACATGTAGAATCTGTAGAAAGGATTCAAACACAATCGGCTAATTTTGGATTGCAAAAAGAACACCCGCGACCACAGGAATCACAGCAAAAACAACAACAACAACATCAACAACAACAACAAAAACAACATCAACAACAGCAGAAGAACAATCCAAAGATAAGGAGAGGTAGGGGCAATGACAATAACAATGGTCGTTCAGATAACGCGTCACAATCAGGAAATTACAGAGATCAATCTGATACAAATGACAACACCAAAAGTAATGATGATGATGATGACGACGATTTTCAACAATACATTCGTCGACGTGTAAAGCGTTACTACGTCGGTGGTTTTAATGATAGCATTACAACAGACAGATTTAAACGCTACGTTGAAAAAAGAGGTGTTAAGGTAACATGGGTTACTATTTTCCCTATTCGAAACAGCCGTAATGTTTTGATTAGACTTAATGTTGAAGACAATGACAATAGTAAACATGCGTTAGACAAAAAGTTTTGGCCGCGTCATGTCGTTTGCAAGCCATGGATGTCTAAATATCAAAGAGACAAACAGAAAGAAGAAAACACTCACAAGAGAGGTCGTTACGACCATGAAACACGTAACGATAAACGTGGCGACGATTATCATCGTGATTATCGTGACGATTATCGTGATGATCGTCGTGATGATCGCCATGGTGATCGCCGTGATGATCGCCATGGTGATCGCCGTGATGATCGCCATGGTGATCGCCGTGATGATCGCCATGGTGATCGCCGTGATGATCGCCGTGATGGTTACCGTGATGGTTACCGTGATGGTTACGGAAGAGATTATGACAATTATAGTCAAGATGATAATGATAACTATAATAGATATTAATACGGACGAAAAGTCCGTCTATAGATTGAAATTTAAACGGAAACAAAAATGTCGGAAACCCTCTGTTTTTTCAATGTTAATTGAATGGAAAAATCAGAGGGTTTCCGTGAAATTTCGGGCGGGGGGGGGGAGGGTAATTTCGCATTTTTGGACTCGTGTGCCCCTGGCTTTTAACGTCATTTTTACAGCAATAACTTGATAATCCCCTTCCTAAACGCTATCAAAACGACCTGTGAGACGCAGTGGATCAATTAATATCGATATAGATAATGCTTTTGAATTGTGTGTGAATTTAAGAAATACAACAACAAAGCTAAAGTTTAACTAAAGACCTAAGCGAAGTCGACCTATGCTAGCGCACGTGTTATCGTTCTCTGTTCAATGGATAATTTATGATCAGCGGCCATCTTGTTTCGTCTGCACTAGTCGACAAATATAGGCCTACAGTCTCCAACAATTTTGGCTACATTCACCATGGAGTAACATACTGCGCGACGCGATAATATGAAGTGGTGTGACACCAGCCAACAGAGATATTACCGGAAGTGACAGAATCAACCTATTCCAGACAGCAAAAAGGACCGAATTGGTGCAAACGGCTTCGAGAACTGTGTGAACTGTGTGTAAGTGTCAAAATCTATGGATTTTTAATATCTCAGTTATATTTCAAACCTGTCATATTGGTTTCCAGTAGCAAATGAGTTTCGTACCAAATAAATTTCGACCGATCAAGTTGTAGTCTGGACATACCGTGTCTTCTACGGTACCGCGGTATTCGAAAAAGTATTCATTTGCAAACGAAGCATCACCTGTCAACTGCGTGCATTAGCAAAACTAAAGGAAATTTTAGTTACTAATATGAATATAGGCAAAGCCTAAATACGGACGAAGCAAACAGAAATCTCTATCTCTTTTCTGGCCGAAACTTTTTCCGGAAAACGAGATCTATCTAGTTTCACATTCCTACACGCACCGTTTCATATTAGGTAGATCCCAACTTTGACTGGTCTAAAATGAATGTTTTGCGTCTTTTCAAATAAGGACCATGTAGTTGATCTAAACAAGACTTAGCTTTAGGGGCGTTTCAAATTGAAATAGAATAGGAAAAAATTGAAACAAAACAAGAACATGTTGTTTTCCAGCATTTCATCATTTTGCCTAATGTTTTGTGCAATATTGACACAAAGTACCGAAATTCTTTATCAACACCAGTTGTGTAGTTCAAATGGAAATCTGGTCTAACTTTTGGTCGTTTTGGAAAGGATTGAATATTGGGTTAGCTAACAGGCTCCGCGGGCTGACGGTAGGTAAACATCTTGCTGATTTCAACATTTTCTCCCACCATGTCTATGATTTTCGAAGGTTCACATCGCAGCGACTATACGCAAAAATGATATATAGAAATTAAATGAGCGGGGATCTGGAAAAACGTCCTTCATAGCATTTTTCAAAATTGAGTTTCAAGATAGTTATGTTGTCAAATGGAGTCAAATTTGCATCAATGCTGCTCTCTTTAAGTCATTACAAGTCACGAAGAAGCTATTGGAGAACAAACTGGATCTTGATCAGACTCTGCGTATGCACAGGCTGATCTGGATCTATGTTGGGCTCAAAAGCCTTAAGGAACGTTTTTTCAGATCCTGGCTCAAATGTTTTCGGAGAGTGAAGAGGCATGGAGAAGTAGACCTGCACTATCATTTCGCTTTTCACCTAAATGATTTTCAGCATTGCCTTCCATGGACAGTAATTTAAGCTGCCTAGCAGTATGACCTGTAACATCTTTCACTCTTTCAAAAGATATTTACTGTTCCAATTTGATTGCAGACGAAAATAGGATTTGTTTAAAATGTAACAAATAAAATATTGAGGCAAAAGGGGATTTTATCAGCATTTTCTTCTTTGTCATAACGTCTTCACATGCCCTTTCTATAATGGACGTCATTTGAAACCAACTCTGGAAATCTAGAAAAATGGTTAAGAATGTACTAAATTATGTACTTTGGATGATGCTAGATTTGGGAGGAACATTTACTCATGGACTGGAATACAGCTTGGAATAAGAGGACAGATAAAAGAGTGTGGACGGTCCAAAAATTCAAATCTCCGCACTGACTGAGTGTTACCAATTTAAATACTTTGATTCAACCCTTTCCCAAGCTAAAATTTTACTGGTGGTCCAATTGGAAATATGTTGCAGATGTCAAACGAATGTTCATAAAAACAGGATTCGTGAACACTATAGAATAATAAATATTGAGTCAAAAAGAGAAAATGGTGGTTATCAGCAATTTCTTCTTTTGTCTTAATATTTTCCTTAGGCTAGCAATTTCAATCAGGGATGTCAAAACCAGGTTTTGTTTGGGAGGTAGTTAATGTGTTTACCAAACACATGTCAACTGATAGTATAAGAAAAACAAATCAAATTAAATAGTAAAAATTCATTTTAATTTTCATAAACAAGAATGACATTTTAGCTGGTAACTTTAAGTTTTTTAACCCTTTCCCAAACGACAAAGTTTAGACTTTTCGGGTTCAAAAGCTGTCGCAGAAGACAAATTGGTTTAAATCCATATGGAATGTGTTTGTATTATAGCTTTGAAGATATTGAGGCAAAAGGAGAAAGTGCTGATTATCAGCATTTTTTTCTTTTGCCTTAAATGTTTTCTCATGCCTTTTCTATGGGGGACGCCATCTATTATGATATCATACAATGTTACATTATGTTTTTGGGTGTCTGCACAATATCTCACTTAACCCATAACCGAACAATAAGATTCTAAGCTTTTCCAAATTGAAAGAAGTTGCAGACAAAATTTTCAAAGTTATGATTTTTTTAATTTACATGTACAACTCTTAGGGTAGAAAACATTGTGGAAAATGAAGAAAGTAACAAGCAATTTCTTCATTTACCAAACTGTTTTCCCAATCATTTTACTTGAATGTCTATACTTGAATATTGTAAACAACACTGTATGGACCTAAAATAATCCACAAATAGTACTATCGAGTCAATTAGTCAAAGTTTGACTCTTTTTAAACACCAGTTATTGAGTTAGTTATCATCATTGTGCTCATAATCTTCTTTCATCTGTACACTTCATTGATCAACCTGCAATGATACAAAAGTAACAAATGAAAGTACATACAGCATCCTCCTGCTGCTTTTGGAAACATTATCCATGTTAAAAAGGGAACTATTATAAAAATCCTTTTCCTACTTTGCCCTGAGCCCTAGGTTACTTGAACATTTTTGAAAATGGTTTTAACTCTTTCCCAAACAACCAAATTTTAGAAAAAAATACTGAGAAAAAAGGAAATAATGCAGATAAGCAATTCCTTTTTTTTCTCAATGTTCTCACAAACTTTTTTTCTACCATGGACATCAACTTCAGGTCTTGTTTAACCCATTACCACACAATGATACCTTTTGACACCCTACAAAATAGCGGCTTTGGAAAACATTGAGGAAAAAAAGAAATTGCTGGTCACAAGCAATTTCTTCATTTTCCATAATGTTTTTACCAAAAAATAAATTTCATTCACTTGAAATTGTCATCTGCAACATCTTTGAATTAGGGCCAATATAAAAATTTGCCATCTGGTAAAGGGTTAAGAAGGGGTTAAATCAAAAAGATACTGTACAGTGTATATCATATGATGTTCATATGACACTGTTGGTCATGGTGCTGAGATTTTAGATTAGATTTATTGGGGTTTAACACCATTTTAAATTGCTGTAATGGTCATATTGTGGTAGATGGAGCACATAACCATGGATTCCTGGTATCTCTCTCACTAATACAACCACAATATCCGAACTGAGCCTCCAGCTGCTCTCTTACATAGATGATTTACATCCGTAATTGGTGAGGGACAAATGACTTTGTCAAATGTCAGAGTGAATACTGACTGAGCCGGGGTTTGAACTCACGACCCCTAGATTGTGACAGATGCCAACATTACTGGCTGAGCTATCAGGGTTCGGCTGTCAAAATTCTAGAATGAATGGCACAGGCAAATTGTGTGTGGAGCAAAAACTTACATTGGAGGAACAGAGAGAGCTTGTCCCTTAAGCCTTTTAACGATCAGAATTACATTTTCCTCTTGTTTTGTTATCTAGAAATTCTGAACATTTTCAATTTACAAACTGTTTTTTAATTTAACATGATGCAGCAGAAGCCAAATTGTTGCAAATGCCTAGCCTCACCTGACTTTCTATCCCAAAGGTAATCCACCATTGTTAATGTACACCAGAATTTAAGTCTGGTCATTCACCTTTGTTTGTTTTCTGCATTTCTGAAAAGATCATGTAATCATATCATTCATAATATTATCTAGATCTAGAGCGCTCTACCCTTCCCAATAGAGATCTGGTTTTGACAGGCAATGAAGAAAAGGCTTGCAACATTGAATCAAAAGAAGAAAATGCTAAATATATCCAGCCTTTTCAAATTTCTCATAGCACACTTATTCCCTATAAACCTCAATTTTATTGTCTGCATCCAGCATCTTTCAGATTCAGATTGGACCACCAAGATGTTTTGCCATTTGGGAATGGGTCGATACACATACTGACAAAAAGCACTGCTATGAGTGATAATGAGTTATTTTTTTTTTTTTTTAGTAAGAACAACGTTGTGACAACATTGTGACAAAGCTGCGGAAATATACAAAAATATAAATTTCTTCTTTTCCCAGAACGTTTTATTCTTATGAATATTAAGCTCACATGATCTAAAATTATTTCTTCTTTTCCCAAAACGTTTTATTCTTATTTTCTTTGAATTTAACGCAAATTATGCCTACATCTAAAATAAAATCAATCATTTAGTGATGATTTAACCCCACCAAGATACGATTTTGACCTCCTTTTCAGAAATAGTATCGGAAAAAAATAAACGAAAAGAAGAAAATTCCGGTGGTCAGCACTCAGCAATAGGTCTATTCGAATCAATGAGAAACAGGCATACATGTCATTTAAGAATTCTACATCATGTTGACATTGATTTTCTTTTCTCATCTCCAACAACGTTCAAATGGGAACAGTCCATGAGTCTAGATTTAAATTCAGCTGTTTGGAAAGTTGAATGATATTTTTTGCTGGGTCGATATTTATTTGGGACGAAAGTCAAATTCTACTTAAAACTTTTTCTATGTTGTGGTCGCCGCTGCATTTTTTGAGTGCAGACGAAACAAGATGGCCGTCATAGGAAATCGTGTCAGTCAGTGCGCGTGACGTAGTTAGACTGGATATCAAACCTCTGAATTCGGGACCGGTAAAAGGCAAACGGAAGTAGATAAAACTACTACACAGTCGACTGTCCGAGGCGTTCCGAATGCTCCATAAAAAAAATAAACAAAGATGGTGTATTTTTCGTTGAACGGTATATAGAATCGAATGATTGAATCTGTTGATTTCAATGATTCCAGAGTTTTTAATTTTATGCGTAACATATAGTCGGCCTTCGCCGGGGCCTTCGGCCCCGGACTTCGTCCGTATAGTTTTCGGTGATTATTCTTAACATTATTTTGTCTGCATTGGATTGCTGTAGAAAAAGAAAACATGGAATGTTTTCATGTCTCATAGGACGCCATTAACTACCGCGGTACCCAAGAGAACCACCCTTACATTAACAATGATAATGGAACACCTGTTCCTCGAAGCCGTTAATAGGCTTTCGCCTCTATGGCCTTAGCAATTTTAATTGTATACAGTATACATGAATCAGATCAAATTCTACATAATCATAACTACGATATGTATTATGTTGATGTCACTCATTTGCATCAGAGCGCATTACACTTCAAAAACAACAGGAGGTTCGACACATGTTGTGGCGCTTTGTTCACCATCCGATCTTGAACGCTATCCTTATGACGTAATGGTTTGGAATTTAAAAGAAAAAGGGATAACAATATTCTATTTTTCAAAGTGAGGAGCGTTTTGGACATAATATAACAATAACGAGTTAAAAAACTCTGATAATATTAATAAGCAAATAAAAGTAAAAGTTCCAAGCTAGAATTCACACCAATAATGTTTGCTACTAAGTTGGGTAAATTCTATAACGAGCATGGAGAACAAAATAAACGGAATTTCACAGGAAAAGCAATACATTTTCATGTGGCGAGCTTAATAGATCGACATAAATTGATCTCCGCAACAAGAATACTCTATAATTTCTAAACAAAGGCGGTCACATGACTGGAAAGAAATTCAAAACAAAGCCGGTCATGTGACAGTAACTGATTATCTAACTTACGTTCTATTTTCAAACGAGATCTGGTCACGTGATCTCCAATAACAATGCAGACGTAATTGGGGGTTGTTGTGTTTTGGAAGGTTATTCTCTTCCAGCAGGCCAATTTGAATCAGAATTTTTGGTCAGGTATGACAAAAAATGATAAATTAATCTATACCCTACAGTGTTTTACTGAGTGATTGGATATAATACACAAAAACAAAGCGCCACAACTTGTGTCGGACTTTCCCGTTGTTTTTGAAGCGTAATGCGCTCTAATGTAAATAGAGAAATATCAAAGAGTGTTTTTACATCAGAGAAGACTCGGATTAAATGGTCATTGATTCTTTCCCAAATTATACGACATGGTTTTGTCGTTCCCAAACTGAAAATCTTTGGTAAACATTAATTTTGTATCCAGCATCTAGAACTCTGCTCAAATGATCATAATGCCAAGATGTTTATGTTAATCTATAGCCAATAGCACAGAATATATTGAGGACAGATGAGAAATTGCATTTGTATTTGTAAATGTATTGAATTACCATGACTTAAAATGATTTCTATATTCATTTCAGCTATAAAACAAGAATCTACATGGGTTCAAGTTATTTAATACTCATTACGAGTAGGCCCAATTGTGAGGCCAAGCACCAGACACATTTCAAGTGAGTTGATTTGTTGTTTACCATTTTAAGTTTATTTTAGTGAAAGAGTACAAAACATGGCAAAGTAAAAACACATTACAGCAATATTGCACATATTTAGTTATATGGGAAAAAAGACTCCCTTGTCTAAATAATTTTAGTGAGTTTGTATATATATGTATAGATTCTGATAATTCTGATAAAATAGCACTATGTCTATTCAATCACTGTTACTGGACTGTCTGTTAATAAATTGCTGAGTGTAACGCTGCACGCCTAGGAGGAAGTAGTGTTTGAAATGAGATATCATGTTACATAATTATGTTAAATGGACAGGTCTGTTGCTACCCACTGCAAATGCTGATCAGGGAACACTTCAGTTGTGGATACTTACTCATATAATAATCATATTTTGGATAAGACATTATTTAGCTGAATCTATTTATATAGAAATTTAATTTCGAGGGCTTAGCACATTTAAAACTACATATTTTGTTTGTATTTCTGAATCTTTAGAAAATAATATGTCATGAGTTCTAATAATGAGTTTCATTTCTGTATTTATTAAAAAAGATATTTAGAACTCAAAGATGTTTTATCTCTTAAAATTTCAGAAAGTTCTAAGTATTTCCCTCTCCTGTAAAATTTTACAAAATTTAATTACAATAGTTTTGCACTAAGCCCTCAATTTGCCTTATGACCATCATAAGTGTTGAGATATTATATATGTATTTGACAATTTTGTCCATTTTCATGTTATGAATTTGATATGCATATAATTGTGTACATGTATATCAATAATCATTTTGCAGACATGGTGAACTCAGAAAACAGTGGTATGTTGAACAGCTGTATAAAGTCTGGTAGAATGGAATGTGTTTCAGAAAGGCCTTCAATGGTATGCATTTATTCTTTATCCCTGAAACAATCTTGATTTCATTGTATCATGTACAAAGGTAGATTTTTCCTGAATAACAAAGTATGATGAAAAACATTACTTTCTGAATAAACTATACCTTACCATAAAGTACAAATTGTCTGCAACCTGTTTCAGCATTGATCAGTTTGAAATATTGTTGTTTAGAAAAGGTTGCACACATATATATTTACATGTCTAGGTCTATGCTTGATTGGAATGTGACAATTTTAATTACGAATTCGCAGTTTACATGTTGAATTACCCAGGTAGGTAATTAAGCAGCAGGTGTGCAGTATATATATTTTGTAAATAAAATGTTCTGTTCTGTATATAAGGGCACATCCCCTGCTGCTTAATGAAACCCAGACTGCATTAAAAGGGATGATTTAAATGGGTAATTACGGCTTTTTAAAGTAATTACAAACTTTTCCAAAAGAACAAGAAGAATTTTACATTCTACAGCAAAAACAATATAGGATATATCAATAATCAACATTTTCTTCTTTTCATTCAATGTTTTGATTTTGAAAATATGCATATCCTTTTTCATTTTGCAATACATATTGCAGAAAGTTTTGTAAAAATACATTGAACATTTTTTGATGATTTAATGACTGATCTTGTCATCTCATCAGCATCACCTTTGAAATTTTTGATAATATTTTTCATTGCATGTATTGTTGCATTTTGACAAGGCTTCAAATATTGTTAGAAAAGTAGAAAATGCCAGGATGCCAGGAGTTGTGATTTTTAGGGGTCAGTATAAGGCTGAAATGTTACATTTGTTACTTTTGTGTAATTGCAGGTTCATGAATCATGTGCATAGATGAATAAAGATGATGCTGACAATGATGATTACCGGTGTTATAACAGAAAAATTGACAATTTGTGGACATTGTTTGGCCCATACAGTGATTTGTGTACAATATCCATGTATAAACATTCAAATTTTAAATCTGACAAAACTCCATCCTCTTTTAACCAATTCCAACATAATGACGTCTTTTGACAACCTACATGATGAAATGTTTTGAAAACATTCTGGAAAATGAAGGAATGGTTTTGTGAAAAGCAATTTTATCATTTCCCACAATGTTTTTTAGCCAATTAGATAAAAAAAAATATAAAATTTTATTCTCTTAAGATTGTCATCTGCAACATCTTTCAAATTGTGACAGTCTTAAAAAATCTGTCTGGTAATTGGTTACAAATGATATAGTGCAGAAAACCAAATACAATAGAATATCATGTTGTGACTCGTAAAAACCAGCCAAAGTGTCATTCATGTGTATGAAACTTTGAATAAATTTTTAACGTTTTATTTGATTTTTGTTCTGGCTATCAGAAAACATACACATTAACCCTTGGAAAAAGTCCTGATTTTGTCATCCCTGAAAGAAAAAGCTTAAGAAAACATTGAGACAAAAGAAGAAAATGCTGATAACCAGTGTTTTCTCCTTTTATCTAAATATTTTCTATGCTAAATTGTACCTAAATTCTATCTTTATCAACATTCATTTGACGTTTGCAGGATGTTTCTTATTGGATCACCTCTAAATTTTAGAGTTTGGGAAAGGTTTAAATCAGAGTAATAACTAGTATGGAGATCTGATAGACATAAGGATGTTATGCCTGCCAACAGCATATCTTCTGTCCTCTTTATTTCAAGTTGTGCTCCGGTCCATGAGAAAACCTTCAACCAAAGTAAATCGTCGGTGTAAATGCAAAACCTCGTATGTCGATTCCTATAATTTTCAAAGTACAAACTTGTGTGCCCAGTTAAGACAATTCTCCAGGGATTTGATATATTTTACTGATCAATATTAATGATACATTATTTGTGAACAATATATCCAAATTTCAAGTAAAACATTTCAGTTTGAGAAAAGTTACTAGTATTACACTTTTTTCCCTCCCCTTTAAAATTTTCCAAAAACCGAGATACGAGGTTTTGCATTTACAACGACGAAATACAGTTTATACTCGTTAAGTCAACATCTGATATGTCAAACTTCTGCTTAAGTCGAAATGAAAATGTGGTCCTTGCATCATCTGTAGTCATAGGGTATCAATCAGGTTAGACAAATTTAATTATTTTAAAGTGAATAAATCAATTGAAATATAGTAGGAAAAGGAGATTATTTGCTACTTTTGAGCAATTTTCCATTTCCTGCTATATTTCAATAATACACGCACTTGCCCAACGACAATGAATAAATATCATTAATCAAAGCTGAAAAGAATTGGGATAAGTCGTATTCACGATATCTTGAGCTAGAATGATGTTCCCTAAGACTTCGACACAACAAATATTACGAAACGTATTGGAAAACGGCTTACTGTCGTTTGAAGGCAATGCTGAAAACTGTTGAGATGAAGCGAAACATGCTAGTGATAATGAACTTTCCGAGCGTCTTCAATATATGGGAAGTTTTGAGAACTATGGACTTGATGAGAGAAAATGTTGAAAAACTACTATGCCTGTTTGTGGTTTTTAGCTCACCTGAGCAGAAAGTGCTTAATATGAGCTGTTAAGGTCACTCAATGTCCGTCTGTCTGTCCGTCCGTCTGTCAACAATTTGGTGTTTACACCATAAGAACTTGCATGGGTTCGAATCATTCCCATTGGACCAGAAAGTTGAGAGTTATGTGCCCTTGAATCTGACAAAATTGCCGTTTTCGAATCTAACAACTACAAAATTAATACTAAACAAACAAGACAAAACTTGGCCATAATGCTAGATATCAAGTATTGTTCGGGAAAGGTTTAAGGTAGTCCATCCCCTAATGAGATTTGCACGACGTCGGAATTATTCGGGTAAGGTCGAAATCAGTCGGCGGAGGAACCTTCCGACGCTGAATGATTACGATCGCGTCCGGATATGTTCAGATACGTAACGACGACACCCGGAAAAAACAGATGTTTTATGAATCTCAAAATGGCCACATTACGGGTATTCTACCTTAATTAAAGACAAATTACTCGTAATCTTTTCACCCAAAAAAAAGACAGCAATATGTATATATATATTCCAATGATTCATTTAAAATTATTGTGTGCAACATCTTTGTATTTGGACCAAACTCAAATTTTGACGTTTGGGAATGGGTTTATGGTGTGGATTTCAAAATTCATACAATTCGTTATGATGTCTGTGTGACAAGTCTGTAAGGTCATTGTTCTTCGTTAAAGACACATCTCAAGGTCATAATTACAGAACCACATAGACCTATAGACTCTACTCCAAGTTCCAACAGGCATTTGTGCTTCACATGCACGTCTTTTAGTCTAAAACCCTTTGGATTTTGACGAGATAGATCTAGCTTTCTGGGAAATGTTAAGGTTGACGTCGACATCCTTTCGTCCGTTTCTAGGTTTTGCCTACTTTCATATTATGAATAAGTTTACATATTACAAATTTAATATTTTCATTACACTATTTATAATGACTAGTTTAAATCTACTTACTTGGAACGCTACTGGTCTAATGTCGAGTAGCGTATATTTAAGCAATCTTTTAGACAAAATGGACGTCGATGTGTGTGGTATTTCTGAAACCTGGTTATACCCATGGGACAACCATTTCATTAATAGCATTCATAACGATTATATGGGTATAAGCATTTCATCGTATGAAAATACATGTCAACAAGTCTACACAAAAAATGTTAGAAAAGGCGGAGTTGCACTCTTGTGGAAAAGGTCGATCTGCTCACAAGTTGAAACTCTAGATGTTGATGACAGTAGAATTACCGGGATATGTATCCGGTTTGAAAATGAAAATTGTTATTTTATTTTTCAAATCTACTTACCTAGTAGCAACCATAACTACGAATGTTTTATGGAATATATTGAAAAATTGCATGATATCTATAATATGTATTCTCGTTACGGAAAGGTATTTATAATGGGCGATTTTAACGCTCATCTAAATAGTACGATGCAGGTAAAACATTTAAACAAACGAAGTGAGATTCTTTTAAGTTTTATGCATACATGTAACCTAGCGTCTGCAAATACGCTACCCATTTGTGCTGGTGCTAGTAATTCGTTTATATCGTATGATATGAAATCGGAATCTTTAATTGATCATATTCTTATACCAGAAGATACACAAGACCTTATAGAACATTGTAGTATTCTGAAAGATAATGATTGTTTAAATGTTTCAAACCATAGACCTGTATATGCTAAATTAAGACTGCTTAAATGTTATGTAACCTTTCCATCTGATTCAGTCTATAGAATTAAATGGAAGAGAGTTACTGATGAACAGATAACTAAGTATAAAAGTTCTCTGGATCATCAGTTAAATTTACATTCAAACTGTTTTGACTTACATGTGAGCAATGACAATTATAAAGATGCCATTGCTGACATGTACGCCAAATTATGTGACATTATTCAAGATGTTTCTGTCAAGTCATTTTCCGCATCAAAGTAGCGGAAGTATCTCAAGCCGTACTGGAATGCTGATTTAAAATCATTTCACTTTCAAATGCGTGAGAAGAGAAGAGATTGGTTATTACATGGCAAAATCAAAGATAATGAAAATGTTTATTTTAAACAATACAAGGAGGCAAAAAGAGCTTTTAGAAAAAGGCATCGATCTTTGGCTAAAGGCTTTCTTCGCTCCCTCAATGAATCTATTGACAATTCTATCGATCTAGATCCAGGCACATTCTGGAATCTTTATGGACACAGAACAAAAGATAGTAAAAATACTCATTCTTTTCAAGGATGTATGAAATTTAATGACTGTTCATATCATAATCCCGAAGAAATTGCAAATCAATGGGGTCTTTATTTTGCTGACATATATTCGCCGTCATCGATAAATAATGAGTTTGTCCGGAACGCGAATCAATCTATTTCACAAATAAAAAAAGAGGATACTTTCTCTGATGTCGATCAATTTAATATTGATGACCTCAGAGAAGCCGTGTCACACTTAAACAGGAATAAAGCTTGTTAACACGATGGAATATTTTATGAACATGTCATTTACGGAAGCGTAAATCTACTGAATGTATTACTAAAGCTTTACAACTACATGTTTAGATTTTCATTTATTCCCAAAAAGTTAAAATTTGGAGTTATTGTAACACTTTTTAAAGGAGGAAAAAAGAAAAAAGATGATCCAAATAATTACAGAGCAATTACTTTGTCGTCTGCTATTCTGAAAATATACGAATCCATGTTATTGAAAATTATAAAGGCTGATATGACAGTATCTCTAAACAACTTTCAGTTTGGTTTTCAAAAGGGCGTAAGCTGTTCTATGACATCATTTTTGCTAAAAGAGTCTATTTATTATGCTAAAGAGTCCAATAATTATTTATACGCATGTTTTCTAGACATAAAGAAAGCTTTTGATAAGGTATGGCATAATGGTCTTTTCTTCAAGTTACATGAAATGGGGGTATGTACTCCAACACTGAAATCTGTTATGAGTTTATATTACGAATCTGAATCTTATGTATTATATAGAGGTTACAAATCGGACCCATTCACTATTTATGTGGGTACCAGACAAGGTGGGCTGAGCTCACCTTTCTTCTATCTCTGCTTCATCAATGAACTGCTCTGCCAATTAGAGAGAAGCATGTTTGGTATATTTATAGATGGTACCCATCTACCAAATATCACCTCTGCAGACGATATGGTTTTATTAAGCTTGTCAAAAAACGGCTTATCAAAACTGATAGATATTTGTCATAATTATTCAAAACAATGGATTTTCGAATACAATGCTTCAAAATGTGCAGTCATAGTGTTCAATGAAAGCAAAATCAAGTACAACCAGTCTAAAAGAAAATGGTTTATTGGCGGCCAGGCCATTGATGAAACAGAGAATTATGTTCACTTAGGAGTAAATTGTAATAAATACCTATGTAATTCTGAAAATGTTGCAGACATTTGTCAAAAACTGCGTGGCACATTTATGTCATTGGTCAAACTTGGCATGAACAATTATGGGTTGCATCCATTTACACTTAAAAAGTTATACAACACTGTTGTTTTACCCCGTGGCTTGTTTGGAAGCGAAATTGTTTACTCACTTTCAAATAATGAGTTATTTAAGCTAGAACGTTGTCATCGTTTTTGTATTAAAAATATTCAAGGGATTAGTAAATTGACTAGAACTAATATTGTCCTAGGACTTTTACAAATGTTCGATATGCAAACCATAGTTGAAAAGCGCAAGTTAAACCTTTTTGGGCAGTTGTGTTCACTAAGTCCTGACAATTTCATAAAACAAATATTTGTAAAACGTATGTGTAACTTTATGTCGTCTGCCAATTCGACACAAACAGGTTATTTCCCTGACATTTATTCTATAATCATCAAATATAAATTATTACCATTTCTGCAGAATTTCTACACTAACGGTATATTTCCGAAAATTAGCAAATGGAAAGTTGTCACAAATCGTCAAATTTCAATCCAATTCAAACGATATTGGACCAATAGTGTATTACAAAATCCAGACCTAAACTTATTTTCCAGAATACACCCCGCTTTTTGCGACAGCGTATTTTGGCATATAAGCAAACTTAACCCTAAATATCTAAAACCTGCAGAAATGTTATTAAAATGATATCAAGGATAGGAATGTATAGCGAGGAAAAGTTATGTTCAAAATGTGGCATCTTGTATGATAATGATATTTCCCACTGTTTAATGACTTGTCATAGTTTAAATGAGGTTAGACTTAGGTTGTATGACACTATTCTACAAAGCTATGGTCAAGAATGTTACTCGGTCTTTACTTCTGCTTCGGATGATCAGAAAATTTGCATCTTACTTGGCGCTCCAGATCCTGAATTTCTATGTACTTTAAAGTCTACTCATATCGCTTTCGTGACATTTGTTTTGTGTCACACCAGCAATATGTGGACCACATTTAACCGCTGAACTGCATATGGTGGACTGCGTTCAAACGCGCGGCAACTACAATTTGTACAAGTTGGGGTTGCGGCGAGTTGGTATGCGTACGTTAAATACGTTATAGTTAAAAAAAAAACAAAAAAAAACAAACATATTTTGTATAATAGTGTTCATGATGGCGTACTTGCTATTCCGTAATTTTGTTGTAAATATTTGTACTTTGTTTTCCTGTTCTTCTTTCCCTATGTTAATTCATGTGTCTGTAAATCTTCATGTAACAAAATGGAGGAAATAAAGATATGAATGAATGAATGAATGAAAGTTGTATTTTTATGAAAAATGTGTTATCTATTTAATTAGACGTTTGAAGAAGATGTATCCATGTGAAATGCTAATCCATATAATGCAGGTTAACATGATTATTTAAAAGTTTGAAGATCAGTTCTTGAATAACAAAATAATTGCGAATTTAATTCACAGACTACATGAAGTTGGGGTTGCGGCGAGTTGGTATGCGTACGTTAAATACGTTATAGTTAAAAAAAAAACAAAAAAAAACAAACATATTTTGTATAATAGTGTTCATGATGGCGTACTTGCTATTCCGTAATTTTGTTGTAAATATTTGTACTTTGTTTTCCTGTTCTTCTTTCCCTATGTTAATTCATGTGTCTGTAAATCTTCATGTAACAAAATGGAGGAAATAAAGATATGAATGAATGAATGAATGAAAGTTGTATTTTTATGAAAAATGTGTTATCTATTTAATTAGACGTTTGAAGAAGATGTATCCATGTGAAATGCTAATCCATATAATGCAGGTTAACATGATTATTTAAAAGTTTGAAGATCAGTTCTTGAATAACAAAATAATTGCGAATTTAATTCACAGACTACATGACTTACGACGTCAAAATGGACATCACTTCGTACAGTAGATGTGAAACAATGTATTTAATAAAAGGCGTTGTTTGCTTAATACTTTTAATGTTAGTACTATATGCATATATGATTTATGTCTTATAAAACAATATTATCTACCCTTACATGTGTAAGTTTGTATGAAGTATGCTATACATCTTTTTGAAACTGTATCATATATATTATGAAACGCCCTGTATATGTCAACAATGGAGAAAGTGTAACAACAAAATTATTGAGCTCGTCAGCAATCAATGCTCCATACGACATATGATGCTCATAAAATTTGAGTACGATATAGCATGCTAAATGGGAAATGCTGTTTTTTAGCATTTTCCTGTATTGCTAGCTCACCTGAGCACATAGTGCTCGAGGTGCGATATTATGTTCGGTCCGGCCTCCGTGTGTCCGTTCGTCTGTACGTCAACAATTACAAAAATCTTCTCCTCCTAAAGTACTCAGCAGAATTCAACTAAATTTCATATTTATGATCCTTGGGTCATTCTTTTTCAAAAAACTTCAAAGAATCTGAATCAGGGTCAGAATGGGGTCAACAAATAGGTCACTAGGTCAAAGCTTGTTTTTGGTCTAGGGTCACAGTATTGGCTCAATTATTGTGAAAATACGCCAGAATGTGTGCCTTAGTGATATCTAGGTCATGCCAAAAAGTACATGTAGGTCATGCCAGGTCAAAAACTAGGTCACGAGATCAAATATTATAAAATCCTTCGTTTTTCCCTGGATGTGCAAATTATAGTGCCATCTCTGTCAAAATTGTCCTGATTGTTTATCTGGTTGATTTCTATGTCATGTAAAAATGGGTTTTGCTATATCATAAACTAGGTCGAGCGGTTAAATATTTTTAAATCCTTCTTCTAGCTCTGGAAGTGCCAATTATGGTCCGAACTTTGTCAAAATTGTCCTGAATATTTATCATAATGATGTCTAGGTCATGTAAAAACTGGGTAATACCATGTCATAAACTAGATCACGAGGTAAAATGACATAGAATCTTTTCTTTTGCTTTGGAAGTGCCAACTATTGCCTAAACTTTGTCAAAATTGTCATGATGTTTATATCTAGGTCATGTGTAAAAGTGGGCCACGCAAGACCATATACATACTCAATCATTGTGAAAATTGTTCAGAATGTTTATCTTGAAGATATTTGGGTCATCTGAAAAGTGGGTCAAGCGAAGTCAAAAACTAGGTCACTTGGTCTTGATTTTGCTCTTATATTAGAACCACAATAATATCTCAATCAGTGTTAAAATTGTTCAGATTGTTTTGCTATACAACATCAAAACTAGGTCATTGGGTCAAATCTAGTCTTTGCTTTAAGATCCACAATACTCGATCATTGTGAAAATTGTTCAGTTTGTTTTTCATAAGGATATCTAGGTCATGTCAGATGTTGGTCATATTCTGTCAAACACTATGTATTTTCTTGGTTTTGCTCTAATAACCACAACATTTACTCAACCGTCAAGAAAATTGTTCACAATATCTATCTTGATAATATCTATGTCATGTAAATCTGTGGATCATGCAATGTCAGAAACTAGGTCACTAGGTGAAATCTTCATTGCTATAATGCTGAAAATAATCCAAATAAAAATACCTGTTTATGATACAGACGATATAAAATGGGGAAAAAGGTTTGATCTTTGTTTAGAGGGCATTTCGGAAACAAATTACAAAAAGTGCTCAATAATATCTTATACAAATTCCTTCCGTTTGCTTTGGAGGTCCAAATTTTAGCTAAATCATTTTCAAAATTGTTTGGTATGGTTATCTTCATCCATCTAGGAATCCTTAGATCCGAAAGAATTGTGCAAGTTGTATGTCTCAAAGCCCTCTCAGGTGAGCGATGCAGGGCCATCTTGGCCCTCTTGTTTGAATATTTTCCTGTGTGCTTTCTATCGTGGATTTCAAAAGTAGTAAAATACTTTCCAAATCTGACAAGTTTTACCCATTACCAAACAGCAATATTTTAGGTTGTCCCAAATTCAAAGATGTTGCAGACGACAATTTGAAATGAATAAAATTTAAATTTTACTGTTGTTTTGTGTAGAAAACATTGTGAGAAATGGAGGAATTGCATGTCACAAGCATTTTTTTCATTTTCCACAATGTTTTCCAATGCCATTATTTTGTGGCGAGTCACAAAGAGTCACTGTGTGGTAAAGGGTTAAGACATTGAGGTTTGGTAAATTGGTTAAGCTGAATGTGTAGAACCCATAGATATAGCAGACGATAAAACTGTTTGCTTTTGTATACGTTAAGTCATGTAGGGTCACAGAAATGTAGTGTCCATTGAAGAAATACGTCTACCAAAATATCTCAGGAGATTTTCCTGTCGGAGATTTTATAAGAAATTGTTTTCAAACTAAATACAACCAATGAAAAATGTTAAAGGAGCTTTTTTGCATTTTCCTTTCTTGCAATGTACTAGTATGTAAAAGGTCATGCTTACAATTTAAAGCGCGGGTCGGAATTATCCGAGTCCTTTTCGATGATTAACAGAAGTTGGCGGATTTTTTTATATCTAAATTGATTATTTTTAAATTAGAATGACGTCCCATTTCTTATAAATAGTAACCACAAAAAAGATACAAATGAACGGAATCTAGTGACCGATCACAGAGGGATAAAACATTTATCTTGTGAAGTTCAAGTTTGTTAAATTAGTCCAGTCAAAATAGACTTTGACCTGGACAAAATTAGAACAGAATTGAAACTTATGCCATTCTACTAAGGAAGTATCTACCTTTTCACAGAAAAAAATATAAAAGGATCCCTCCGTTGCGATTTGAGTAATTTTGGGTCAAAAAATGACTATTTTGGTGAAAAATGGGGAAAATTGGAATTTTCTAATATTTGAGAAAGTCTTGAATTTTATGAAGTTTTAAGGTGAGGTAATGTTAGTAAATATGAATCAGATGGATACAAAATTAAAATTTAGCAGAAAAACATAAAAAAATGTTTTTTTATGATTTTTCTAAATTAAAGGCGGCGGGGGTCCCAACTAGGCTGTTGGTAGGATAATAATACCACTCAACATTACATTCTGTATTGGATTCATCCTATTCTAGATGATTTTAATCAACAGAATGGGATAGGATTTAAAGAAACCGTATGAGTAAATACCTCTCTTGCGATTTCTGTAATTTTGGAGAAAAAATGGTATTTGGTGAAAAATATGAGAAAAATGGAATATTATATTTTTTGAGAAACCGGTTAGATCTATTTTCATAAAGTTTTCATGTGCAAAAATGTTAGTAAATATGAATAAGATGGATACAAAATTAAAATTTAGCAAAAATCCATAAAAATTGATTTTTTATGATTTTTTTAAGTAAAAGGCGGGGGCAACGCAGGCTAGCAGGGCGTATATTGATAATATTCAGCATTGAATTCTCTATTGGATAAATCCTATTTTAGATTATTTCAATTAAGCGAATGGGATAGGATTAAAAGAAAAAAAAATATATAAAAAAATCTCTCGATTTCTGTAATTTTTGGGGCAAATATTGGTATTTTGGTGATACAGAATTAATATTTAGAAATAAAAAAAAATGGATTTCTATGAATATGTAAGTCAAAGGCGGTGAGGGGGCAACTAGGCTGATGATGGGATACTGATACAATTCAGCATTGAATTCTCTATTGGATAAATCCTATTTAGATTATTTAAGTGAACCGAATGGGACATAGTAAAGGGAAAAAAAGTATCAAAGAATCCCTCTGTACCGATTTCTGTATTTTTGTGTGCAAAAATTTGTATTTTTGATGATTTTTTTAGGTAAGAGCATGTTATGACATGAGTTAATAATAACACTCTTTACTTTCTGGGAAAACACACATACACACACACAAAAGCTTTCAAATTATTTTAAGTCAATGATATGGTACGATCAAATGCTCTTTTCAGCAAAGTCGATCTCGGTCATAATGAACCATTTGTTGCAATTGGTCATGTGATAGTTATCAATTTCTATTATATTGAGAATTTTTTTAATTATGTGAATTTTAGATATGAAATGTAACAAACATGAATAATTTGTTAACAAAAATGATCTGTAGCTGAAAATGAGAAAGTATAGGAGTGTAATGACCATTATTGGGAGTGTGTAGCTGGGTTGAAGTATTCGTAGACCTCAGGTGAACGAACCTTCAAAAATCAGCAAATCTAAAGAAAACCCTAAAAGACAAAAAGTCTAGACTTTGTATACCATTTGTCTCTCAATTTTGGTTGATTATGCCGTTTGTCTTTATCGGTTGAGTTTGTCATCATCTGGTAGATTTGAAGCAGGCATGCATATATTTACCATCCTGTGTTATGCAACAACTATCAATTCAAATTAAGGTTAAATGATTAAAATTAAAAGCAAGAACCACACGTGGACTGCTGTAATGCTACGAGTTACAAAATTTTAGGAAGGCAGAGGTTTACCACATATTCTGTACAGCATACCAGGGGGAATTTAAGGCACATTGTACATGTAGAACAAAAGAAAACCACAACACTAACACCCCCCCCCCCCCAAAAAAAAAAAAAAAAAAAAAAAAATCCGGAACCTACATGTCTTTTTTCAAATTAACTAACGTATAATATGATGTTGAAATTTTAACATACTAGAATTCTGTTCTGAGATCCTGATTTATCCAATAAATTATTGGCACTATATAAAACTCACAATATTTAGAAAAAAAAGTCCATGTCTTTTTGCCAACAGATTGATTTCGGACAGGTTAGGCGCTATAAAGGATTTTTCAACCTTTACAGAAACAGTTGAAGATATTTATATAGATAGAATATGGATATATTTATTTTTGTCATGGCTCAACCATGGTTCTTTTCCAAATACTTTCTTTGCGAAAAATTTTAGTTAATTTTCAAAATGAATTCCATGTTTTATTACTTTCATTTAATTTCATTTTTTGTCTATTTTGTCTACCATGTGTGCAGTGGACTTGGTGATATAAATTGTAAAAGTGCATCCATTCATTCGCTAAAAAAACATAATTTGATATTTCAACACAGATTGTTTATAGAAATATTTAAAGTAAATTGTCCATATCATGCAATGCAAGACTTTTTATTCAACTAAAATATTGCCCAAATCGTATACTTGTTGAAATTTTACACAAAAAACAGACCCCGCAGCCAATAATGACAAACTGTTGCATTAACACATTTTTTTCCTAAACGTGGGTATAAAATTGGTAGAGATAGAGACTTTCAATCATGATCACGGCATCGAAGTCTTTCTGTCATAGACAAAACGTTTGTGTAAAGAATATGGAAAAAATATTTATGAATGATCAATATTGGAAGTGCATCTGATGGTTTGGAATGGATGTTCTGTCTGTGCTGATACAAAAAACAAGAGTGTCATGGTCATTGTGGCGTATATTGTATACTCCGCCCCTCTCTAGAGACTAAGTTTTAAGGGGGATTAACTCAGGCAAAAATCAATGAATCATAAAATCCTTCCTTCATGCACATCTACCAAATGAGGTGATAACACTGACCATGTTTCAAAAGGATCGAGCCAGAAACTTAGGAGGAGTTGCGCTCACAAGAAAAGTGTACGGACGGATGGACAGACGGAGAGGATTATGGCAATATACGACTGCCTCCGGCAGCGTAAAAAACAGGACAACATGAATAGGTGAACCAATACCAGGCATATGTATTCATGTATAATATTCAATCCAATTCATTCAAAAAAATAATATTAAATGAACATTATCCAATAAATAATTCTGAAAATTGTTTGTTAGTATCGATATTCCTATATAAATCCCGACTAGAGGACCCCACCCCACACACTCTTCGACAAAATAAATATTTATACATTTGTATATAAACAGATATAAACATCACAAAAAAGTAAGTTCCATATTTTTATGTTCAATTTAATTTTATATTCAGTAAACTAACATTTTCTTATCAAATCGCGTCTAAAAAGTTAAAAGCAATAATTCTCTTTTTCAAAAAATGGAAAATACCATTTTTCAGCAAAATTACATTTTCTTGCCCAAAAATTACATACATCGCATAAAAGAGATTCTTCATCATTTTTCTGTGAAGTGTTATCACATTCTATTACTCAAAATAATCTATAATAATGATTAATTGAACTTATGATCTAAATTAGTATTTATCAAATAAAGATATGCATGCTATATTGGTAAAATATCCCTGCTGCCTCTAAAATACCCCCCCCCCCCATCTTTTCAAAAAATCATAAAAAATCAGTTTTTGTTGGTTTTGCTGAATTTTGTTTTTATATCCATCTACTTTATATTTGCTTACATTTCTGCACATGAAAACTTCATAAAAATCAACAATTTTTCAAAAAATAGAAAATTCCAATTTTCCCCATTTTTTAGCAAAATATCCATTTTTTGACCCAAAATTACTCAAATCGCAACGGAGGGATTGTTTTATATTTTTTTCTGTGGAAAGGTGGGTATTTCCTGAGTACAATGACATAGGTTTCATTTCTGTTCTAATTTTGTCCAGGTTGCCCCTGTTTCAGTCTTAGTTTGACTGGACTAAATTAGAATTAAGTGAAATAGACCGGTATTAGCTTCAAGATATCACAGACAACAATTTAAATCAGACTATTTTTTTTACAGTTTTGGTCATTTCTGGTAGAATACATAGTGGTAAATGAAATAGCTTGTCACAAGCAATTTTTATTTGCCACAGTGGTTTCCAAAGCCTCTTGTAGGGATGAAGAGTAAAGGTCTTACCTTAAAAAGGAAAGCTTTTCCAAATATGGGTAGTTGATGTTCGTGGCAAAAAGTCCGTCAATGAATAGCGTTTCAAGCTTTTTTGCATCAATAAGATCTGGATATACAAGTTGTGTTTCATTTGCTGCAAGTTGTTTGAACATGTTTCCGTTTAGCCGAAGCTCTTTTAATTTCGTCAGTCTTTGTAAGAATTGCAGCCTTTTACCGTTATAAATTGTAAGGTTGTTTGAACTGATGTCCAAATGTGTTAACCCTTTCAACGTAAGCAGTGCATTCTTTTCGATATTAAAAATCGAATTATTTCGTAAAAATAATTCCTTTATTCTTATACAACCGTGTAAATCCTGTTGTTTCACAAGATTTATTTTGTTCGAATTGAATTTCAAAACGGACACATTTGCATGCTCACTCGCGAATTTGCAAACGTCTATTAGCAAACCATTCGAGGCTGAACAATCTAATGTCACAAAATGAGAATTTTCCTTTGTGACACAAACGCACTGGTTCGAAGGCCCACACTGCTTTTTCAAGCCCACGCTTAGGCATTTTGCAACCAGCAAATATATAGAAAAATATAGAATTAACATGATTGCTGATAGACCAGCAAAAAAAGTAACATTGACGTGTTAGCTCTGTGTGCTATAATTATTTTCCGTATTGACAGTTAAGTTTCAAAATGTCGTAAATGTAGATTATTCAAGCTGTAATTGCCATATTTTCGTATATAGCCAATGATATCCTGTCAACCACATACAAAACGACAAAATTTTAGACGGGTCCAATTTCAAAGATGCTACAGAAGACAATTTTAAGAAGAAGAAATTAAAGCAGTTTTGCCTTCTTGTGTAGAAAACATTAAGCAAAATGACGAAGTTGCTTGTTACAAGCAATTTCTTTGTTTTCCATAATGTTTTCCAAAGTCATTAGCTTTTGAGGAGTTAAAATGTGGTAATGAGCTTAAAACGACGTTCACTTTGAATGGTAAAAACTTTCGATTTATGAAAAAGCACTTGACTGTATATTTTCTCAAATGAAACACTCGATTCTTTCCTGAACAGTTTTTGGTTCTGACGTCTTTGGTGACGAAAACCTACAAAAAATTATGGAGAAAACTTAAAGAAAATCAGAAAAATATATGCTCTTTTTATCCCTTTAGTTTATTTATTACGACGTTGAAATATTCTGCATTAATGAACACTTATTTCGTCCTCTCCAGCAAATTTAAATCTCGTTTAAAATACGAGTATCGTTATCAGTTTTAACCCATTACTGCTCAGTGACGCCTTTAACTACCTCCAACATAAAGGCTTGGGAAACACTGTGGAAAATAAAGAAATTGCTTGTGACAAGCAATTTCTTCATTTCGCACAATGTTTTCTACCGTAAAAGACAAAAATTCAAAATTCACACACTTGAAATTGTCGTCTGCAACATCTTTGAATTTGGTCAAGTCTAAAATTTTGCAGTGTGGTACTGGGTTAGCAAGAAACTGATGAAACATTTTCCCGCCATGATTGAGCATTAATGAATTACATGTATTTACAATTTACAATCTACTATTTCTAATTATTCCTGAAGCAAAGTTCACTTTGCTTAACCCTTTCCCAAAGAAGATCTGGTTTTGACTTCCAAAGAGAATTTAGCTTTAGGAAAATACTGAGCCAAAGAAGAAAATGCTGATAACCAGCATTTTCTCCTTTTGCCTCAGTATTTTCTGTACTATATTGTACACAAATCTTGTCTTTACCACTAACATTTTTGTCGTCTGTGCACAGCAGCTTTCAAATTGGACAAGTCCAATTTTTTGTCGTCTGGTAATGGATTGAAGAAGATGTTTTATACATCTTAGCTAGCCTTTAACAAGGGTAAAGTAGCACATTTCAGAAAAACAAAATTGACGTGCACATAACATGTTCATATTGACATATAAGTTGTAGTAGATATCAGAAAATATATCGTTAAATATTCGATAATAATTACATGGAATATAAATCATGAAACAATTATCTTTGGGTATATAGATAGAAATAATATATGCTTAGTTCATATTATTTTGTTAGAAAATTTAAAACTCGGAAAATGAGATGAAACATACACAAAAAAGACAAGGGCGGATCTAGGGATGGGGTCAGGGGGTCATGACCCCCCTCCCCCTTGAATTGGCTGAGAATTGAATTTTGACCATATAACTTCTTGTAAAAAAGCCATCATTTGGGCTTTGACCCCACCCCCTGGTAAAAAATCCTGAATCCACCCTTGAAAGCGATATTGAAATACAATTTGAAGTGTCACAGAATTATTATATGGCGCCAGCAGCGCCGTACAGTATTGGTAATCCAATCAATTTTGTTAATTAAGATGAAACACGTCATCGGACTGGAAGAAGTAAACAGTTTCGCGTCTTTGTAAAAAACTCTTACAAAATCATGGCTTTGGAAAACATCGTGGAAAATGAGGAAATTGCTTGTCACAAGCAATTTCTTCATTTCCCAGATTGTTTTCTACCCGAAAGACTAAAACTTGTAGAATTCCATTCACTTAAAATTGCCGTCTGCAATATCTTTGAATTTGGACCTGTCTAAAATCTTGCTGTCTGGTAAAGGAATGCATCTTGTTCAAGACGTTGACGTCAAAAGTGTTAAATGTCTTATGACACCCTTTCCCAAATGGCAAAATGTTATAGTTGTCCAATTCTTAAACTGTTTCAGATGACAGCATTGAATTTGATAAAGACTTTAGAGAGAGAATCTGTGTACAATATAGCGAAGGTAATATTGAGACAAAAGGAGAAAATGCTGATTATCAGCATTTTCTTCTTTTCTCGCAATGCTTTCCCAACCCTTTTCGATAGAGGAACATCGGAACCACGCCCCGGTTTCTCGAAAAAACTTAAATATGCACTCATGAGTTCATGCTAAACTTCAATTCAATACCAATCAACTTTGATCTTGTTTAGGAAAGGATTTAAAAGTTTAAATTAGTGTTCTATGGTGGTGGTGTCTTGGTTTTTGTCCCGAAGTTAAAATCGCCATCAACATTTCTTTACGGTTAGTTTGGATCTGGTTCAATATGCTTGTGTCACAACTGAAAGAAAAGGAAGTTTTTACATCAAGGTATTCCATCCATCATTAAATACCAAACACTTCGAGCAATTTCGCCTCTTATTTCGCCGTTTTCCGTGAAAACGGAAACTCACGAGAGTATCCAGATATCCTCGTCAATCTGCGTTGCCACAAATGATGCAGAAGTGGTCCGAAATATTTGGTAACCTAAATGATAATGCTTGGAGTATGTTAATTATAATCCACCCTTTGAAAGCTATTGCAGACGACAAAATGGTTGCCGATATTGATTTGGTTTGTGAATAATAGGAAATGTTACGACAAAGGGAGAAAATGCTGTCAATCAACGATAATAATATATCAAATATATCAAAACATTGATGTAAAACGATACTCGCAAGCATCCATCTGAACCTCAGTTAACCCTTTCCCAAACAAGACCTGGTTTTGACGTCCCTGATGGAGAATACTTGGGAAAACATTGAAACAAAAGAAGAAACTGCTGATAACCAGCAGTTTCTCCTTTTGTCTCAATATTTTCTATGCTATATTTTACACATATTTCATCTTTGAAAACTTTCATTTTGTCATTTGTGGCAGTTTTTGAAGTGAGCACCCTAAAATTTTGTTGTTCTGGAAAGGGTTAAAACATTGATGTAAAACGATACATACAAACACCCATCTGAACCTGCGTTAATACATAATCCATAACTCCAGCCTCCATGCTTATTTACTTCTCTACAATACGGCACACTGCAGTGGCCATTTATTTTAGAGCAAGGACGCCAGGGCTGCAAAGCTAAACAGCATGCTAGAATGCAGCATATAATCGCCAGAGAGATCTGGTTCAAAATAGTCATTCTGAAAAGAAATCGAATCAGACTATGAAATATTCTTTCAAGATCATGATCGGACAATGCAAAAAAATGAATATTAGAATACTACAGAAAATATATGTATTTGATTTATTTATGGATTGATTGGTTGATTAACTGGGTTCAACTGATATGGTCATATCGCGTAGGCTTGAACACCTTACTATGGATTCCTGTCTTTTCTTATGGCAGTAATACAGAAACATCCTTACCGAGCCTTCAGCCGCGCGCAAACATAGGTTACCGATTATCTAACCATTGATGGGTGACAATTTTGCCTGAAAGGAAGTTTGTCGCGATCGGGGATCGCGCCCGGTACCTCATCCATGCGTTAGAATCCGTTGCGCTACCAACTGTTCTGTGGCCGTGCCAGCTTCCTTAGAACATGAAATAAAGTTCCGTGGTTAAAAATCTTTTCTGAATATTAATGATTACTCTCTTAAGAACAGAGCACATTCTCTCTTCATTCCATTTCGATAGAATGAGCTCTGTTCTCGCTCGGTCATTCCACGTCTAATCCCGGGGCCTTGGCGGGATTTCGGTATACAATCGTTGCCAATAAACTGCAAAACAATTGAAATTTCTGATACAAGTTTTCATTGGCTGACGCTTTAAATAAACGTCTTCAGCCAAAAATAGAAGCGACGTAATGTATACGTAATCAAACAAGATAAAACTGAATGATTTTGATTCAATAATTCTAATGATACCGGCTTCAGCGAAAAATAGAAGCGACGTAATGTATACGTAATGATCATGCACGATAAGACTGACTGATTTTGATTCGATAATTCAAATGATGTGCTATAATTAGATAATGACGACCAAATAGGCTGTTGGTGTATCAAAAACGGCAGAGGTCATACTTGATGGTTAATCAATAGACCTCGGCTTTGGAGAGTTATTAATGATAGAATGCAGTTTATACATGTACTTGTTACATGAACAACCTCGAAAAGAATACAGTCATATATCGCTACATTTCAACATAAACCTCGTATCTGCAGCTTATTTCAAGCTGCAGATACGATGTTTTTTTATTGAAAAGCGACAATATGATCGCCATGTCAATCACAGTATCGGGTAAACAAATCGCTGATTTGCTTCTAAAACCTCTTAACTGCAGCTTAAACTTAAAAGAAACTGCAGTTAAGAGGTTTAGAAAAAAAATGCGATGAAATACCATTCTCAAAAAATTAATGAAATTAATTTTGTTTTCTGAAAATTGAAATAAATTTGTAAATAAAGACAAGACGGTACTGTACCTGCTTATGGTCTAGATGTGGCGTTTTATTTTCCTCCTTTTTTTGACATAATAATCTACTAACGATTGAAACATTTGCTTTTAACTTTTCCAAACACGTGAGCTTTAACCCTTACCCAAAGTGGCAAAAATTAAGGGTGTTCCAATTCCAAAGCTGATTAACCTATTTACATAATAACGCTAATTGACGCCACATGAGAAAAGGCCTTTGGAAAACATTGTAAGAAATGAAGAAATTGCTTGTCACAAGCAATTTCTTCATTTTTCACCATGCTTTTTCACTCATAAAGACCAAAAAGCAGCAATTCCATTCGCTTGAGATTTTCGTCGGCAACATCTTTATTTTCGACCAATATAAAATTTTGTCATTTGTAAATGGACTAAGAAGACAAAATGTGTGTTAATAGGGACAGAATTCGTGTTATAGAGCAGATAAGATCCATTGCTGCAAAATGAAAAAAATACTGTATATCAGCATTTTTTTCTTTTCTCGAAATGTTTTCCAAAGTCTTTTCTAATTTGAAGGATAAAATCAGTTTGTGTAAAGGAGAGGTTAAATCCCCAACTTTGTCGACAAGATTTTAACCCTTTCCCAAACGGCAAACTTTAGTGTGTCCCAATTTGAAAGCAACTGTAGTCAATATATACTGAGAGGCAAAAATAAGTATACACCCTAGTTCTCCCATGTATTCTAATAAAACGATGTATAGATTATAACGATTTCTAAACGCCACTGATGAAGGTCGTTTGTTTTATGTACACTTCTTCGCCTACCCGTCTATCTGTCCTTCCTTCCGTTGCGAAGGCTTTTTCCTATCATACAGCGGCATCGAAAAGGGGGATTTAGGAAATAAATTAACACAATAATTCACGTTGACACAAACCCTACATTTATGAACGGATTTTGGATAAAATGTTCGCAGAAAGAGCCTAGTTACCTACGACCATGCCTATATTGTTAGTGCTTTCCGTATTATGATGCGCCATGGCAAAAGGGGGCTTGATGCAAACAAGTTATCGGACATTACTCATGCTAAATTTATACACGAATTTTGATAAAATTTGCACATGATGTTCCTATGCTACCTGAATAAGTGTATAATGTGCCACGTTTCTTTCGTATTACGCTGCGTCATAGAAAAATGGGTCTTGATGGCAAAAATGGGTATGTTGATCATTTTCTACCAGCCACCGAGAATTGTGTTACGAAAATTTAACGTTGCGATTTGTTGTGATAATTGATAAAGAATTCCAATAACGATTAACAGCAATATTTGATGCTCCACTAAGTCGCACGTGCAAAATTTGCAAAATCGGCATATAGCAAGAGTACAGGTAGTCAAGCAATTTCAGGTAAAATTTAACAACACTGCATTATTGGTCTATGAGTAGGAATAAATAGTGCAAAATTTTGAGTCGATATGATGGAAATTAAGAGAGATATCGAAAATCAAAAAGTGTATATTTTCTTTTGCCTCTCAGTATATTATTAGTTAATTAAGGTAAAATTTGTGTACAATATAACACAGAAAATATTGAGGCAAAAGGAGAAAATATTGACTATCATCATTTTCTTCTTTTGCCTCATTTTTTTCCCAAGTCATTTCTATAAGGGACGACAAAACCAGGTCTTGTTTGGGAAAGGGTTATTACAATTCACAAGTCTGTCCTAATTTCAAAGAATGCTTAACCTACATGTCGCTGTTTTTCTTCAAAAACCTCGTATCTGCAGCTTGTTTTAAGCTGCAGTTACGAGGTTTTCGAAGAAAAACAGAGATGCATTACGTACACATAATTACGTATTTTGACGCAACAAAAGATAAAAGCTTCGGAAAGAATTGTGGTAGACAAAAAAAAAAATACTGGGGACAATCAATTTCTTTATATCAACGTTTTTCAAAGAAAACCTCGTAACTGCAGCTTATTTTAAGCTGCAGCTACGTGGTTTCCGTTGAAAAGCATCGATATCCCACAATGGTTTCTCTATTTAAAAAGAAAAAGAAATTACATCGACATGAAATTATTGCCTGCTAGCTATGCAGCATCTTTAAAAATTGGAACAGTCCAAAGTTTTGCCATCTGTTAGTGGTTAAAGACTTTCCTATCCTGCTGATGTCCTTAAGGTTCCGGAACTGTAATGGCAATACATGTATTTGGTACACACATTTCTAGCGTATAGATTTCTTTGAAAGTTGGATATGTTTTGCAGACATTGATAAATAAAAGTATTTCACCATCTTACTTTTAAAAAAATTATAAATCCAAGGGGAGATAACTGGCTTTAAAGTTTGCATTGCAGTTAATGAGAAAATATCTTTTTATGTCCATATTTCAATAATTAGGCAAATGTTTGAATATTTTAAATAGTAGAAAGTTGCCAATTAATATTTTGCTCTATAAAATATAATGAAATAGTTCGTTTACCACACAAATTTTGTTAAAAGTGATTTTTCTGTGAGTAAAGGACAGATAACCCACTAACAATTATATGATAAGGGGAAATAATGCAATATTTTCATGCCATAATTTTCTACTGATCATTTACAATTTACACCATAACATTTAAAGTGACATTTCACATTTATTTCAGTTTTTAAAAGTATGGCTTGATGCAAAGATTGTTTATTCTAATGCGTAGAAACGCTGTCAGTTTTTTGAAGTTGTTATCTATAAGCGAAAAATATGCCTTCAAAGTTGAGACAGAAATGACAAATTCTATATAAATCTGAACTCTTGTCCACAACAATTTGTTTAATTTTAGCACAAAAATATATATTTCTCGTAAACGGTTCAAAATTTTGGCTTGAAATTTTCAGAATTTTCATAAGAAAACATGCTCTGTCAGATAGAATAAAAGTAAAATTAATGTAAAAATAATCGTGAAATGTCACTTTAAAGACTTTCCTATCCAAGATAATGTTGATGTCCTTAAGGTTCCGGAACTGTAGTGGCAATATTTGGTACACACACTTCTAGCATATAGACCTCTTTGTAAGTTGGATATGTTGGAGACATTGGTGAATAAAAATATTTCACCATCTTACTTTTTAAAATGTGTAAATCCAAGGGGAGATAACTGGCTTTAAAGTTTGCATTGCAGTTAATGAGAAAATATCTTTTTATGTCCATATTTCAATAATTAGGCAAATGTTTGAATATTTTAAATAGTAGAAAGTTGCCAATTAATATTTTGCTCTATCAAATACAATAAAATAGTTCGTTAACCACACACATTTTGTTTAAAACTGATTTTTCCTTGAGTCAAGGACAGATAATCCACTAACAATTATATGATAAGGGGAAATAATGCAATATTTTCATGCCAGAATTTTCTACAGATCATTTACAATTTTCATCATAACATATCAATTTGAGTTTTGCCATACATATAATTGATACATGATATTAAACACTATCAGGCATATTTGTAGTACAGCTTATTCATTATAAAGTTACAGCTATTACAGTTTGGGAAAACATCTCAGTTGAAGAAGTATAATGCTGGTAACTAGGTTTTCCCCTTTTGCCGAAATATTTTCTGCGCTCGAGCACAACCCTTATCTGAATGAACATTCGTTTTTATCATCAACTGCATTATTTTGACTCTCCTAAGACTGATGGTCTCTGGAAACATTGAGAGAAAAGAAGAAAGTTCTTAAGGCGGTGATTTGTATAAAATCAAATACAAACGTTTCTCTGAACGCTTTCCCAAAAGAGACCTTGTTTTGACGTCCCCAAATGAAAATGCTTATGTTAGAATTTCGGCAAAATACAAAATACTAAAATCTGAATTTTGTCTCCATTCTTTCTCTGCTATATTGTACGAGTACACGAATCTTAAATCTCTTTATTTAACCCTTTCCCATACATTGACGCTTTTGGACGCCCCATAAGGTAAAGGCTTTGGAAAACATTGTGGAAAATGAAGAAATTGCTTGTGACAAGCAATTTCTTCATTTCCCACAATGTTTTATACCAAGAAAGACCAAAAAATGTTAAATTGTGTTCAATGGAAATTGTCGTCTGCAACACCTATGGGTTTGGACTAGGCTAAAACTTTCTTGTTTTGGTAATGGGTTAACCTCTACTTTGACGTCAGCAGCAACTTTCAAATTAGACAACCCTAATTTTTTCTCGTTTATCAGCGATACGATTAATTTGCTTATCTACGAACTGAATCATTCTATTGTATTATACTTTGTACTGTAATAAATGACTACCGCACTTGAGTTTCAAGTCGCCTGTTAACGTAAAAACGGTGAGTAATCACGTTACAGAACCATAACAGACAATCTTTAATAATTCTGTTAACCCATTACCAAACGACACAATTTTGGGTTGGTCTCAATTGAAAGAATATGACGGATCTATGATTTTTTCCAGAGGGGGGGGGGGGGGGGTTCAAGCCCAAATGATGGCTTTAAATGTGTTGAATATGTACTTGCGTTATATATTCAAAATTTGTGTTTCGGCTAATGCCGGGGGTCCGGACCCCTAACCCCTCTCCAGATACGCCTTTGAAAGATGTTGCAGACGACATATTAACGTGAATGAAATTTAAGGTTTTCCGGTCACTTTGTATAGAAAATATTGTGGGAAATGAAGAAATTGCTTGTCACAAACAATTTCTTCATTTTCCACTTTGCTTTCCAAAGTTGGTCGTGAATAACTTTTTTATCGGCTGCTTTTTAAAGATCCATCGTATTCAGCGAACACCTCGCGCTTTCAGATCATTTTTTTCAAATCTGTCATATATTAGATCTAATAGAATTATTGAAAAATGTCGGAAATGTATCACGCAATTTCCCCACCGTGATATGGCACCTCTAGTGACCACATCACTTCGGCTTTCACGCGGAAGGAAACCAAATGAGACAACAACAACAACAACAACAGTTATTGCAAAAAAGCTTGATAATCATGCCAATTGATAATATGTGACCGATTTTAAAATGGTTTGAATCAGATATGACGAAAAAGCACTAAAAGTTGTTGGGAAGTGTTGGATATTTTAACCATTTCCAACAACGGCAAAACTTTGGGATGTTTGAAATAAAAAGCTGTTGCAGATGATAAAATGCAGATCTATAACGTTCAGAAAATGGATTTGTGTACAATAAAGCACACACATATATGATATTGAGGCTAAAGGATAAATATGTGATATCAGCATTTTTTTTTTTCTTTTTTCCTTAATAGTCGTATATTAAGATCCAAGCTCATTTAGATTGCACAATTAACCATGTTGAAGTTTTGTGTTAGATAACAATTCGATGGCTCAGTGCGAGACGGTTGTAACTGCCTTTAAACATATAGGCAGTTACTACCATTTCGCATTGAGCCATCGAATTTTGATATTTCTATATGATTATGTTTGAAAACAATTTGAAGCAGAGAAGATGGAGAAACGCCAGATATGTGCTTAATGTGAAGAACATTTAAAAAAATCAGCTGATAAATGGTTATTGACGACCAACAAAATTTTTGGTTGGTCGTCAATAACATTTTAATTGGCAATTTTATAATATGTACGTCTTTATTGCCGTCCCTATTAAAAAGGCTTGGGGAAAAGAACTGAAAACCAGATTTATCATTTGGAAAGGGTTAACCTTATTTGTAACAGGATAATTCGCTTTTTTACAAAAGGATCACGAGTAAAACAAAAGCAGCCTACGTCACGATGGATAATCACATGATACAATATTTTCAGAAAATCTTCAATAATTTTGTAAATACTGGACCGATTTGAATTCGGTTTGAAGCAGAGAATGTGGACAGACGTCACGCATTATATGGACGGAGTTGATTTTTGAAAAATCAACTGATAAAAAAGTTATTGAAGATAAACCAAAATTTTGGTTTATCTTTAATAACTTTTTTATCAGTTGATTTTACAAGAATCCAACACGGCCAGCTTATTCCTGGCATTTTCCCACCTTCTCTGCTTCAAACCAAATTCAAATTGGTCAAGTATTAAAAAAGATATTGAAGATTATCGGAAATTCTGAGTCACGTGATTATACACCGTGTACGTTGTGTAACAGAAAGACAAAAAACAAAGACAGTATCGATGCTTTTAAACAAAAACCTCGTAACTGTAGCTTACAACAAGTTGCAGTTACGAGGTTTTAATTTAATTGCGACGACATATTACCAATGTATCAAATAGTATAATAACTTGAACATCTTATAATTGTTTGTTATAAATCAGAATTAGAGAGATCGACAATTCGACAGACAAAAAGTCAGACAGAGAAAGGAAAATGTGTCCGAGATGAACATGGGTGAAACAGAATGGTTTGTTAGATGCCATGAGCATTCAATCATTACAATGCTGGATCCATTGGAGTTTCGAACCCCTTCTGTAGCATGATTAATTCATTTTCATGTAGGAATTTAATCAAACTTTTGTGTAAAAATGGGCAAAAACGCCCCCCCCCCCTCCCCCTAATTGTATGTTCGAACCCTTTCCATACAAATCATAGATCCGCCGCGGTTATGAGAAATGTTCAGCTAGCATTGTCGATATTTTTCCTCCAGAGGTAAATTATGTCGCTGCTTTTCAACAAAAACCTTGTAACTGCAGCTTAAAACAAGCTGCAGTTACGAGGTTTTCGTGGAACAGCAGCGATATCGTGATGCATCGAATGAAGTTTTATTATAATTAATTCATAATGCATTGATTGACCCTTACCCAAACGACAAAGATTTAGAGTAGTTGCTGACGACAAAATGGCTAATCCTTTCCCAAACGGCAAACATTTCGAGGGGTTAAATTCGAAAGCACAGATCTGCAGACGACAAATTTAGTATTACTACGGGAGAGAATTTGATGATTAAACACAGAAAATATTGAGACAAAAGGAGAAACTGTTGGTTATCAGCAGTTTTTTTCTTTTGTCTCAATGTTTTCCCAAGCCTATTTTATTATAGTCGTCAAAACCAGAGGCGCGTTCTTTAGAGCGAGATTTTTTAAGATTTCTTAAGATGTTTTGATACAGCGTCTTTGAGACCGAGATTATAAGCGAGGTGTTCCGAATGTTCCATACTTCATACAAATGACGTCATGGTCTTGTTTGGGAACGGGTTAAATGACAAAGACAAAATGTGTGTACAACATAACACCGATAATATGAATGCAAAGGGAGAAAATGATAGATATAAGTATTTTCTTCTCTTGTCTTTTTTAAACGGTTGCATTTTTTTTTAAAAAATTATGAAAGGCAGAGGCAATAATATTATTGTTCGAGAAAGGGTAAATTGAGCTATAAGTAACTAACCCCGAAGCTATACTTTACCGATTTAGTTTGATAACCGCTATAGGTTACCATGATAATTTTACAAAGTGCTCCTTTCCCATACAAGTTCTCCTATTTTTTGGCGTCAATGAGATATTTTGTTTAATAATCAATGACAGAGTACTTTTATAACATGGCACGCAAATTTTCTTTTTGAGAAGAAAAGACCGAATTTCGTTGTAATTCTAACCTTTCAATTCGGAATTCACACTTAGGAAACGTCAATTTTTTTCGTGCAACGTCGTTTTATTTTTACATTCGTTATGTATCCGAAACTATTTAGGCAACGGCGTAAGCATGCGGCAGTGGAATGTTCCACCGTTGAATGTTTACAACATAAATTTATTTGAAACTGTATAACCTTTTGACCAAATTTGTAGCTCTAAACCCAAATCAATCAATTATATTAAATGCTCAGTGGGGAGTACTTCCATATTTCGCCGGAAGGCCTATGGTACCGTATTATGACATGGAATGATATAGATATCACTAACCAATTCTCTACCCTTACAAGGCGTGGTTTTGATTTTTCCAATAACAATTTAATCTTTGGAAATAATGAGCCAAAGGAAGAACATGTAGATGATCAGCATTTTTCTAATTTCAATAAACACATGTATTTTCCGTTGTATATTGTACACATACATGTTTGTCATATCTTTATTTAATTCCACCCTGCCTTTTGCAATAGCTTTCATATTTGAACGGTCCAACATTTTGCTGTTTGTACAACGGTTAAACAAATGCTCAATGGGGACGCACTTCCATATTTTGTCTGTAGGGCTATATAATTTAATACCAAGGACTTATTCCATAGAATATTTAACTGTGAACAGGAGGGGGTAATATTTATTTCTGGATAAAGTAAAAACAATTGAGCAAAATCTTTGCGAAGTAACCATTTTCAAACAAAAGCAAAATTTTCAAATTAGAGTGTGCAAACTTGAAAGCTGTTGCAGCATATATTTTGATAATGCTTTGATCTTTTAACAGTATAACGGAAAATATTGAGACAAAAGAAGAAAGTGTTGCTCAAAACCTGGTCGTGTTTGGGAATGATTAAAAGTGATTTTGAGTTTGGTGAAGTTATTAAATACAAATAGACCGGTGCTTTTTCGTGAGAAATGATTCTATAATACTAGAACACGTGTAACAATGGGTGGCCGTGAACAGTTCAGACTCGGAGTGTTCGTGTTTCAGTGTTTTATTCTAGTATTCGGTGTTATTGGAAACATCATTTCCTTCATCGTGTGGACATACGGCAAGCGGTGTCGACCCCTACCAGTCTCCACTTTCTTCAGGTTTCTAGCAGCAGTGGACACGTTCATCCTTGTGGTTCCCGGAGTCGAGCTGCTGCTGTATCTACCACCCTTGGAGCTATTGTTGAGAAACCAGAATGTTGCCATGTGTAAGGCATTAGTGTTTGTAACGACTAGCTGTTTACGTATATCATCGTGGACTCTGGTGATTTTATCCATGAAGAAGGCAGTCAGGATATATTTGCCGTTGACTTTACAAAGGTCGTCGTTGTTTGGAATAAAGTGGCATACACGTGTTGCGCTGGCTTTCATAACGTTGTTATCGTTGTCGATGAACATACCGAATACAATAAACAGTACAATTGTAGAACCGGGAAACGTATATCAACCCATAAACAGCACGGGCAATAATGAAACAACTAGTGGTTATCTACCACGATCCACAACAGATGGAGGACTCACAACTAATGAGATAACGATACTAACTAACAGTAAAATGTATACAAGGTCAACGGATATGTCGATGTTATTCATTGAAAGTACGACTGCATCAACAACTGGAAATCCATTAATAACTGGCCATGAAACAGACGGAAACTCAACAGGTACGACAAAATATGTGACAGAGTCAAGCTCTTCGACTGAAAATACGTCGGGAATCACTACTGATGCTGTTGATTCGCATGATGTAACACAAAATGAAACTGGCACAGATGCAGCATTTACTGAAGTCACTCTCTTCTCGTTCTCGTTAGCCACAGAAATGGTGTCATCTGAATCAGCAATAACTTCAGATAACAGTGATACAACAAATGAGGAATCAGATTTAACAACTTTATCAACACACGGAAGCCAAGTTCCGGGGGAAAATGATGCCACCAACGGAAGTGGGTCAAGTGGACCAACAAGTGAGCCTACAACGATTTCGCAAGAATCAAAGGGCTGTCAGGACTGCACGTCACCATCTGCGAATTCGAAGAACATATTTACCGGACCGTATTGCAATTATATTCCATCGCAACTTGAAACTTTCCTTGACATAACACTGATCTTCTTCGTACCTTTTACAATATTTCTAATATGTAACACGTTAATTCTTATCCGTTTATGTCGAAGAGGGGGACTTTCAATGGGTATAAACAAAACACAGCAGAGTAAGCGTAAAACAGACTTACACAATATGGTATATCACGTGATTGGTCTTTGTATTGTCCACACGGTCTCCACGGCGCCATGGTCCATCTGTTCTATTTATAGATTATATCACGTGGGTGAAGACGTTTTCGACCATTATTTTGCTGTTTACGATTTGTTAAATGCTTTCGGTTACTTAAATAGCGCTGTTAATGTTGTTTTGTATTGTGCAATAGGCGCGGATTTTCGAAAGGATTTTCAGCAAATATTTTGTAGTAAACAAAGAGAAGCGAGTACGAGTACGAAAACACTTGAAGGTACAATCGTGAAAGAAAAAGAAACGTCGAGTGCGCAGAGTATTAGTACATATTTATAATTTTAGTATTCAGATACGCGATTTTTTAAAATTAATTCATTACTGCATCTTTAAACATCGTTTCAGACAAGAACTATATCTAAACCTCATCTCAGATAATCAAAGTACTGACAGTACTGTTTGGAAGCAAATTTTTCAAAAATGTAGGCCTGTCTAGGCCCCAGTTTCTCGAAAAAAAACTGAAGTATATTCTCATGAGAACATGCTCAACATCAAAGGCATACTCTCCAACGTTGAAGGGTATTCCATTGACGTTCACGTGGATTTCATGCGATTTGAGCACTGTGCTCAGATTTGAGCATGAGAACGTACTTAAGTTTTTTCGAGAAACCGGGGCCAGAAATAGAGTAGTTTGATTAGGTACTTTGATTATCCATTTGAATACCTTGAATACTTTGATTCGTAGAGTATTTTGATTAAGTACTTTGATTATCCAGAATACATTGCATACTTTGATTTCATGATGGAGTTGTATTTATTTTTAGCACAACTTCATGCATATTAATCGTTTGTGTAAGCTGAATGTATTTCATAGTTCAGTAAACTCGACTGACCCATTTACAAGGAAGGCCATTGGACTGATCTCTGAACCATAATAAAGCAAATTACTACCTGGATCTTTTCATCTCTCAGAGACATGAATAATTGAATGTTTCATTTTCAGTGACACAATTCAATATCTACACATAACTTCAGACTTACATATTGAATATTCGAATGACTGTTACCTCATTAATCTTTGCTTTTGATAGAACTATTTATAGTGAGGAAGACCGTAAGATGTTGTGTGGTATGCAGAGAATGGTAAAGTGCAGAGACACATGGCTGCTAAGAGAAGCAAATTTGGAAAATTTGCTTCCAAAAACAAGAGCTGTCACTGTAAGATGACAATGCCCCCGACACCGCTTTGATTTTAAATTATGGCCAATCTATGTTCAAGGTCAAGGTCATCCAGGGGTCAAGGTCACCAAAGTATGTGCCTACAGAAAGGTAATGTACCAAGGAATGTTGTGGTAAAGTATGAAGCGAATATGTTAAGTAATAAGGAAGTTATGGCCAATGTTAAAGTTTTTGGACGGAATGACGGACAGACGGACAGACGGACGGACAGACAGACGGACGGACAGGTCAAATTTATGATGCCTCCCTATCGGGGGCATAAAAAAGAAAAAAAAGAAAACCATACCGGTTTTTTTTTTCGTTTTAGTACTTCGTGACATGGGCATAAAATACGAAGGCACAAAAATATCGCACAATTGAGAAGAATTTGCAAGCTGTGCAATCAAAACCCATCCATGTTTATCATTTAGTGCATCAATTTTATCGCGTAATTTGTATCCGAACATTAAAACCTTGCTTTCAGGACAGAATAATTACTTTCGGGTGGTCCACGTCTAATGAAATTCATACGACGTCGGAAATATTCGGGCGATGTTGCAAATATTCGGCGGTGGAATATTCCACCGCCGAATGATTGCAACTCCGACTGAATAGGTTCGGACACCTAATGAAGACAAACAAGGTCGCACGTAAATTCCAATGTCGCATGAATCTCATTGGGGTGTACTACCTTAACTTTTGAATATAATTTGGCTGAACTCATTTATGAGATGAACCAAATGCGAAGACAGGAAATAAATAATGTTTGAAAAAGTTTTTTTTTCGTGATTGGTTAGTTTGCTATGTATGCATGTGTATATGATATGTCAAATAAAAAGTTTTGTATTGTACATGTATTTTTACCATCCACAATGCGATATCGTAAAGATATGCTAATCTGATGCGTTCCATTCTTACTTCGATAGATTTTTAGAATATCATAAACCCACACAGGGAAGGTTTTTGACGCCCCTCAAGAAAACTGAGGGAAATAAAAAGCTTGGGAAAACATAGTGGAAAATGAAGAAAATTGTTGTGACAAGCAATTTCTATATTATCCATAATGTTTTGTAACCAAAGATGCAAAGATTTTTAAATTTTCTTCAACTTGAAATTGTCGTCTGAAGCATCCTTCCAATTGGAAGTCTAAAATTTTGCCGTCTGGTAATGGGCTAAACATTTCATGTAATGTCCAGCAAATGTTCATGTGTTTTCATTTCTATAGTATAAAACTATCATAACACTTTTCCAAACAAGACCAGCTTTTGGTGGTCTCTAAGGGGAAAGTGTCACAAAACATTGGAGGACAAAGAGGAAAATACTGATAATCAGTATTTGTTAATTTCCCTTCAATATTTTTTATACTACAGCGTATATAAATTCCATATTTATTTAGAATCTACACACATTTCGTCGTCTGCAGCAGCTTTTAAATTGGGGCATTCTAATTTTTCATCGTATAGAAAAGTGAAACGACTAATTAGGCATGTAAAAAACAACAAATATATTTATTATGTACATAATTTATTGCACCTTTTCCGATCACAATGTAAGCATATAAACAATTAAACATGCACTTAACAATTCTTTGTTAGCATTTACACAACAAACAATGAAGTTGGATTAAGCCCTTACCAAACAAGACCCTTTCTGTGCTATATTATGCAAAATTGTTTTCTTTATCAAAATCTACTTTGTTGTCTTCATCGGCTTTCAAATTGGAACAGTCCAACTTTTTGCCATTTTGCAAAGGGTTAAAATCAGTTCTAGGCAATATCTGGTTTTGATCTTTCCTAATACGTGAAAGCCTTTTTTCCTTAATCTTGTAAAGCAACATTCATTTTGTTGCAGACCAAAAATGCAAATATGCGAAAGAGCTTAAATCTTAAAATATGCCCAAATATGGTTTAACCATTTCCTTAACAATACTTTGGTTTGACGTCCATAGTGGAAAATATTTGGTTAAATATTGAGATAAAAGAAGAAAATGCTGATAAAAACATTTTCTCCTTTTGCATCAATATTTCTATGTTTTATCGTAAACACATTGTTTTCATTTACAACACTTTAGTGCTCTATAGAAGTATTCATATTGGAGCAGGGTATTTTTTTCTTTTTGAGAAAACGTTGACATTTACTTTTCATTTGTTAGCAAATTGCGAAGACACCCACGCCAGTCCCCATTTCAGATTTGTCAACATAAATTTTAGCGCCTTTGTCCACTGTTCTTCTGAGTTGAATTGTATTCTGCAATACAAAATGTGAAAGTTAAAATAGTCATAAATTATTTGATACATAATTCAAGAAGTTGCGTTGACATGCTTAATAGACATAGTTTTGGAGTACATTGAGGCAAATGAATAAATGCTGACTATCAGCATTTTCTCCTTTTGTCTCAATATTTTCCAGGCTACATTGCATACAAATTCTATCACTATCAACATACATTTTGTGGTCTGCAGCAGCATTTGAAATACACCACCCTAAATAGTTGTTGTTTTGTAAAGGGTTAAAGTAGTCCTCCTCTATTGTCAAATTGGAATCTGTGCAACATCGAAAACTTTGTAAAGAATTCCAACCGTACGGACACGTTACAAGGTTACAAGTCAGAAATAAATCGGCATATACTACTGCCAAATTCTAAGTTTAAAATATTGTTCGAATTCTCTGATGTTTTGTGGATCTCATATGGGGTGGTCTACCTTAACCCTTTCCTAAACAAGACCGTGTTTTGATGTCTCTATAAGAAAAGGCTTGGGAAAACATTGAGGCAAAAGAAGAAAATGGGAATAACAAGCATTTTCTCCTTTTGCTTCAATATTTTTGGTGTTATTTTGAACACAAATTCTTTGTGTATCAACACCCATTTTGTCGTCTGAAGCAGCTTTGAATTTAGATTGCCCTAAAATTTCACCATTTGGGAAAGGGTTAAAGAAGGGTTAATTCCAACTTACTTGATTGAATAAGATACATTTGTACTTGTGTCCTCAATTTTTCCTTTTTCCATCTTATATGGCAAACAAAATTGGGAATCTCCTTTTTCAACCTCTTCTTTAAACTGCAAGAAATTTTGAAATAATTTTGAGAAACATGAAAACATCCAGAACAACTGACAAGAAGCAGTCAAGACTTTTCAAAAGTGAAGGCTTTTCAACGAATTAGACGAATTATGCTACCCGAATAAGGCAGTGTCACAAAAAATGTATGCGATAAATAAATTTTCCAAATTTTGACCTTGACAAATGACCTTTACTTTGACCGATGACCTTGAACTTGGAACCAACAGAAAGGTCTTGTCATATGCAATGCACATGTGTAATATGAAGGCTATTATCTCTTACTAATCAAAAGTTGTGGCCATTTTTAGTTTGTTGTTGAGACATGAAGGGCTAACAAAACGCTAAAATACCATTTTTCCATGACATATTTTTTATAGGCAAATGTCAAATAGTTTATGGCCAAGGGCATCTGACTTGTTACTCAAATATGACATCTTATTAAATTCTGACCATTAGACTAGGTGAAATTAGAGAAAAAGTGTATTTTACCCTAAGTCCCCTTTTCCCATGATGAGGCTTTAAATCCAAAAACCTGGAAAGATGCATTGGCACTATATCATAGGGAGTTCACATGGTAAGTTTCATTTGATTTGGGCCAAGATATATGGAGAAACTGCTCCGGACGGACCAAATAGAGGACGGACAGGATGGACACACGGACAAACCGACGAACGGACAGACAAAGCGGCCACTATATGCTCTCCCTTTGGGAGCATTAAAACCTATGTTGTGGGTACTCATTGGAATTGTCTCATCAAGACGATTCAAATGAGCACCCAAAGCAAAGGATTTGGGTTTGAAACAACAAATTTCGAATGCCTCCACCCTCTATAATATGTTGCTCTGTACACTTAAACCATTACCAAACAACAAAATTTTAGCCTAGTCCAAACTCATAGGTATTGCAGACGAAAAGTTCCATTGAACAAAATCTAATATTTTTTGGTCTTTCTTGGTAGAAAACATTGTGGGAAATGAAGAAATTGCTTGTCACAAGTAATTTCTTCATTTTCTACAATGTTTTCTAAAGCCTTTATTTTGTGGGGCGTCCAAAAGCATCAATGTGTGGGAAAGGGTTAAACAGTAATTTTTAGATTGACCATTTTGCTTGGATGGAGTTTTACATCCCACTCAACAGTTAAGGTCATATTGAGACGGGATCTCAGTTTACAGTCTCATCTGAAAGACTAGAGGGGCGGGGGATCGAACCAGTGACCCCTGTGTTACAAGTCCAGCGCTTTACCACTGCACCAGCTCCACTCCTGACCATTATGCAAATAAATTTTATCAATTTTGTCATCTGTAACAGCTTTAGAATTAGAAAATCTCAAATTGATCACTTTTGAAAGGGTTTAAAATGTTTCAAACAAAGTTTTAATTTCAAAATAGATGTTAAACAAAGTTTTTATTTCAAAATAGATGTATCTAAACGAGCCGGGATCTGGAAAAATGACCTTTAAGGCTTTTGAACCCAACCTGGTTCCAAATCAGCTTGTGTATACACACAGTCTGCTCAGGAACCATGTTGTTCTCCTATAGCTTTCACATGCCCTGTAGCAATCGAAAAAGAGCAGCCTGAGTCTTTACCAGTCTCCATTTAGGCACTGACTGATCTTGAAATATGGCTTCCTCAAATGCTTTAACCCTTTCCCAAACGACAAAATTAGAGTGATACACTTCAAAAACTGTAGAAAATGACAAGATGGATGTTATTAAAGGTAGGATTTGTGTAAAATATGGCACAGAAAATATTGACACTAAAGGAGAAACTGCTGGTTATCAGCAGTTTCTTCTTTTGTTTCAATGTTTTCCCAAGCCATTTCTTCTTCAACGTCAAAACTAGGTTTTGTTTGGGAAAGGGTTAAGGGACGTTTTTCCAAATCCTGGCTCAAATATAAAATACCTGTTGAAGGCAGTCTAGAAAGGCCACCATAGCTTGATCAAATCTGGAAAATATGCAGAAAAAATTTGTGAACAAGAGTGCCATGGTCACAGTATACGCCGCAAGACTGCAATTTCAATAATATATATACCCTAGAGAATAAGTTTTAAGGGGGTATAATTCAGGCAAAAATCAATGAACTATAAAATCCTTCCTTCATGCAAATCTACCAATTGAGGTGATAACATTGACAAAGTTACTAAAACATCCAGCCAGAAACTTAGGAGGAGTTGCCCTCACAATGTTATCTTTCACAAGAGACCAGGAAATTTTGAATTTCATTCACTTAAAATTGTCTTCAGCAACATGTTTGAATTTAGGCCAGTCTAAAATTTGTTATTTGGTAGGGGCTAAAGAAAATACATACTTTGTGTCCCAATAAAACCTCAAGCCATCGATACATACAATGTTAGTTGTTTGAACAGTGACTTTTTTTGTCTCCCTATAAGATAATGACTTTTGAAAACATTTTGGAAAAATGAAGAAATTGCTTGTGACAAACAATTTCTTCATTTCCAAAAATGTTTTCTTCCACAAGAGACCAGAAAATTTTGAATTTCATTCACTTGAAATTTTGTCTGCAGCATCTTTCATTAAGGAAAATGAGCAAAACACAAATGTTTACATAAAACACTCACTTTGTGTCCCAATAAAATCTCAAGCCACCGGATACATATAATGGAAGTTGTTTGGATTTGTCTGTGAGTGATTCTAGATAGGAATTATTTCCATATGGCACCAGTTTATACCTGGATAAAGTATAATTAAACAAATTTTCATTAGAATCAAACCAAGTCAAATCCTCAATACATGTACACATAAACAGAATCACATCATATCAATCATTCATCAGACAAAAGCCTATCTTTTATTCATTTTGCTCAGGAGAGCTTAACAATTTTCAAAATACTTTTTGATACATACAGGTATAGATAAGCTTTAACCTAGAAGAGCATTGCTGGCAACAAATTAATTTTGCTCAAATTCAAAATATTGAACATTTATAGTAGTCGAATAAAATTCTAAGAATTTCATAACAAACAAAATGTGTTTGTAAAACACAAATGCCCCCTGGATGGCCAATGTCAAGTTTTCAGACAGAATGAAAGACAAAAGTAAAATAATATGCCCCCTATCTTTCGATACAAGGGTTCAAAAATCTCTAAGAACAAGTCACTACTTGCGTAAAGAAAGCGCAATAAATGCAATTCTCACCTTTGAAGAGTAAGATTCATTTTTCTTGCTAAGGAATGTAACAGTAAAACAGTTTGGCCCCATGCAGCATTAATCTCATTCCATTCTACCTGCAAATTGGAGAGATTTATAAGTTCTAACATGAAATATAAACAATCCCTATGGCTTACAAATAAAATGTTCTGGTGAACCAGATGTCCATGCTGTAGGGGGAGATTTCTTTAAATTCTTCAGATGTTTCAAATAAAAAAAAAAACGTTTCTGAGACCAAAATTGTAAGAAAGGTAATCCGAATGGTCCATCCTTTATGCCAGTGACGTCTTCATGGCCTTATTTGTATAAAACATGGACTATTTCGAACACCACCGTCTATAAGTTTTTGAGCATTGGGAACAACTCTGTCAATATTATCTACAATGTTTCTTCAGAATTGACCAAGGAAGTTCTGTTAGACGTATAGAGCAATGACGATACCCATTGAAGGGCTATAAAACTCACTCAAGAGTGTTTTATCATAAATCATTGTTTGTAAAAGAAATCTCAAGATATCTTAAGAAATACTATTCTAAAGAATGTGCATTTGGAAAAGATTTGGGAAAACATATACATGCTATAGGTATAATTAGTTCTTCAATACGAGCAATGAAATGCATTTAAAACTAAGTTCAATAAAGACCTTACCTTTGACCTACATGACCACAAACCAATACAGCACCTCCTTGCATCAAGGGCACCAACTACATATATCATAGTAGGTCAAATTGTACTGGAAATAGAGAAAGCCTTAAAGGAAAAGAAGAAAATGCTGATCATCAGCATTTTATCCTTTTCCCTCAAGACTTTCGAACTTAATATAATCATTTTAGGGCTGTCAAAATCAGTGCTTATTTGAGAATGGGTTAAGAAATGTCTTAGTTTATCATTTGATTTCTACTCTAGTTTTTATGAGGTAGATAGACTGGCATACTTACTGGATCACTTGGTAATCTTCCCAGTCTAAAATTGTTGATGGTGCCAAAATGGCCACTATGCCTGAAATTGGACACATGGAAAATTGGAAACAAGCACATTATAAAACGTGAGGGTTGTTTTAAAGCAAATTAACAAGTGAAAATTGATTACAGATTCAAAATAATTTAATTTGATCTTTTTTTATGTGTTTCCTCGTTTTTTACCCTTTTTTTCCCCTTCAAAACACATTTGAACAACATTTGGTTATCTTACGTTGCACAGTAGAAATCTTAACAAGGAATCCATAATTGAAAATCTGTTAATGCCAAGTATAAATACACAAGTCTTCAGCTATCTACTTTAAACAACTAGACAGTCCTGTCGGCCTGGAAGCGCTCCACAGGCCTGATTGTTTGTCTTGTTGAATGCAATTTCAAAGGTTCAGGCTGCGCAAACATGCAAATGCATGACCAAGCTGAAAATTACAAGCAAGTAAGCTCGTATGGTCAGTAAGATATCTGTGAAAATTATGTATTGATTAGTTAATACTAATGGTTGTAAAAGTGAAAATAAAGCCGAAAATGGCAATTTTGTCAATTTCAAGGGCACATAACTCATATAAAATTCAGATCAAGCCAAAAATTATACCAAGGCAGGATCTTATGATCACCGACATTCTGTACAAGTTTTGTCTTGATTGGTCAATATTTGTAGTTGCTAGAGTGAAAACAAAGTCAAAATAGAGTCGAAAATGGCAATTTTGTCAATTTCAAGGGCACATAACTCATGATGTAAAATTCAGATCAGGCTGAAAAATATACCAAGGCAAGATCTTATAGTCACCAACATTCTGTCTCAGTTTTGTCTTGATTGGTCAATATTTGTAGTTGCTAGAGTGAAAACAAAGTCAAAATAGAGTCGAAAATGGCGATTTTGTCAATATCAAGGGCACATTACTCATGACGTAAAATTCAGATCAAGCTGAAAATTATACCAATGCAAGATCTTATGGTCACCAACATTCTGTACAAGTATTGTCTAGATTGGTCAATATATGTATTAGCTAGAGTGAAAACAAAGTCAAAATAGAGCCGAAAATGGCAAATTTGTCAATTTCAAGGGCACATAACTCATGATGTAAAATTCAGATCAACCTGAAAATTATACCTAGGCAAGATCTTATAGTCACCAACATTCTGTTCTAGTTTTGTCTAGATTGGTTAATATTTGTGGATTTTAGAGTAAAATTAAAATCAAAACCAGCTATTTTTGACATTCAAGGGCAGATAACTCAGGTTATTCTGATTCAATCCAAATTCTTTGAAGGAATCTGAGAGAGGGTCACCCAAGGATCATTCTTGTGAAGTTTGATTGAAATCCATCTGGTAGTTTCTGAAAAGAAGATTTTTAAAGAAAAAGTTTACGGACGGACGGACAGACTGACGGACGGACGCACGACGGACACACCGCCATGACAATAGCCCGCTGGCCTGTCGGCCAGTGGAGCTAAAAACCCATTACTAAACACAAAATGTTGAAAGATTAAAATCTTCAACAAAGGGATTGATTTATTGGGGTTTAACGCTGTTTTCGACTGCTATTGTTATATTATGGCTGCTGGAGCACCTAATCTTGGATTTCTATTTTAACTCGTGCTAATACTACCACAACATCCTCACTGAGCCTCCAGCTGTTTGCCAAAATAGATTAACGATTACTAAACCATTGATAGAGACAATATTGTCTGAAAAGATATTTGTCATGACTGGGATCGACCTCGGGAGATCTTCAACCCATTCCCAAATGGCAAAATCTTAGGGTGACCCTACTTGAGAGTTGCTACAAATAACAAAATATTTGTTGGTTAAGATAAAATTTCTGTAAAATATCGCAGAAAATACATAATAAAGCAAATATTGAGGCAAAAGAAGAAACTGCTGATTATCAGCAGTTTCTTCTTTGTCTCAATGTTTTACCAAACCCTTTCTTTCTATAAGGGACGTCAAAACCAGAGGTGCGTTCTTTAGAGCAAGATTTCTTAAGATGATTTAGATAAAGCGATTTTAAAACATAGATTATGACCAAAGTGTTCCAAATACCGCATACTTCATACAAATGATATCATGATGACGTCATTTGTATGAAGTGTGGAGCATTACCATGGAGCATTCAGAACAACTCTGTCGGTTCTCTCTTATATCGTTTCTAACCAAATTAACCAAGGGGTTCTGCATGAAGTATAGGATAACGGCGCCTCCCATTGAGCCATTTGGAACTGCCATTGAGGGTCTTAAAAATCTTGCTCTAAAGAATACTTTATCTTCAAACAACTTACGAAATCTGAAGAAATCTCACTCTAAAGAATGCGCCTCTGGTCTTGTTTGGGAAAGGGTTAATCAATAATTACCATATATGGAATGTGGAGTTGAACACATTGGTCTTCTTCAATTTGTCTAGTTGTGCCTGAGCATACTTTAGTTGATTATCAACACTGTAATATGAACATGGAAATAACATTAATCCATTACCACACAGTGACTCATTTTGACTCCCAACAAGGTAAAGGCAATGGAATACATCGTGGAAAAAGAAGAAATTGCTTGTGACAAGCAATTTCTTCATTTCCCACAATGTTTTCCATCCAAAAAGACATAAAAATTAACAAGAGCTGTCACTGTAAGATGACAATGCCCCCGACACCGCTTTGATTTTAAATTATGGCCAATCTATGTTCAAGGTCAAGGTCATCCAGGGGTCAAGGTCACCAAAGTATGTGCCTACAGAAAGGTAATGTACCAAGGAATGTTGTGGTAAAGTATGAAGCGAATATGTTAAGTAATAAGGAAGTTATGGCCAATGTTAAAGTTTTTGGACGGAATGACGGACAGACGGACGGACAGACGGACGGACAGACGGACAGACGGACAGACGGACGGACAAGTCAAATTTATGATGCCTGCCTATCGTGGGCATAAAAATTCCATTCACTTGAAATTGTCGTCTGCAGGATCTTTCAATTTGGACCGCCCTATTTTTTTTTCATTTGGGAAAAGGTTGCCCCAATACTAAACAGCAAGTATTAAGACTAATCCAAATTCAAAAATGTTGCAGATCAAGTCCATGAAATGTTATATTTATCCATGTCTTTGTCAAATTGTGTAGATAATATTGTGGAAAATGAAGGAATTGCTTGTCACAGGCAATTTCTTCATTTTCCAGTGTTTTTCTAAGCCTTTATTTTGAAGGGCCTTAAAAGGCTTCACTGTTTGGAAAATGGGTAAACTATGCAAGTCATCTTCCCAAACCACAAAAAAAAAAAAATGGACAGACAATAATGAATGGCAATAACTATGGAATGTGTGTATGATATGTAGTACTGAAATATTAAGGTAAAAGAAGAACATGCTGGTCACAAGTATTTTATTTTTTTGTCTCAATGTTTTCAACAGCCATCCCTAATGGAGAGATAAGGACTAGTCCTCAGTTCATCATACTTTAGTTGATTATGATAATATTTCAACCCTTCCCACATGACAAAATTTAAGACCAGTCCTGTCCAAAAGCTACTGCAGATGACAGAATCTATGTTAAAAAAGATTGGCTTTGAGAACACTGTAGCCTAAAAAATATTTAGGCAAAAGGAGAAAATGTTGATTATCAACATTTTCTTCTTTTGACTCAATGTTTTCAAAAAGCCTTAACTATTAGGGACGTTAAAACCAGGTCTTATTTGGGAATGGGTTAAGCTAAGTTAGTTAGTATGCAGACAACACAACTAAATGCTAAAGTCCTCATGTTGTACCATAGAAAGCTTTGTAAACATTTAACACCTCTTTAATTGCTCTAGTCAAATTGCTCTGGTCAAATTGCAGCAACTCTGCAACTGGAGCACTGAACCCATTACCACACAATGATTCTTTTTGACTCCCTACAAGATAATGGCTTTGAAAACCTTTGTGGAAAATGAAGAAATTGCTTGTAACAAGCAATTTATTCATTTCCCACAAGTTTTTCTACCAAAAAAGTCATACAATTTCCAAGTTTCAAAACATTGAAAATGTCTTCTGCAACTTCTTTGAATTTGGAGCAGTCTAAAATTACGCTGTTTGGTAATGGGTTAACAAATGATTCCTGTCATCTCTCTCACAATGCAATCCAATCTGAGCCTATAGATCCACATCCACAGGTGAAAGGAAAACAACTTTACTCAAATGTCAGAATCAAGAAATGGTGAGCCTGGGTCAAGATCCCCTGATTGACAGGCTCCGACTTTATCAACTGAGCTATCTAAGATCGGCCTCTAATTGTAAAAATCTTACCTTTTTTGTTCATCATCAAGTTCTTGGACCTGTCTTTTGTACTCATTATATTCTCTCCAATACCTGAAGTCAAATGAAAATCATACAGTCAAAGATTATGTCTAACCCATTACCAGACAAGACCAGGCCCCGGTTTCTCGAAAAAACTTAAGTACATTTTCATGCTCAAATCTGAGCACCGTGCTCAAATCGCATGAAATCCGCGTGAACTTCTGGTTTTGACGTCCCTAGGTAAAAAGGCTAGGGAAATCATTGAGACAAAAGAAGAAAATGCTGATAATCAGCATTTTCTTCTTTTGCCTCAATATTTTCTTGACAATATCATATACAATTCAAGGCTTTACTTCCATCCATTCTACAAAAGCCTTTGAATGGCACCACTTTAACATATTGCTGTTTGGAAAAGGGTAAACCCATTACAAGAGGACAAAACCTTATGGTGGTCCAGTTTGAAATCTGTTGCAGGGTACAATATGGATGTTGACATACAACTGGATTTTTTTTTCATTACCAGACAACAAATAATTATTATTTTCATTATCAGTATTATTATCAGTATAAGTATTATCATCGTAATTATTTATTATTATTATCATTATTATCATCTCACCGGGCATTAAAAAGCATCAATGTGTAGGAATGGGGTATAAATCTAATACCTTTCTTCCTCTTCCTCCAATTTTTTTGTTGTCTCCTTTTCCTTCAATATTTCTGCCTCAATCACACTTTGTTCTAGCTCCACCTTCTGTAGCTCCTGTCTGAGAGTTTCTTCTTCTGCCTTCAACTACAAACAGAGATGTTTGTAAATTTATTTTTTTTTGTGGTTTTGTTCCGTTATCAACTAATAGGGTCATATCCCAGCGGCTGGAGCACCTAACTGTGGGTTCCTGGTATTTCTCTTACCAGTACCAACAGAATATCCAAATGGAGCCTCCAGCTGCACTCTCACATGATGATTCACACCCATTGGTGAGAGACAAATGACTTTTCTCAAATGTCAGAATGGAAACTGGCCAAGCCGGGACTCAAACTCGCGACCCCTTGAATGACAGACTTCGATGTAACAAACTGAGCTATCTGGGCTCGGCCCTGAGATGTTTGTAAAACATTCATGTTATCAACCTGTTTTAACCCTTTCCCAAACAACAAAATTTTGGGTTGGTCCAAATTCGAAGTTGTTGAAGACGACAATTTCAAATGAATGAAATTGAGACATTTTTGGCCTTTTGGTGTATAAAACATTGTGGAAAATGAAGAAATTGCTTGTCACAAGCAATTTCTTCATTTTCAACAATGTTTTCCAAAGCCATTATCTTGTAGGGAGTCAAAAAGAGCCAATGTGTGGGAATGGGTTAATTCCAGCTGTGGAATTAGCACAGTTGATAGGGTATCTGCTTCACACTTTGTTCTAACTCCACTTTCTGTAACTCTAGTCTGAGAGTTTCTTCTGCTTTTAACTACAAACAGAGATGTTTGTAAAACATTCATTCATATAACCAACATGTTTTAACCCTTTCCCAAACAGTGACGCCTTTTGACTCCCTTAAGGAAAAAGGCTTTAGAAACCATTGTGGAAAATAAAGAGATTGCTTGTCATAAGCAAATTCTTCATTTCCCATGATGTTTTCTACACACAATGACCTAAACAAGAGTTATCTGTGGACAACGTAGTTCGCCTTATGAATGCTTGTCGCAAACAAAGGAGTCCAATGTCAAAGGTCAAGGAAGAGAAGGAAGAAATTGCTTCTGACATTTCCATTTATTAAATATTTGTGAAGACATATATTTTCTTCATTCCCACAATATTTTCTACCAAGAAAGAAAAAAAATGTTAAATTTCATTCACTCTTAATTGTTGTATTAACATGATAATATAACAAGAGATGTTTGTAAAACATATAAGCCCCCCTCAAGGGCTTACACTGATTGTAGGTCAAACTCCAAGGTCACGGTCACAAGGTCCAAGGTCATGGTCAATTGTGAAAGGTCTTGGTAGGACGTGTCCATGTGTGAAATATCAAGGTTGTGTATGTAAAAGGAAATGAAATATAGGCAAAGTTAAAGTTTTTAAAACTAGGTCAAACATCAAGGTCAAGGTCACAAAGTCCAAGGTCATGGTCAAATGTGAAAGGTCTTTGGTCTTAGGTGTCCATGTGTCAAATATCAAGGCTGTAAGTGTAAAAGGACATGATATAATATGCCAGGTTAAAGTTTTTAAAAGTAGGTCAAACTCCAAGGTCAAGGTCACAAGGTCCAAGGTCATGTGAACGGTGTTGATAGGAGGTGTCCATGTGTGAGATATCAAGGCTGTATGTGTAAAAGGACATGAGATATAGGCAAGTTAAGAATTTAGTGTGAAAATCAACAAAGGGAAATAACTCCAAACTAGAAAGACCTGAAGGTCTTGAGTCGCTCCACAGGCCTGAGCTTCATTTAATATTTAATCCAAATTTTGATTAGAATGTTCAATACCTGTGGTTCTTAGAGCAAGAAGAATGTAAAACTAAATGTTTGCTACTTGGGAAAGGGTTGAAGGAAATTCCAGCTTAGGTCAATATTAGCAATGAATATTTTCCTTCTTCCAAACAGATCTAAATTTGTTTATCAATTACTCCTTAATATCCTACGTTTCTAACCAGATAATTGCCATTTCGGAAAGGGTTAAATGAAATGGGAGATAATTCCAGTTTAGGTTTTATGCCGCTTTCAACTTCTATGGTCATATCACGGCGGCTGGAACACCTAACGTGGGTTCCTGGTATTTCTCACACCAGTACAACCCCAATATCCAAACTGAGCCTCAAGCTGCTCTCTCACATAGATGATTCACACCCAATGGTTAGAGACAAATGACTTGTCAAATGTCAGAATGGATACTGGCCGAGCAGGGTTCGAACTCGAGACCCCTGGATTGACAGACTTCTACGTAACCTACTGAGCTATCCGGGCTCGGCGATACTAGTAATGAAAATCTTCCTTGTGCTAAATAGATCTAAATTTACTCATGAACTGTAGATCTCCCTAAATATACCATATTTCTAATAAATGTTTTGCCATTTGGGAAAGGGTGAAATTCCATTCACTGTTACGGTCTTTGAATTTACCCAGTCTAAAAATTTGCCATCTGCTAATGGGTTAACACTTCACTATGACCCACTCTTTCATTTAGTTAACACATTTAGGAACACACAGTGTGCACTTCTAAGTATACCCTTAACTCATTACCACACAGTGGCTCTAAAACAAGAAGAAAGTAAAGGAAAGAGTGGAAATTCCAGCTTAGGATGATACTGGCAATCTAAACAGATACATAGTCCATAAAATTAATCAAAATTGCTGGAACTATCTATAGCTAATTTAACCCATTTCCACACAAAGATACTTTGAAAACATTGTGGAAAATGAAGAAATTGCATGTGACTATCATTTTCTTCATTTTCCACAATGTTAACTTCCCCAAGAGACCAAAAATTAACCTAAAATTGTTGTCTGCAAGGTCTTAGAATTTAGACTAGCCTAAAATTTTGCCCTCTGGTTATGGGTTAACTTGTAACTTCACAACCTCTGAGCAGAGCTCCAGATAAAAGGGAGTGATGACTTTGCAAAGTGCAATAATTCTCTTATTGTTCATCAAACTCTATGTTGTGGGTACTCATTTGTATCGTCTTGTCCAGACAATTCAAATGAGTACCCACAACATAGAGTTTGGAATTGAAATAATGAAGTTATAATGTCTTCACCCCACTTATCTGTAGCCCTGTCTAAGAGATAGTTATATACAGCAATCAGTAACCCTTCCACCCATTTCACACTTTACTCATTACCTGGCTGAGTTTATGCCATATAAATGAGCTCTTAACTCAGGCAGTGAAATTCCGATCAAACTGAAATATACAGTCATGCAAGGTCTACCATTCACCAACATTCTGTCTAAATTTTTTATTGATTGGTCACTATTTGTTGTTGCTAGAGTGATAAAAAGCCAAAACGGACATTTTGATATTTAAGGGCAGATAACTCCAGACTTTCTTGTTCAATCTGAATCATCTCGAGGAATCTGAGAGAGGGTCACCCAAGGATCATTCCTGTGAAGTTTGATTGAAATCCATCCAGTAGTTTCTGAGAAGAAGATTTTTAAAGAAAAAGTTGACGACCGGACGGACGGACGCACGCACGCACGACGGACACAACGCCATGACAATAGCCCGCTGGCCTGAAAGGCCAGTGGAGCTAAAAATTGATCGGCAGAGTTATGGTTCTTGTTCACTGCACCTCTCCATAATGATATCTATCTACCTGTAAAGTTTCATGATTCAACCTTAGATACTTTTTGAGTTATGCTCCAGACACGAATCAAGATTGAAATCAACAAAGGGCAATAACTCCAAAAATTTGATTGGCAGAGTTACGGTTCTTAAGCTCTACACCTCTCCATAATGAGATCTATCCACCTATGAAGTTTCACGATTCTACATTTAATACTTTTCTAGTTATGCTCCGGACAAGGTTCAGTCTACGGACCGACCAACCTTCCGACCGACTGACCAACCGACACTTGCAAAACAATATACCCCCCTTTTCTTCGAAAGAGGGCATAATAACGATTTGAATTTGGACAAGACTAAAATCTTACCATTTGGCAGAGGGTTAACATCTGCTACAAATCATTATTCAAATTTTGGTATAACAGATTGTCAGGCATATATTGATACAAGATAATTAGCTGTTCTAGTTTCTAATATTTGGAAATCTTCACCATGAAAAGGTAACTATTCTAAAAAATATTAACTATAACCATAAAAACAAGAGGGCCAAGATGGCCCTGTATCGCTCCACTGGCTTTTAGACATTTAGACTACTAACTTCTTCAAGGAATACAATAGAGGTCTATCCAAAGAAGATTCATGCTACACCAGAATGAAATCCAATAAGTAATTAAGGAGCAGAAATGTTTTTAAAATTTTGTTAAAATTACACTGTTTCATATAGCGAAAAATAAGCCTAGCCCACAGCGGCCAAGCTTTTCATCCGATTGTGAAGGAATTTGGGAGAGATTCATGCAAGGAAGATTCCTGTGAAGTTTGGTTGAAAGTGGTCCTGTAGTTTTGGAGAAGAAGATTGTTTAACAATTATTCGAAAAATTCAATTTAATTAAATTTATTAAAATTAAAGTTCTACACAGAAATTAATTTTTTTAAGGAATTTAAAGGATATTCATGCAGGGAAGATTCGTGTGAAGTTTGGTTAAAATTGGTCCGATAGTTTTGGAAAAGAAGATTTTTCAAAAAATTAATCTAATTTAATTAATCAAAATTTAAGTTTTACACAGAATTTATTTTTTTGAAGGAATTAAGAAGAGATTCATGCAAGGAACATTTCTGTAAAGTTTGGTTGAAATTGGTCCAGTAGTTTTGGAGAAGAAAATTTTTCAAAGATTTTTTGAAAAGTTAAATCAATTAAATTAATTGAAATTCAAGTTCTGCGCGGATTTTAATCTTTTGAAGGAATTTGGTAGAAATTCATGCAAGGATGATTTCTGTGAAGTTTGGTTGAAATTGGTCCTGTAGTTTTGGAGGAGAAGAATTTTTAAAGATTTTTCAAAAATTTAATTCAATTAAATTTATTAAAATTCAAGTTATACACAGAATTTATTTTTTTAAAAAAAATAAGAAGAGATTCATACAAGGAAGATTTCTGTGAAGTTTGGTTGAAATTGGTCCAGTAGTTTTGGAGAAGAAATTTTTTTTAAAGATTTTTCGAAAATTTAAATCAATTAAATTAATTAAAATTCAAGTTCTGCGCGGATTTTATTCTTTTGAAGGAATTTGGTAAAGATTCATGCAAGGATGATTTCTGTGAAGTTTGATTGAAATTGGTCCTGTAGTTTTGGAGAAGAAGAATTTTTAAAGATTTTTCGAAAAATTAATTCAATTAAATTAATTTAAATTTAAGTTATACACAGAATTTATCTTTTTGAAGGAATTAAGAAGAGATTCATACAAGGAAGATTTCTGTGAAGTTTGGTTGAAATTGGTCCAATAGTTTTGGAGAAGAAGAATTTCTAAAGATTTTTCAAAAATTTAAATCAATTAAATTAATTAAAATTCAAGTTCAGCACCAATTTTATTCTTTTGAAAAAATTTGGTAGAGATTCATGCAAGGAAGATTTCTGTGAAGTTTGGTTGAAATTGGTCCAGTAGGTTTGGAGAAGAAGAATTTTTAAAGATTTTTCAAAAATTAATTCAATTAAATTAATTAAAATTCAAGTTCTGCACAGATTTTATTCTTTTGAAGGAATTTGGTAGAGATTCATGCAGAGATGCTTCGTGTGAAGTTTGGTTGAAATTGGTCCAGTAGTTTTGGAGGAGAAGATGTTTGAAAATTGTTTACGCACGCACGGACGGACGCACGGACGCATGACGGACACAGGGCCATGACATAAGCCCCGCTGGCCTTCGGCCAGTGGAGCTAAAAAGCAGAATTTCCTCCAACATTCTGAGAGAATAATTGTTTCAGTAGATTGGCAAATCTTTTTATTTTTTCTTTCTTTATTATTTTTTTTTCTTTTTCTTTTTTTTGGAAAACAGGTTATATAGTCAACAAGAGACATGTGTAAGAGAAGTGAAACCTATCCAAAACAAGACGTGGATTTGACATCCCTTGAAAAATACTTTGAGAAAACATTGACGCAAAAGAAGAAAATCCTGATAATCAGCATTTTCTCCCTTTGCCTTAATATTTTCTGGACAATACAGAGCATAAATCCTATCTTTATTTGAAGTTGAACGTATTTTGTCGTTGGCAGAATCTTGTAAATTTGGACCAACCTAATATTCTGTTGTTTGGTAAAGGGTTAAAAACATTTCATTTATCATTCATAAAATCCTTTGTTATCAAAATCCCTCATTGGAATCATCTCCTAACACTATCACAATATTCCAGAAATATTCGTAGATTGATGTTTACACCAATTTAACCTCTTTTATAACAAGAAATAATTAAAAAATTTGAGCTCCGAATCTTTTGTTACAAGACTTCCAGGGAAAAACCTGGATATGATTTCCATGACGTCACTGAGCCGCGAGTTCTCTGTTTGACCCCTATCGGAAGTTAAGGTAGAAGACCAATAATGAAAAACACCACTTTCTAGCTATACGAAATGCATCAAAGTACACTCACTTGTAAATACACTTCACATAAGTTGATTTACCATGCAAGATTTCAAGATTATACTTCATGAAGAAAATAATTTACAAATATCATTTTACTCTATATTCATATGCAAGGGAGGTAATTTTGAACATTTTTGTCTAATAGTTTCATAAGTATGCATGAATTCAAAATTCTAAACCGTACAAAATGCTTATGTTTATATTTGGAATGGAAATGTAACACAGTTAAGGGGGAATGCTCCAGTTTTTTCGGAACACTGGGTCATTACTGTAGTAAATTAAATGTTTCGTACCAATATGGTTCGCTACCATATTTTCAATAATATAACACATCATTATAATTTACCATTTTCGATGGTAAAAGTGTATTTATTATGCGAAACTGATTTCCTCAAGCTGAAAAACGATTATTTAGAGCAAGACAGTCGTAAGTGTGTATGCAGTTACCACTGTTTTGCGTCATTTTATTCATGTGTGGCTGATAAAAATTGCTGTAATTCACTAATAAGTGCGCTGACCTATACATTTTCTTTTTGAATTATTACCAGGACATGTTGCTTAATACAATGTGGGAGTTTTATCAAATTCTATTATGTAGAACTTGAAATATTTCCAAAAATATGCAAATTTTGACATAAAAAACTCCACCTTCGTTGATCTAACCGAACACGTGAGCATGCTGTTTTATACATTTACGCGTTTATAATAGCAAATATTTTGGGTTTTCTGTTCTTATTAAATGTAAGACGTTACTTTAAATCCGTTTTCGGGACTAAACGATGAACATTCAGCATTTTATTAACATTTTAGTGACCTTGGAGAGGTGCAAGAAATTGTGCATTTTTTTCGATGTAGGGGTATGTGATACGGATGCCTATAAAATTAAAACAAGATCGCTGACCATCCATTTTTATTTTGTTTTTCAATTGGTAATAATATGTAATTTCAACATACAAAATATAAATAAATTCTATTATTGGGAAAAAATTTAGGAAACTGGAGCATTCCCCCTTAAGGAATTACAGGCATCTTTCAAATTTTGCAGCTGGTTCTTTGGTGCTCATTATGGGTCTTCTACCTTAATGGGAAATGAATTTTCTCATAAATAACCACAACATTTGGATTTCAATTGATAAACATGGATTGCCTTCATACCACTCCTCTTCTCACAGTTGCTCTGAATAAAACCTTAAATGATGTATCATATTTTTGCAAATTATTTCATGAAGACATTTCTAACAAGAGCTTCACAGAGCGGCACATATACACCCGAGAAGGGCTTGTCAGTAAAATTGGCCATTTTTCAATTTAAGGACAGATAGTTCAAACATGAAAAGTTAATCAAAATTTTGTTTGCACAACCAGACACCATAGAGGTTCACTGTGGCTAGTTTGATTAAATTCTGGTTGAAACTATAGGAGTTGTGCACGTGAAAAAATGGGCATTTTTGAGAAAATAGACATTTTTCCTTAAATTCAAGGGCAATTCAAGAACGAAAACAGTTTTTTGAATTCCGTAAGTGATGTGCACAACTACACACCATGGAGATTCATTGTGGCAAGTTTGATAAAGAGTTGATCAAAACTGTAGGAAAAGTGGAGCACAAAAGTAAATGGGTATTTTTTTTTAATTCAAGGGCAGATAATTCAAGAACGAAAAGAGTTATCTGAATTTCCTAAGTGGTGTGCACAACTAGACACCATGGAGATTCATTGTGGCAAGTTTTATCAAATTCCAATCAAAACTGTAGGAGGAGTTGCGCACACAAGAAATTGCTAATGGACGGACAGACGTACGAATGACCGGGGCCATAACATAAAACAACCCTTCGGGCATATAAAAACCTTTCATTAATCAGTGTTTGACAAGAAATAGTTCAAAATAACTCCATTTTTCATTTTGCATCAACAATTTCTAAGCTATATTACACACAAATCATATCAGTATGTCAAGGAAGTAGCGCCCATGACGCATAATACGCACAAGCGTAATGTAAAAAATTGTGAATAGGTCTTAGATTACTTTGTATCGTTTTTAGGGTCAGTTTTGCCCCTTCTTGTGTCTCAAAATGGACAACCTTTTCTCAGGGGAGAACCACAAACCCCATAAAGAGCAGGAATCCCCCCTCTCGTGTTCTCTCCACTCATGCCTATGGGGCCTGTGCATAATATAAATAAATTTCTGGCTGCGCCGATGTATGTTTTGATCCATAATGATTCCTACAGAACCTTTCAAGTTGGAATATCCTAAATTTTTGCTATTTGAGAAAGGGTAATTAAGGTAGAATGCCCATAATATCACAATATTGATCAGATTTTTTCGAGCTGCGTCTGTACGTGTCCGAACATATTCGGGTGCGGTCGTAAACATTTGGCGGCAGAGAGTTCCACCGCCAAATATTTTTGATTGCGCCTGAATATTTGCGCCTGCAAGTCTCATAACGGGTTAACATTCTCGAGTATAAACTATGCTATTTTTTTTTTTACTTAATCCTAAAGTCTTAATTATTGATCCATACAATCCATGTATGTAATATCAAGCCTGTTTCTCTTTAATAGTTCCTATGATTATAGCTTAGTCACATTAAAGTTTTTGCAAAAGCTTAACTTCAAGGTCACAAGGTCAAAGGTAAGGATCTCAAACAGAATTTCTGTACAACATATCCATGTGTGAAATATCAAGGTTCTTTCTTAAACTGTGTTTGATACAAAGGCCAGTTTAAACTTTTTGTTAAATAGGTCAAAGGTCCAAGGTCAATGTCAGAAGGTCAAAGGTCATGTTTTCAACTAAAAAGTATTGGCAGAAGGTATCCATGTGTGAATTATCAAGGCTATATCCCTAATAGTGCATGAGATAAAAGCCAAGTTATGTTGAATTTTTTTGATAAGGTCAAACTCCAAAGGTCAAGGACAATAGGTAAAAGGACATGCTCCAAAATGAAAGGTCTGTACAGGAGGTATCTATATGTGAAATATCACAGCAGCGAGCTGTACCTCAAATAGTACATAAAGAATAGGCCAATTTTAATTATTTTATATTTTTGAAAAGAAGGTAAAAGACCAAGGTCAGGGGTACAAGATCAAATGTCATGCTCCCACATGAAAGGTCTTGAAAGGAGGCACTAATAATATAATGTGTGTGAAATATCAAGCCTGTACTTTAAATATTACATATGATATAAACTAGGTAAATATCTTGAAAAGTAGGTTAAACTCCAATGTCAAGGTTAAAAGGTCAAATGCCTTGGTCCAAACTTAAAGGTCCTTACAGGAGGTATCCATATGTGAAATATTAAGGCTCTACCACTAATGATGTAAGATATAAGCCAGCCTACAGTTTTTCAAAACTAGGTCAAACTACAAGGTCAATGTCATTTATTCAAAGGTCATGGTTCTAAATGGAAGGTGTTATGCTGACTAAAGTACACACCATGTTTCAAGAAAATATCTCAAACACTTTTTTAGTATAAGACATCAACAAAAAGAAAGCAAGGCAGCTCAGACCTCCAGTCTATTTTTGTTATAGTTTTCTAATCTAAATGATCTAACTTCCTGTTTTGCTAAAAAATTGAGGGAACATGAATTTGTTTGTTTGCAATCCCTTAAGGTAATATTTGTTAAAATTTTAACCCATGTACAGTAGTGAATTAAATAAGAATATAGGAGCTTGGTTATTGAAAAGGCCAAGTAAGACAACACCTCAATTTTGGTGAGCAATCTTTTGACTTTCAAATTCAAATAACACCCCATCCACATTTTTAATAGGGTAATGTTGATATGGAAAGTTTTCCCTGCTTTCCTTGGTTATCTGAGATAAAGCTAGATTCCATGCTCTGCTCAGAAACTTTTCCTATGTTTTCTCTAAAAAATATTCCAATGTCACCAGGGAATATTTTCCAAGATTTCCTGGCATTTTCCATGCTATCTGTGGACACCTCAGAGTATTGGTTCAGAAAATTTTTTCATGGATTTTTTTCCAAGCTCATCAAGGAATATTTTCCCAGCTTTCAATGGACACCTTGGATTATTGGTTCAGAGGTCTCTGAAAAAGTTTACTTTCCTAGCTGTCCAAGAAAAGCCCAGAAAAAGCTTAGAACCAATACTCCTAGGTTTTTCCTGGTTTATTTTCCATGGAAACCATGGACAATGTACAGATGGAAATGTTTCTCATCAGATCAAATTTGTTTCAAGGATTCTAATAGAGAATGATACATTGAACATTCATGCTAAATTACTATGAAAAACAATATGCCATGTTGGGGAAGATTTTTAAAGATTCTTCTAAAAATTCAATTCAAGAATCTTGAAATTAAAGTTCTGCACAGAATTTACTTATTTGAAAGAATTTGGAGCAGGTTTATTCAAGGCAGTTTCAGGTGAGGTTTGGTTGAAATTGGCCCACTAGTTTTGGAGGAGATGTTTAAATAAAATGTTTATGCACCTACACACAGACGGACGCACGACGGAAACAAGACCATGGCATAAGCCTAGCTGGCCTTCAGCCAGTGGAGCTAAAAGTGAAGAAATAGCATGTGATAAGCAATTTCTTCACTTTCAACAATGTTTTCTTACTCAAACTAGAAAGCCCTGATGGGCTTGAGTCGCTCCACATGCCTGAATTTCTTTAAATATTCTATCCAAGTTTTGATTAGATTGTTCAATAGTTGTGTTTCTAAGAGCAAAAAGAAAGTAAAACTAGATTGTACAAAACATGTGGTTCTTTGAGCAAAGAGAGTAAAACTCTGTTTGCCATTTGAGAAAGGGTAAAAGGAAACAAGAGAAAATTCCAGATTAGGATGATACTGGCAATGATAATTTTCCTTCATCCAAACAGATTTACACTATCATTGATTACTCCAAAATAGTTCATTATCATATTTCTAAAAATAGATTTCATTGTTTGTTCTAACTAGAAGACCTGAAGGTCTTGAGTCGCTCCACAGGCCTGAGTTTCATGTAATATTTAATCCAAGATTAGATTAGATTGTTCAATGCTTGTGTTTCATAGAGCAAAAAGAAAGTTACAAAACTAGATTGTTCAAAATGTTTTGTTCTTGAAGCAAAGAAAGTAAAACTATATGTTTGCCATTTGAGAAAGGGTAAAAGGAAATGGTAGAACATTCCAGCTTTGGATGATACTAGCAATTAAAATTTTCCATCTTCCAAACAGATCTAAATTGACAGACCATTGATTACTCCAAAATATTTCATATTTCTAAAAATAGATTTTGAGCTAAAAATAGAATTGGGGAAATACCATATTCCAAAATTAATGCAAATGGCTGATGAAACCTGAATTTCTTGTCATATCAAGTTTTGACTAAATTTTTCAAAACTTGTTGCTCTTAAAGCAATTACAAAGTAACTAGAAACTGAAAACACACTCGTATAAGATCAACTGGTTACCAAGCTTTGTCTTTAATAGAGTGAGTTTGGCTGTTAGAGTGAGAAAAAAGTCACAATTAGCAATTTTGTCAAATTGAAAGGCATATAACTGAGGATTTTATATTCCTATCTAGCTAAGAATCACACTAAAGCAAGATCTTAACTTCACCTACATCTTGTTTAAGTTTTGACTTGATTGTTCAATATTTGTGGATGTAAAGAGTGTAAAATCAAAGTCGAAAACAGCAATTTTGTCAAATTCAAGGGCAGAAAAATCATGATTTAAGATTCCTATGAAGCTGAAAATTACAAACATGCAAGATCTTATGGCCAGTAAGATTACATGAAAGTTTCGTGTTGATTGGTGGATATTTATGGTTGTTTGAGTAAAAATAAGGTCAAAAATGGTAATTTTGCTAATTTCAAGGGCACATAACTCAAGACATAATATTCAGATCAAGCTGAAAATTGCACTCAGGCAAGATCTTATTAGCACCAACATTCTGACCAAGTTTTGTCTTGATTGATAAATATTTGTAGTGGCTAGAGTGAAAACAAAGTCAAAACAGCCATTTTTTAATTCAAGGGCAGATAACTCCAGACTTTCTAGTTCAATCAGAATGAAATTTAGGAATCTGATAGAGGACCACCTAGGGATCATTCCTGTGAAGTTTGATTGAAATCCATCATGTGGTTTCTGAGAAGATTTTTAAAGAAAAAGTTGACGACCGGACGGACGCACGCATGCACGACGGACACAGCGTCATGACAATAGCCCGCTGGCCTGAAGGCCAGTGGAGCTAAAAATGGATTTGGGGAAAATAACCAAAAAGCCCTGAATTTCTTGTAATTTCAAATCCAAGTTTTGACAAGATTTTTCAATACTTTTGGGTCTTAGAGCAATAACAAAGTAACTAGAAAGCTGAAAATACCTTCATATAAGATTTAATGGTTACCAAGATTTGTTTTGATTAGAGTGTATTTGGCTGATCTAGTTTGAAAATGAAGTCATAATTGGCAATTTTGTCAAAGTCAAAGGCATATAACTTGGAATGTTATTATATTCCTTTCACGTTAAGAATCACACTAAAATAAGATCTTTATCTCACTTACATTTTGTTTTAGGTTTTGACCTGATTGATCATTATTTGCGGATGAAAAGAGAATGAAAATAAAGTCGAAAACTACAATTTGTCAAATTCAAAGGCAGATAAATCATGATTTACAATTCTAATGACACTGACAATTACATCCATGCAAGATCTTATGGTCAATTAGATTATAATAAAGTTTCCTGTTGATTGTTGGATATTTATGGCTGTTTGAGTAAAAATAAGGTCAAAAATGGTAATTTGTCAATTTCAAGGGCACATAACTCATGATGCAATTTTCAGATCAAGCTGAAAGTTGCACCCAGGCAAGATCTTAGAGTAACCATCATTCTGTCCAACTTTTGTCTTGATTGGTCAATATTTGTAGTTGCTAGAGTGAAAACAAAGTCAAAATAAAGCTGAAAATGGCAATTTAGTCAATTTCAAGGGCACATAACTCATGATGCAATTGTCAGATCAAGCTGAAAGTTGCACCCAGGCAAGATCTTATAGTCACCATCGTTCTGTCCAAGTTTTGTCTTGATTGGTCAATATTTGTAGTTGCAGATAACTCCAGATATTCTGGTTCAATCAGAATCAATTGAAGGAATCTGATAGAAGACCACCCGAAGATCATTCCTGTGAAGTTTGATTGAAATCCATCAAGAAGTTTCTGGGGAGAAGATTTTCAAAGAAAAAGTTGACAACTGGACGGACGGACGCACGCACGCGAGACGGACACAGCGCCATGACAATAGCCCACTGGCCTGAAAGTGGAGCTAAAAACAGGAAAGATTTTCACAGTTCAATCATCTAGATATTTTTGTATGCAACACAATTCAAATTGGAACAGTCCAAAGTTTTGCCATTTTGTAATTGACAAAAACGTTTATTTTACTTGTCATTTCAGAAAGTGTGTTGTCATGGCCTTTGTATCAGCGGTGGCGTTTGTGGTGTTTTTTATTTATCAGAAAGGTCTGATACATATTAAACCAACATTCAAAATACCTAGCTACCATATCAAAAAGGTTAAGCTTATCACTTCGAACAAATCCAATGGCTTGCCAACACTGAAGAAAGATGAAATCATCTCATTGGACAAATCCACAGAGATCTCATTGACAGCAAAGACAGGTGAAACTAGTTCTTTCGACATGTCTTTATCTACGTCTACAGTTGAAAGATCTGAAGTACATCATATAGCTTTCTTAAAGGTACACAAGGCAGCCAGCTCTACAACCCTGAATATATTCTACAGATTTGGTTACAAACGGAACTTGACATTTGTATTGTAGTCTGCCTACAAAGTCAAAAAATGTGACTTTCGTAGGCATTCTCTGAACATGGGCGACTACCAGGTCCAATGATATCTTCAAGGCATGGTACGTACGGCTTGCCCGGTAGTCGCCTCTAGCAGGCGATATTGGTTGAAATAAACTAGGTCAAAGGTCATTCGGTACATTATTCACACATGCCCTCTAAAATACTCCATAACTTACACATTTCTTAAGCTAAAACAATTCTTTTGGTACCTAAATAAAGCTGACGATTAGTACTGTTACTTAAAATAACAATATGTAACTTTACGAATTTGTGTATTTGTAAATTTTGATAAATATAGCAAAAAATGGCCAAAAATCACAAAAATAGTTTTTTTTTTTCGAAAAGTAAAAAAATCCTAAAAAATACCAACGGTATGTTTGGATAAATGACATTATACTTAAAAATTGCCTAGACATCTGTTGTTTACTGATATATATTTGCTTACAGAATTAGTCATTGGCTTACCCTTGTAGCCATAGCTAAAAGTGGGTGGGGTAAATTTTCAAAAAAAAAAAAAAAAAATACAAAAAACACAAACATTGGTGTAGCAATACGAACTTCACATAAATGATAGTCTCGATATTTTTATGATGTTTTATTGGAAATGCTTGTTTAAAAATATTATTTTCGTGATTTTTTATGGCTTTTGATGCATTTTCCTAAAATATAATAAGAATTTCATTGGCAAAAAATTGCTTTAATAATACAGCATTAGAACTATATATAGCTTATATCAACATCAGTAAGTCAAATCTATGCCTCTTTTGACGAATTCCTAGTCATTAAAAAGTGCAATTAAATAAAACAAGACTCAAAATAAAACAGAAATTAAGCATAATCAGCAGCTGAAAGTAGTCATTTCACTATCTTACGAACATAAGACATTCTTAGAAAGGTAAGAATAAATATGTTTCAACACGTTTCGTTCATTAATAAATGGTGTAGTTTCATTCTGTAAACCGAACGTTAAATTCCATTATTGCAATTTGGGTAATTACATATGGTGGACTTTCGAGAGCATTCGATCATGTTTATAAAATGTAATTAGGAACGGATCATTCCATTTTATGGAAAAAATATCACAATCATAAGTCTGACTGCAGTTCAGGTATGCGATTATGGTATACATATGTAAAGGTCTTAAGTGCCCATGAAGGTATCAATACATGTATTTACTTAGATATGTACATGCTTTCATTAGAGACAACAGGAGATTCAATCTTTGGGTCTTTCTGATTTTGTAACCAATAATCTTTTAACTGTTTTAGAAATTGAACTAAATATGATTCTGTATGTAGGCCTATCTCTAATTATGAAAATCACTCAATCTTTAATTAAGCATTACATTACTAGTATGTTATTGGTGATTATCATATTATAAAGACACAGCGATCGCTAGCTAATTCTTACTACGTTAATTAAGAACTAATGGGTTGTGGAGTTGGTGCAAAGGAACTCTTTGTGCATAAATAAGGAAATCTATGACCCTGTAGTTGCTTTTAGCTATCCTCTAGACAATAAACCTGACTAACCTCTGGGCATTGACCAACTTATAATAACTTAACTAAAAACTCTTCATTCAATAATAATTTTCGTTGTAATCAAATGTGTATCTTTCGTTTGTATGGGAGTATTGTTGCACCATATAAAAAAGTGAATCCGTATATTAAAAGCTGTAGACATTTTTTGGCATCATAACTCAGATCATGTGATTTAATTCAGGAAATCGAACAGGATCGTGTTGTTTTTATTTACTTGATTGGTCAGTATTTTGTGCAGCATGCCGGAATAAATAAAAGTCAAAAAAGTGGCTTTTGTATTTCAATAGTGCAGAAATCGATTGCTTTCATATCAAAATTATACCTTAATCCTATGACAACACACACAGAGTCCATCATTTGTTTGGAAATCTTAATATTTGTCGATACAAGAGATTCTCAGCATACACATCCATTTGTGAAGTTTAATGGCACAAAACCCTGGACTAATTGGTAGAATCAGAGACGTAAATTTTACATTTTTCTGGGAATGCACCCATGGGAAAGAACTTAAGAAATGAGCGTGCTCTTCTATTCCCTCAACAGATAGGCTCAACAACAGGTATTGTTTCAGAAGGTCTACATGATGAAGGCTTGATCATATAAGTTATTCTTGGATAATTATTTGCGTCACATAACTATTGTGGTATGTTTCATTCGTCAATAGATGCCAAATATTGTGCGTCTTTGGCGTCATCAGTGACATCGGTAATTGACAAGAATATCAAGATTTTTAAAATTCGGATACCCTTGTCGACTTGCATTGTAACGGGACACGCTGAAGATGGAGGAAAAATTACACAAAGTGTTTGGTATCTAATAATGGGTGGACTACCTAAATCATCTGCCAGATTTGACAACGCTTTTAGGGAGACATCTTTTTCGAAAGGGTTGGAGTACGTTAAAAATCTAGAATCGCATGGCAGTTCTGTTTCATGATCTCTGAAATCTTTAAAATGAACTCTGGGTATTCTCCCGAGATAATGCTGTGCACCATGCAACTTAGCCCGGATTCAAGTCTAACAATGTCTTGCTGTTCCTCTACTCCTGTTCACAGGTGCCACAATTTTACATATATCGATGTCTTTGAATCATATCCATCACATTTTATATTATCGACGACTAGACCCAGGCTACATCCAAAGTGGTACCTGTACATAGACTACATCTGGTCTGTTTTAATGTGTAAATTGACTAGTCTGTGTTCATGTTTAGCAAATTAGATTTAGTTGAAGAACCATTTTCGTCACACTTCGAGAACGGGTAGTCCAGTAAAAACCGTTCCTACTTTCTCGTTTTTATGATACAGTTTCACATTTAGACATATTCCAACAATGTTATCAATAGCTTTCACAGATTAAAAATACGTCAAAGTGTATGCACTGTAACCTACAGTATATACCATGATTCTGCCATTGTGAGTTAAGGGGGGTCAAAACGTTTTTAGCATCGCATAGACAGAACCAGATATTTGTGTATTTTTTTTGTTTTGTTTTGTTTTCCACTTAGACTTCTTCGAACTCCATACTATACTATTTTTCCATCTATTTTGCCAATTGTTTATACTTGATCTAAAGAAGTCCTCCACAGTAGCAGTCATTTAATCAATTCTTATCTTAATCACCCCCTTCCCGCATCTCTGGATGTCTTCATCCAGAGTTTGATGGTTGCAAAAAGATGATGACTCGTCATAAACTACAGGCAATTGCTCTTCAACACATTTGGCAAATAATTTCAATGGTTCTTGTGAACGTACTTTCCGTCAATTGTCCATCGAAACAGACTATATTGCTTTCAAAAGAATGGTTCATCGTGGAAACAGCTGTCGGATGTGCCTGGATTATAAAAGGATGATCGTCCGGCTTATCCGTAAACGTTTTTTTTTACTTGTGAAATGTGTAGGCCTATGGAAGGATGTTTGAACGAAGGTTCTAGCCACTCGAATCTTGTCAAACTATGTCATTGAATTGTGGGATTTACTAGTACAAGAATTACCCTGGGCCCACCTACTTAAAAGCTGTTTTGAATCTTAATTTTGACACGGCAATCAAAATTGATTTTGTAAAATACCACTTATTGTGAAAAAATCCACCAGTTTCTATATTTTTCTACCCTGTGCCCCGGCTTAACTGTTTCAAGATAGCACATTGCTAGAAAGAAATGAATGCCGGATGTTGCTTTAATGTATCATTAACAGTACTGATTTCATATGATATATCATTTTTCTACTGATTTTCAATGAAACCTGCCTAAAATATTGAAGATCTCACTTGTATATTTTAGAATTTTGGTGTTTGCTCCCACTCTGTGCTTTTGATCTATATACACGCTCTGAAGTTAAGACAAGCAAATTCGTTGAATTGATATCCCCCGCCGAATATATTTTCATTGTCAATAAAGTAGCGCGGAAACGAATATAACTCTGTATGTATATGGCTTCAACAGAACGAATATCACTCTGTATGTATATGGCTTCAACAGAACGAATATCACTCTGTATGTATATGGCTAAAACAGTCAGGGGCAGTTACTCTAAATTCGACGGTCGAACCGGGTAACCCCGACGATATGCGCATGTCCTCATTGTAGTAAAGCTGTGTGCCAAGTTTCATTGAAATCTGGTGTATAATTTTCAAGAAATAGCGCGGAATCGAATATCACTGTATGTATATGGCTTAAACAGTCAGGGGCAGTAACTCTAAATTCGGCGGTCGAACCGGGTAACCCCGACGATATGCGTATCCCCTCATTGTAGTAAAGCTGTGTGCCAAGTTTCATTGAAATCCAGTCTATACTTTTCAAGAAATAGCGCGGAAACGAATATCACTCTGTATGTATATGGCTAAAACAGTCAGGGGCAGTAACTCTAAATTCGGCGGTCGAACCGGGTAATCCCGATGATATGCGCATGTCCACTTTGTAGTGAAGCTGTGAGCCAAGTTTCATTGAAATCCGACCTATAGTTTTCAAGAAATAGCGCGGAAACGAATATCACTCTGTATGTATATGGCTTAAACAGTCAGGGGCAGTAACTCTAAATTCGGCGGTTGAACCGGGTAACCCCGACGATATGCGCATGTCCACTTTGTAGTGAAGCTGTGTGCCAAGTTTCATCGAAATCCAGTCTACAGTTTTCAAGAAATAGCGCGGAAACGAATATCACTCTGTATGTATATGGCTTAAACAGTCAGGGGCAGTAACTCTAAATTCGACTGTCCAACCGGGTAACCCCGACGATATGCGCATGTCCGCATTGTAGTAAAGCTGTGTGCCAAGATTCATTGAAATCCGGTTTATAGTTTTCAAGAAATAGCGCGGAAACGAATATCACTCTGTATGTATATGGCTAAACAGTCAGGGGCAATAACTCTAAATTCGGCGGTTGAACCGAGTAACCCCGACGATATGCGCATGTCCACTTTGTAGTGAAGCTGTGTGCCAAGTTTCATCGAAATCCGGTCTATAGTTTCCAAGAAATAGCGCGGAAACGAATATCACTGTATGTATATGGCTAAAACAGTCAAGGGCAGTAACTCTAAATTCGGCGGTTGAACCGGGTAACCCAGACGATATGCTCATGTCCACTTTGTAGTGAAGCTGTGTGCCAAGTTTCATCGAAATCCAGTCTACAGTTTTCAAGAAATAGCGCGGAAACGAATATCACTCTGTATGTATATGGCTAAAACAGTCAGGGGCAGTAACTCTAAATTCGGCGGTCGAACCGAGTAACCCCGACGATATGCGCATGTCCACTTTGTAGTGAAGCTGTGTGCCAAGTTTCATCGAAATCCGGTCTATAGTTTCCAAGAAATAGCGCGGAAACGAATATCACTGTATGTATATGGCTAAAACACTCAAGGGCAGTAACTCTAAATTCGGCGGTCGAACCGGGTAACCCCGACGATATGCGCATGTCCACTTTGTAGTGAAGCTGTGTGCCAAGTTTCATCGAAATCCAGTCTACAGTTTTCAAGAAATAGCGCGGAAACGAATATCACTCTGTATGTATATGGCTTAAACAATCAGGGGCAGTAACTCTGAATTCAATGGTCGAACCAGGTAACCCCGACGATATGCGCATGTCCTCTTTGTAGTGAAGCTGTGTGCCAAGTTTCATCGAAATCCGGTCTATAGTTTCCAAGAAATAGCGCGGAAACGAATGTCGGACGGACGGACGGACGGACGGACGGACGGACAGACGGAAGGACGGACGGACATGGCAAAAACAATATCCCCCCCGAAAAATTTTTTCGGCGGGGGATAATGTATGTATATGGCTAAAACAGTCAGGGGCAGTTACTCTAAATTCGACGGTCGAACCGGGTAACCCCGACGATATGCGCATGTCCTCATTGTAGTAAAGCTGTGTGCCAAGTTTCATTGAAATCCGGTGTATAATTTTCAAGAAATAGCGCGGAATCGAATATCACTGTATGTATATGGCTTAAACAGTCAGGGGCAGTAACTCTAAATTCGGCGGTCGAACCGGGTAACCCCGACGATATGCGTATCCCCTCATTGTAGTAAAGCTGTGTGCCAAGTTTCATTGAAATCCAGTCTATACTTTTCAAGAAATAGCGCGGAAACGAATATCACTCTGTATGTATATGGCTAAAACAGTCAGGGGCAGTAACTCTAAATTCGGCGGTCGAACCGGGTAATCCCGATGATATGCGCATGTCCACTTTGTAGTGAAGCTGTGAGCCAAGTTTCATTGAAATCCGATCTATAGTTTTCAAGAAATAGCGCGGAAACGAATATCACTCTGTATGTATATGGCTTAAACAGTCAGGGGCAGTAACTCTAAATTTGGCGGTCAAACCGGGTAACCCCGACGATATGCGCATGTCCACTTTGTAGTGAAGCTGTGTGCCAAGTTTCATCGAAATCCGGACTACAGTTTTCAAGAAATAGCGCGGAAATGAATATCACTCTGTATGTATATGGCTTAAACAATCAGGGGCAGTAACTCTGAATTCGACGGTCGAATCCGGTAACCCCGACGATATGCGAATGTCCTCATTGTAGTGAAGCTGTGAGCCAAGTTACATTGAAATCCAGTCTATAGTTTTCAAGAAATAGCGCGGAAACGAATATCACTCTTTATGTATATGGCTTAAACAGTCAGGGGCAGTAACTCTAAATTCGGCGGTTGAACCGGGTAACCCCGACGATATGCGCATGTCCACTTTGTAGTGAAGCTGTGTGCCAAGTTTCATCGAAATCCAGTCTACAGTTTTCAAGAAATAGCGCGGAAACGAATATCACTCTGTATGTATATGGCTTAAACAGTCAGGGGCAGTAACTCTAAATTCGACTGTCGAACCGGGTAACCCCGACGATATGCGCATGTCCGCATTGTAGTAAAGCTGTGTGCCAAGATTCATTGAAATCCGGTTTATAGTTTTCAAGAAATAGCGCGGAAACGAATATCACTCTGTATGTATATGGCTAAACAGTCAGGGGCAATAACTCTAAATTCGGCGGTTGAACCGAGTAACCCCGACGATATGCGCATGTCCACTTTGTAGTGAAGCTGTGTGCCAAGTTTCATCGAAATCCGGTCTATAGTTTCCAAGAAATAGCGCGGAAACGAATATCACTGTATGTATATGGCTAAAACAGTCAAGGGCAGTAACTCTAAATTCGGCGGTTGAACCGGGTAACCCAGACGATATGCTCATGTCCACTTTGTAGTGAAGCTGTGTGCCAAGTTTCATCGAAATCCAGTCTACAGTTTTCAAGAAATAGCGCGGAAACGAATATCACTCTGTATGTATATGGCTTAAACAGTCAGGGGCAGTAACTCTAAATTCGGCGGTCGAACCGAGTAACCCCGACGATATGCGCATGTCCACTTTGTAGTGAAGCTGTGTGCCAAGTTTCATCGAAATCCGGTCTATAGTTTCCAAGAAATAGCGCGGAAACGAATATCACTGTATGTATATGGCTAAAACACTCAAGGGCAGTAACTCTAAATTCGGCGGTCGAACCGGGTAACCCCGACGATATGCGCATGTCCACTTTGTAGTGAAGCTGTGTGCCAAGTTTCATCGAAATCCAGTCTACAGTTTTCAAGAAATAGCGCGGAAACGAATATCACTCTGTATGTATATGGCTTAAACAATCAGGGGCAGTAACTCTGAATTCAATGGTCGAACCAGGTAACCCCGACGATATGCGCATGTCCTCTTTGTAGTGAAGCTGTGTGCCAAGTTTCATCGAAATCCGGTCTATAGTTTCCAAGAAATAGCGCGGAAACGAATGTCGGACGGACGGACGGACGGACGGACGGACGGACGGACAGACGGACGGACGGACGGACGGAAGGACGGACGGACGGACATGGCAAAAACAATATCCCCCCCGAAAAATTTTTTCGGCGGGGGATAAAAAAAATATGAAGATACAAGTAGTTAATCGCATATCACGTTGTCGAAATTGACTTACTTTTTCAGTTCCTATGAAAACAGAAATTATTGTTTAGTTTGACCAAAAGGGCTTTCGATTTTCAATAAATAGAAAATGCCATTTTTGCTACTTCTGCATGTACACGTCAGGCCCGTAAGTAGCAATTTTATATTTGAGGGTCTGGAGCCCCTCTTTCTGAATATTAGAGGGGGCTAAATTTGATTTTCTCTAAAATTTCGGTGTAAAATAAGGAAAAATCGGCATTTTTGGCCATTTTTTGGAGGGGGAGCTAAGCCCCCCCCCCCCCAACTAGCCCCCTGTTCCTACAGGCGTGAACGTAACAATTTACCGTGCCAATCATCTTTTTTTATTTATTGAATAAGCTTTTCTGTGTCTACTGAATTGTAGTTATGTCTCAAGTCTTTCCAATCTGAGGCCTATGAGTGTACAGTAACCGATCAGAATTTATAGGTGGCGAGGCGTAGTAAGTCCAAACATGTATACAGGCCTATGTGTTCTTCGTATAACCTTGTCAACCATTTCCGAATTAGTGATTTTTTTTAGCTCCACTGGCCGAAGGCCAGCGGGCTATTGTCATGGCGTTGTGTCCGTCGTGCGTCCGTGCGTCCGTCCGTTAACTTTTTCTTTAAACATCTTCTCCTCTTATACCAGTGGGCCAATTTTGACCAAACTTGGCAGGAATGTTCCTTGAGTGACCCTTTTCAAAACTTGTTCGCGAATTTTTGATTCGTCAAAAATTGTGGGCGTGGCAGGGCGGGGCTTATCAGACATAGAGAAACCATAAGAAAATTCTTTAAAAATCAACCATTGGGCCAATTTGAACCAAACCTGGCAGGAATGTGCCTTGAGTCATTCTTTTCAAAATTTGTTAACAAATTTTTACATTTGTCAAAAAATGTGGCCGTGGCAGGGAGAAAGGGGCTTATCAGACTTAAAGAAATCACAAGAAAATTCTTTAAAAATCAACCATTGGGCCAATTTGAGCCAAACCTGGCAGGAATGTGCCTTGAGTCATTCTTTTCAAAATTTGTTCACAAATTTTTACATTTGTCAAAAAATGTGGCCGTGGCAGGGAGAAAGGGGCTTATCAGACTTAAAGAAATCATAAGAAAATTCTTTAAAAATCAACCATATGGCCAATTTGAACTAGACTTTGCAGGAATGTTCTTTGAGTCTCTCTTTTCAAAATTTATTCACAATTTTCTACATTTGTCAAAAAATATGGCCCTGGCAGGGAGAAAGGGGCTTATCAGACTTAGAGAAATCATAAGAAAATTCTTTAAAAATCAACCGTTAGGCCAATTTGAACCAGACTTTGCAAGAATGTTCTTTGAGTCTTTCTTCAATATTTATTCACAAATTTCAAGATTTGGCTGCCGCTGTTTAAGGCTTACAAGAAATCATGGGATAATTCTTCCACTTTAGCCAGTGGAGCGATTTAGGCCCTCCTGGGCCTCTTGTTTCTTTTTATACCGTAAACCAGATTGTTAATGTTTATTCATTACATTACTTGAACTGTTTTGGGCGCCAAAGTAAATTGTACCAATTTCCCAGGTTATTTGAGTGGGTGGGGTAACTTTTACTCACTTTTTTAACATTTACACCGTGAAAGCCATTGTTTTAAATGTTATTTTCGCAGGTATGTACTTATATAATCTATTTAGAGTCAATATGCAGACAAATGTAATGATATCATTTTAGTTCCATCAATACTGTTGAAATGCCATGTACACTGTATAAAAGCAACGATCGATACAAATATTGACCCCAGCTGACTTTGAGCTGTACCTACATTTAGAAATAGTGACTTTTTACTACCAAATGTGATTTTAAATTTTTGCTTAGGGTTTATAGAAATTTTTCAGCGCGTTTGTGTAATTGAAATCGCAATAATATTTCATATGCAGCGTGATTTTCATTTACACAACGTTCAAATTCTGCACATTTTTGGCCTCTTTTTACATTTCGCCAAATATCAATTAATGTGCAAATGAGAAAAGTATCACTAACTATATTTCATATGCAAGATAATTTATTTGGCTTTCATTTAAAACCATTTTCGTGCATTTAGACATATAATTGACAGAGCTATACGCATTTAAAGGGGGCTTAGGTGAATTTTGCACTCAATGACCTTTGACCTTGTTTTGTGACCTTAATACGGCCGACTGGAGGCGACTACCGGTCTAATCAACTCAGGCAAGCCTTATACTTTGCAAATAATACTTCAAAACTCCATGTTCAAAAAATGCCTACGAAAATGTTTTCTAGCCACTTTTTCGGAATTGGTAGGTGGACTATTGCCTAAGCATGGACATATTACTTCTAATCAAAAATATAAATACAAGGATGTTTTACCATCAATGTCACAGTCGGGGAAGTATGACATTATTGGTAATCATGTAGTGTTTAATTATGAGTATTTTACCCAGTATATGTATTCGGATGCTGTATATATTGCCATTGTGAGAGAACCATTCAGTCTGTTTGTATCCGCTGCTATGTATTTCAAGCCTTACTTAAAATATTTGAAAAAGATGCCTAGAGATTCTTTTATCAGGGACTTAATAGAACATCCTGAAATCCATGAACCAACACCACTCAGAAAATCCAGGACTTTCAATTTGATGGCTCGTGATTTTGGGTTTATTCTCTCTTCTTTAGAAGAAGCTAGAAATATTTCTGATGCAGTTTTTGACAGTTTTCTTGTCAATCTTGACAAAGTCTTTGATTTTGTTTTAGTAGTAGAACAGTTTGATGAGTCTCTTGTCATGCTTAAACGAAAATTAAACTGGTCAACAAAAGACATAATTTACATAAAACAAAACGTTGGACACAGAAAAGGATCCAAACCAAAATTTGGCAGAAAAGTAATGGAAAAGTTTAAAGAACACCACAGATTTGATTATAAGATTTATGATCTTTTTGCAAAGAAACTTGAAAGGAAGATTGAACAAGAAAGCATGTTGAATGAAGAGGTAGAATCTTTCAAATCTATTTTATTGGAAGTGAAACAATTTTGTACCATGAAAAAAGATGAGAAAATGAGGGTAAGGAAGACACCATGGAATGAGGAGTTTTTTGTAACAATGGCCGATTGTCAACTTATGGTTTTAAGGATACGACCTTTTTGTTACAAACTTAAAAGAGATCAGGCAAACAGAAGCAACAATAGCGATGAATAACTTTAAAAGAATATTGTGAAAAAAGAATAATAAAGTTGAACATGCTGATAAGTAGCATTTCTCTTTTTGTCTCTTATTATCTATGCAATAATGTGAACAAATGCCATCTTTCACATCTTTGTTTTTGGTGCCTCTTTCAAATTGGACCAACCTTAATTTTTGCTGTTCCACAAATAGTTAAAGGATTAAACCATTCCCACGTAATAACGATTTTAACACACCACAAGTTATAGATTTTAGAAAACATTGTGGAACATGAAGAAAATGCTTGTCACAAGCAATTAGATCTACTACATTTCGCACAATATTTTCTACAAAGATAGAAAAAAACAGTAAAATTCCATTCACTTGAAATTTTTGTCTGCGATATCTTAATAATTATGGAAGTCTTAAATTTTGCCGCCTTGTAATGAATTACAGGATTAACCCATTCCCACACAAAGACAACTGGGATTTGGAAAACATTGTGGAAGATTAAGAAATTTGTCACAAGCAATTCCTTCTTTTCCCACAATATCTTCTTCCCTAAAAGACCAAAGCATGTAAAATGCAATTTATTTGAAATTACCAGCTGCAGTATCTTTGAAGTTGGACAATTGAAATATTTGCAGCTTGGGAAAGGGTTAACCAATTACAAAACCACATGATCTTTTTAGGTCTAAATTCAAAGATGTTGCAGACGACAATTTTAAGCAAATGAAATTTAAGATTTTTTGGTCATTTAGGGTAGAAACTATTGTGGGAAATGAAGAAATTGCTTTACTCAAGCAATTTCTTCATTTCCTGCAATGCTTACCAAAGCCTTTATCTTTCTGGACATCAAAAAAATGTCATAATGTGGAAATGGGTTAACGGATTACTGCATAATGACTCTTTTGAGTCCTCACAAGATAATGACTTTGGAAATCATTACGGACAATGAAGAAATTACTTAACATTAGCAATTTCTTCATTCCCCACTATGTTTTCTCCCTTAAAAGTCTTCCATAAAATTCCCAAACATGTAAAATCTAATCTATGGTACTTGAAATTGTTGATCGCAACATCTTCTACCAGGAGGCTCGAGGCTAATTGCAACATGCCTCGAGTGTATTACAAAAGCTGTGCTATTGAACGCAAAAGTAGACACACATAAATGACATTATCAGAACAAAGTTACCTGATTGCAAAAGTTATAATTCAACTGAAATATATTATGAATAATCGGCAAATCACATTAAATTGTATCTGATAAAACTTTCAACACATTTAGGAGGACATAATCGCCTTTTGAGCATTGTTTGTTTCAAATATTTTTCTGGCACAGCCTTAAGCAGTTGTGCGGTGTACTGCTTTCGCAGAGTATTATGAGCAAAATTTGTCCAAGGCCGCCACTTAATTACGTTGGAGAGATCTTGAGAACTGATAAAATCAGAGTAGCCTGGAATGCAACATCTTTTAAGATGGACAAGTCTAAACATTTGCCATTTGGCAAAGTGTTAACCCTTTCCCGAACAACAAAATTTTTGGGGTGATCCACTTCAAAAAATACCATAAATGACAAAATAGATGTTATTAAAGATAGGATTTGTGTAAACTATGGCACATAAATTATTGAGACAAAAGGAGAAACTGCTGGTTATCAGCAGTTTCTTCTTTTGTTTCAATTTTTTCCCAAGCCACATCTATTAGGGACGTCAAAACCAGGTCTTGTTTGGGAAAGGGTACTCTCCATTGCCGAGGTCTATTGATTACCATCAAATATGACCTCTGCAATTTTCGGTACGCCAACAGCCTATTTGGTCGTCATAATCTAATTATAGCACACCATTTGAATAATCGAATCAAAATCATTCAGTTTTATCTTGCATGATCATTACGTATACATTACGTCGCTTCTATTTTTGGCTGAAGCCGGTAACATTTGAATTATCGAATCAAAATCATTCAGTTTGATCTGGTTTGATTACGTATACATTACGTCGCTTCTATTTTTGGCTGAAGCCGGTAATTTGAAGCGTCAGCCAATGAAAGCTTGTATCAGCTTTTTAAATTGTTTTGGTGTGTATCGCCAACGATTGGATACTGAAATCCCGCCAAGGCCCCAAGATTAGACGTGAAATGACCCCGCGAGAACAGAGCTCATTCTATCGAAATGGAATGTAGAGATAATGTGCTCTGTTCATAAGAGAGTAGGGAAAGGGTTAAGGTAATCCATCCCTAATGAGATCCAGTTGGCGTCGGAATTATTCATGCAACATTAGTATTTGTTACGTATCGGATCCTATCCGGGCGACATTGAAAACATTCAACGGTGGACTGTTCCACCGCCAAATGTTTACGACATCGCCCAAATAATTCCGACGTTGAATGGATTTCATTACGGGTGGACTACCTTAACCCTTTCCCAAACAAAAAAGTGTTTGACTCTTCCAATATGAAAGGTGTTGCAGACGACAACATCAAGCGCGTGAAATTATAAATTTTTTGGTCTTCTTGTGTAGAAAATATTGTGGGAAATGAAGAAATTGCTTGTCACAAGCAATTTCTTCATTTTCCACAATGTTTTCCCAGGCCTTTTCTTGTAAAGGAGTTAAAAGGCGTCACTGTGTAGTAATGGGTTAAGATTACTAACCTGCTTTAATTCTTCATCCAGGGCAATGTCATCATCATCATCAGTATTGGTTTCAAGTCTTTCAAGGAAATTTCTGGAAAACCAAAACATGGGAATTTTATAAGATATGTCTCTTGACTCTTAACCCTTTCCCAAATGACAAAATTTTAGGGAGGTCCAATTTGAAAGCTGCGGCAGACGACAAAATTGGTGATAATAAAGACATGATTTGTGTAAAACATGACACAGAAAATATTGAGACAAAAGGAGAAACTGCTGGTTATCAGCAGTTTCTTCTTTTGTCTCAATGTTTTCCCAAGCCTTTCCTATTAGGTACGTCAAAACACGGTCTTGTTTGGGAAAGGGTTAATATAAGAGACTTTGGAAAACATTGAGGCAAAAAGAGAAAATGCTGGTAACCAAACTTTCAAGTCTTTCGAGGAAATTTCAGAAAACTAAAACACTAGAATTTTAATTCAATTGGCCTTTCCTAAACATCAACATGTTTTGAAGCCTCTAACAGAAAAGACTTAGGAAAACATTGAGACAATTTAAGAAAATGCTGAAAACCAACATTATTTCCTTTTGTCTCAATACTTTCTGTAATAAACTGTAATGCTAACAAATTATATCGTCGGTGCTATGACAAAATGGCGTAATAGAAATTTTGCTCGAAAACCATTTTTTTCAGGAGAGCCAAAAACGTTTTTGCCGTTTTAAAAAATGTTAAAAAATATGCCGGCAAAATTGCGTAACTCTATATTATTACTCTCGTGTAAATTTGTCTACGTATAACGCATTTTTGTCAGCTAAATTGAGTTACGCAATTTTGTCACATGATAATTGAAGGGTTCTAATAGGTGTAGAAAAACGCCGTTTTGACAGGATATGCGCTCCTACATACTTAGTAGAAAGCATTTATAAAAAAAATTGACAAAATTGCGTAACTAATTTGTTATGCCATTTTGTCATAGCACCGACGATATATCTTCTGTTCATCAACATCTGTTTTGCCATTTACAACAGCTTTTAAATTGCACAAACTAAAACTTTTGTTGTTTGGGAGAGGACTAATAGATAAAACATCAGCGATAATTTTTCAGCCAATCAAATGTGTATTATTTCTAACAAACAATTCAACCATTGAACCATTGTTCTATTTTTTTTAAAAGTTTAACCCTTTCCCAAACAAGACCTGGTTTTGACGTCCCTAATAGAAAAGGCTTGGGAAAACATTGAAACAAAAGAAGAAACTGCTGATAAGCAGCAGTTTCTCCTTTTGTCTCAATATTTTCTGTGCCATATTTTACACAAATCTTTGATAGCATCCATTTTGTCATTTGTGGCAGTTTTTGAAGTGGATCACCCTAAATTTCTGTCGTTTGGGAAAGGGTTAAGGTGCCTAGAATGAACTGAATGAATGAATGCAGGAATGATATCATTTTAAATGGAATGAATTGGAATGAGATTAACAAGACGTCAGAATTTTTTGGGCAATGTCCGAAACATTTAGCGCGGAGTGTCCCACCGCAAAATGTTTACGTGCCTGAATAGGTTCGGATATGTATCGAATATTAACCATCCAATATTAACCATGTCGACAGCAAAAATCCAAAGTCACATGAATCTCGATACTGGTGTACTACATTAATATCAATTTCATGATGTTTTCAATTGTAATCTTATTTTTATGTTTTCCTACCTATACCCTTTACACTCTTCTTCTGTTATCTTAACAGATCATCTAATTGGTTTAACCCATTCCCGAACAAGACCTGGTTTTGATGTCCCTTGTAGAAAAGGCATGGGAAAACATTGAAACAAAAGAAGAAACTGCTGATAACCAGTAGTTTCTCCTTTTGTCTCAATATTTTCTGTGCCATATTATACACATATTTCAGTTTTTGAAGTGGATCACCCTTTAATTTGGTCATTTGGGAAAGGGTTTAATAAACTGTGCTTAAGATAATCATATTTTTTATGTTTTCCTACCTATAGTCTTTACATTCTTCTTCTGTAATCTTTAATTGATCATCTAATTGGTTTAGTAAACTGTCTGTGCATTCCTATTAAATGGTAAAATATATAAGCCAGGATTTGGAAAAAGGTACCTTAAGGCTTTTGAGCCCAACACAGTTTCAGATCAGCCTGTGTATACATGCAGTCTGCACAGGAACCCAGTTGTTCTCAAATAGCTTCCTTATGGTCTGTAGCATCCATATCAGAGTAGCATGGATGCTGGCTAAACTGCATCTAGGCACAGTCTGGTCTTGAAACCTGACTCTCTCAAATGCTTTAACGGATGTTTTTTTCCAGATCCAGGCTCAATTATATAACAAAACGTGTTGGTGAAAGACCAATGCCTTTGGATTTGAGCTTTGTATGTAGAATACTTTTGAAGAAAAGGTCAATGCTAAGTTTTTGGACAGACAGACAAACATATGTCCCCAACCTTTCAATACAGGGACATACAAATACAGATCAATTTGTGCAGTGTTCTCCCCAGCCCAATAAGCTGTATCGGCCCCACTACAGCTTCATGGAAATCACTATAATGCCACTACAGCTTCAAAAGAACCCCTACAGCTTAATTTCCTCAAAAGGTCACCAAATGGGGGGATTTGTAGACATTTCATGTCAAACAGTGACAAATAATGCATTCTTATAAAATTTCATGTAATAATTCCGTATAAAAACATTATGGGAAAAGAAGAAATTGCTCAAATTGAGCAATTTCTTCTTTTTCCATTATAATTTTATTCACAATTATTTGCATGAACACAATGCATTTTAAAGTTTACCATTAGTAATGGTCCATTACTTATACACACCCAGGGCTCCGGAAATCCGATAAAATGTCGGTCTGGACTGGATTTCAACTTCTGAGACCGATTGAAATCATCAAATTAGCTGACAAAATTGGTCCAAAAATTGTCCACAATTCATAAAAATCAACATGAAAAGTAACGAAATCAAGGGTTTTACACCAAGATTAGGAGGTGCCAGAACCCGATAATTAACCCACAGGCATGCTAGCAGTTACCTGAAGTTTCACGGATGAATGATCTCGGATTGAGGTCTTTGCCAAACACTAGACTGGTTCCCGTCTCTGATCTCACTATAAACTATAAATCATCATACGATGGGTACCAGTATGTGAATCCGTCCTTTGAGATTTCTATTCTCCCAACCACAGTTTTCGGTTTCGAATTGATCACGTGAGCTGATCCTTTTTTCCAAATAAGGCAACAATTACGATAGTTTGTTTACAAACTGCGCGCGAGACACCATGCAGGTGCGTGATAACGAGAGATGACGTATCAAGGCTTCAGTTGAAGTCTGCAAGTTTAAATCTTCCCTCGATCGTTTTGGAAGTTAAAAAATCACACAGAACATTCGCGAATAGTCTACTAGATTTTATTTATACTGAGTAGATGGTACATTCACAAATGGGTCTTTCTTTGGTAAAGTGCCATAATTGGGGTTCTCATTTTAAAATGCTTAAAAAAGAAAACAAGAAAGTCCTTTTTGAAAAATTGAAGTATATATCATTTAAGTAATAATCAAAGATATACATAAGATAGAATTATGGGTGTGAAAGTAAAATAAGTTTGAAATAAAAAAATTATAAAAAAAAAAATAATGCCATTTTTGACAACGAAAATGGGACATGATCACAGTGCAAAATTTCGGAGGAATAAAAGTCACAAAAAGATTGTACCTTAACCCGTTTTTTGTTTTCATATTCATTGGAATTGAATTAACTAACCTAACTTTGGTGTAAAAATGCTAGAATTAGCCAAATAAGTATGAGAAATAATGTTTGAAATATAATGTGTCGGTCGTAACATAGTCTGTCCTCCAGCTGGTCCAAATCTCATGTACTGTTTTCACTGGATAAATAGACTTCATGTTGCTTGTCATGAAACAAAAATATAGAAAATGTATTTGATAATACAAATCTGTCCTTTCTGTATCAATCAACGATGTTCATAAGTGTCAAAATCGAAAATCATTTAGTGTTGAATTATTTCTGTCTCGCTGTTCGTTCGAATTCTGGAATTTTAAAATCGACCGCGGCCAGTTTAGACTGGATATTGCGCAATACACAGTCTGCGCATGTCTTCTTTGCATCGTTTTGCGTCATTTCCTGTTCTAACCACCGAAAAGGATTATCATGGGAAAGACGACGAAAGGTAAATAAAACAAGATGTGTTTGTGAAACACAAATGCCCCCGAAATGGCCAATTTTTCTAAAATGTTAAGTTTTCGTAGAGTAAAGGGTTGATAAGGGTTAACGGATGACCTTGAGGAAGGTCAAATTGCTTGGAACAGATAGATATCATTGAAAGGAAGTTGCATACCAAATTTGAGCTTTGTATGTCAAATAGTTTTGGAGAAAAGGCAAAGGTTAAGTTTTCAGGTTAAGTTTTCGGTTTTCGTAGAGTAAAGGGTTGATAAGGGTTAACGGATGACCTTGAGGAAGGTCAAATTACTTGGAACAGATAGATATCATTGAAAGGAAGTTGCATACCAAATTTGAGCTTTGTATGTCAAATAGTTTTAGAGAAAAGGCAAAGGTTAAGTTTTCAGGTTAAGTTTTCGGACAGACGGACGGATGGACAGACAGACGGACAGACAGACAGACAGACAGACAGACGGACATGAGTAAAACAATATGCCCCCGATCTCTCGATACGGGGGCATAAAAAATGTCCTAGGTGGATTAAGGTGGTTACGAGCGAAATATTTGTCCCATGTTCAAGCGACATTTGATCTTTGGGACTCGAAAGGTATGGCAAAGAATGAACAGGGCCCGTTTCTTTTCAATATTTACCTTTGAATTACCCAATAAATGCTTCTGAACAGAGGTTATCATGAAAAGACGGGCGTACGAACAATGGACAGTTCTCATTACGGACGAACATTGAGACAATTTTTTTTGTAGGAACAGAATGACAGATTTTTTTTAACAATTGTATTGTAGCAAAATTGTAAGGAAAAGTTGTATAATCAGGTAATATTAACAGTTTTCAAATAAACCCTCAAACCTATGCACACAGGAGAGTCGCCGAAAAGTCAGAGTCAGAAAATATTTTTCCGTCTTCTGTTCGTACAACACTTTTTTTGTTTTTAATTTTCTCCATATTAATTTAATCTTTTGAATTTTCCCATCTGAATGCTTTTACACTAAAAGTGGATGTCACTGAGTTGAAAAATAGCACAGAAGTAACATTATAGGTTTATTGTTGAGAGTTTGCTTGTGCTTTCTGTCTGTGTGTTGGTACAACATCTGTCTTTGTTAGGCAGGACACACTTTGCAATATTTTGATGAAAAAGAAGTGTTGAAAGCGAATTTTTAAACTACGGTAAATCAATGAAAGACCTGTTTTCAATAGGAATAATTCACATATTGCTCAAGTTTAACAAACACTTTCTGAATATTTGGCAAAAATGGATGTCTCTGTTCGTACAACACCTTTTAACCCATTACCAAACGACACAAATTTAGGGTGATCCACTTCAAAAAGTGCCACAAGTGACAAAATTACGTTATAATAGAAAGAATTTGTGTAACATATGGCATAGAAAATATTGAGACAAAAGGAGAAACTGCTGGTTATCAGCAGTTTCTTCTTTTGTCTCAATGTGTTCCCAAGTCTTTTGTTTTAGAGACGTCAAAACCAGGTCTTGTTTGGGAAAGGGTTAACAGCATGCAACTTCAAGAACAAAAAACTAACTTTTCTGGATAAGAATTTATCTTCTTGAATATATTTTTGAAAAATTGAGATAGTTAGCTGTTCTGACTGTGATTTTTGTGGAATTCTAATGATATTGAAAATTCATGTACATTGTCCCATCAATTATGGCACTATACCAAAGAAAGACCCAAATACAGAAAGAAAAAAGCTTAGAAACACAATTCCTAGATCTATCTACTTAACGTGTCACTCGCGAGATTTCTATCAGCCATAGCAGACGTGAATTACATCTTTCGTTTCTTGTTCAATTAATATTTATTATTCATCTGGACATAAAAATCCACATTCAAACCACAAAGTAGCATGACATAAATACAATTTGTGACGTAAATATGATTTACACGAGGGAGGTAATTAGATCCGTT